>NW_010584774.1:1244907-1257205 GCF_000705375.1 Tinamus guttatus | reverse complement strand
GCCAAAGATAAGGACTGATGAAAAAGTAGGAGTGGACAGGATGGTGTAGGTTCAAGACACCCTTTCAAATCCTGTCATCTATGATTCAATGCTGGCTATTTTCTTAAAATACTTGGTGAGAAAATCTGAAATGAGAGACTCAACTCTCATAACTTGTTGTAGCATGCATAAATACAAATGCTAGGAATTTCTATACAGTCACCCAAGTCAAATTGGTCTAAATAGAGTTACTCAAACACTTTTTTTTTTTTTGCCAAATAGATTGATCAGAAGTCTTTGGTTTAACAGGTTAATTTGTAAGAATTAAGAATTTCTTTATATAGGATGGTGCTGTTAACATTTTGAGCATATTTAATCCTATATCATTCACAGAAATTAATCAGACTCATAATCAAATTAACAATGATCTAGATAGGACAAAAATTATGCAATTGCAAGACAAATTCTTCAGTAAGTGCATTTGATAAATATATATTATTTACTCATAGTATAAAAATAAGATTTTTTTACAGGTTTTCATTACATTTACATAAATATATAAATATGTAAATTTTATAACTGCTATTCTATGCTCTGCCCCTGCTATAGAGATGATTAACAACTAATTTTGAAAATAACTGTCTAATAATACACCTTTCTCTAAAATATATTACTTAGTTGTCATTGGTAAAGCTATATGAGATGGCTCATGTACCTGTAGAGATGTATTAATCTGAAACACTAGTTACTAGCACATTAGTTACTATCAAGTAGGAGCTAACATGCCACCACTACTACAGGACACAAGTTAGCACAGCAAGAAGTTAAACCATAATTGGATGGAAAAAAATTGCTAGAAAGATTTCCTCATTTTTGCCTTGTTAAAGAAATGCACTGGGATGGTAGGTTCTGTCCTTCAAAAAGCATTCAACTAGAGGCCCCTGAATTAGGAATTAGTCAAATTCCCTGTTTTATTCCTGTGCCTTGGAGAGTTTATGCGACAAGTATAGACAAGTGTGAAAGGCTTTGAAAACAAATCCAGAAATACCACCCATCTGAGGATCCAGTGTCTCTGAAGCAAGGAGGGAAAGTATTATTCTCTACTACTCCTTAAAGGTCTAAGGAAAAAAAAGGTATTATTCTGTCTATGAAGATACTCTCAGCAATCAAAGTCTACTAAGTGCTACTGCCTTAAGAAGTGCTAGGAGAGAGTTAACACCCTATGACTCCAAGACACATTAGTGAAAATCAGTGAAAAAAGTTGGGCCACAGTAAATCCTTAGATAAAAGAGTGGAGGTAAGTAGCTGGCATTTGTTTCTAATTTGTGTTTATCTTATTTCATTGCAAATGTTAATTCTTTCCTTCTAACTGAATATGGAATATTTCATTTGTTAATGTTTTGCATTAATGTGGTCAATATAATTGAAGCTCAAGTGAGCTGTGTGCCAGACTTTCTAATTGCTGCCAAGAAAAACTTGGGTGTCATTTTAGAAAAATCCATGGGTGGAGGAGGAGATCATGACCATCTGTCTGTGCATCAAAGGCTACATCGTTATAGGGGAAAAATAACTTCTTTCTGTTGTTTGCCAGCCATGGTCCCCTTCAAACTTTCAAAAATAAATATTTCCAAAATTGTCCTGTGGGCTTAAACACTTCTTGGAAGGAAGCTAGGGAAAAATAAAACAGAGGACAAAACTACACAATTTGGAAGTGTATGAGATGGAAGGAAGATAATATCAGATGAAAGTAGACTTGGAACCTTCCCAAACATTTTTGGCCACATCCCTTTCAGTTTCAGGGCTGCTAATGTAGCACATATATAGAAAAGGGAGCACAAAGCCTCCTAGGGGTCCTGCAGACAAATCAAACTTATTTCATGCCTCATAGCATTTACAGATTTCTTGATTTATTGTTTAACAGAGAGACGAACAGGACAGGAGAAGGGGAGAAAAGATACAGTAAACACTTGTCTGGACCTACTTGAGACTAGAACTTCTGTTGTAAACTATAAGGACAATAGTCTTAAAAATAAACACTTTGGAAATAGTTACATGGAGACAAACGTTTCATATAGCTAGTATTATCTCTTGTTTGTTTTTTTTAACTGAAGGCGCTGCAAAACGAAAATTTTGATTTGCTCTTTGTTGGTATGGTGGTCAAAGTACAGTGTAAGGAACTGAACTGTGAATCTCTCTGAAAGACCATTGGTCCTTCAAACCAGGAGTCACTACTGCAGGAATACTGTGGGTATTTTACTCCTTTATCAGTATAATACTCATTTATAACACTTCTTTATCAATAGTCATTGTGACAGAAAAGTCTCTATTAGAGTGAAATTACAACAAATTGAAAATGCCATTAATCATGCAGGTTTTGTTAGGCTGCCTCTTCCAGAATTGCTACTGCTTTGGTTTAGTCTGCTGTAGTAACTACTTTAGTTCCTCTAAGTTCCACTCTCTAGCATACTCTCTCATCAAAATATTTGTGTTTTGTAGGGTATGACACCTAAGCTCAGATATTGTTGCTTTAAAATGTTGCTCTAGATTCTCTGAGCAGGAATCCTCTGTCTTGTCATACATTAGAAAGACTTAGAGTACTTGTCTGGAACATGGGGTTTTTCTTTGAAATTGTGAATTCTCTCCTTTTTTGAAGATTAAAAAAACTGCAACCACACCCTTCATCTTAATATGAATAGACTCCTAGATTTGATAATCTGTTTAGGACTGCTAGGATCAAATCCTAAAAATGTGCATATTGAAAGTGCAAGAGGTGAATCAAATTCACTTTGCATGCTTGCTATTCTTAATTCCCACCTTGCCAGATAATATGAACTAATATTTAAGGATAATATATATTCTTTTAAAAGGCCTTTTAGAGTTACACTTAGAGTTCAGCTTCGATATTTTAGAATTCTAAAATTATTTTAAAGGCAAAAAAGAGTATCATGCTTGGAATATATCCCACTGCTTGTTTTTAATAAATGCAAAACCAAGTACAAGTCAATTTATTTTCATGCAATCAAATGCTCGAACATTTGATTCTGAATGGAGAGCCAGAAAATTCTATCACATCTGGAAACTTTTGCAAAGATATCGATATTAAAAGTTTTACTTTTTTATTTTTTATTTTTTTTTAAAGAGCAAAGCCTTTTTTTAGCCTCAGGCAATAAAAATGCCAGTATGAAGATAAATTGAAAAATACAGCTTTTCAGCTAAGGCATATTGACCTCTCACAAATAATTATTTTCATATCATCAGAACTGAATGACATTTTGGAAGAGGAGGCATAGAATCTGTAAGAAATTCCCCCCAAATCCAAATTAATTCACTGTAATAATTTGGCTGAGTTTGGTGAAAAGTCTGTCTGTATCAGGTCTCTTGTTCAGATAATATGTTAATCATCTCTTTAAGCCTTAGTTTTCAGTTAACAAAGGAACAGGCTTTGGATATTATATGTGTAATTTTAATTTTTTTTTTTTAAGGCTAAAGAGTAGAAGGTAGTGATCCAAAGTTCCAGTAACACTACAAAAAGCTACTGCTGAAGAATGGGTTTGTTTCATTAAACCCTGCTTCTAAACATTCTCTGATTTTTTTTTTAAAAAACAAGAGCAGATATCTTTGTGCCCCTCTGCTGCGTCACAGTCCGCATGGTAAGCAAATAGTTGACCATTAGTAAAATTTATTGTCTGAGCTACATAATAGGATATCCTATAAAGCAGGAGTGTTAGAAATCTGCTCAGAGGATTGAATTGGAAGATTGCCAAAAGTTCAAGGGCCACATCTATTTTGCATAAAATGGAGCAGATGGTAGCTGACTTCATCTTTGATACCCCGGTACAGTCCACAGAGATTATAAATCCCAGCATGAACCACTCCATCTTTGCTTACTTTGAGCAGGTGAGAAAGAAAGATACAAAATACATTGCAGATATTTTGAAACACCTACTCTGAAAACAGGCTCCGTACTACATTATTGTACATATCATTGAGACTTTTTTCTAGCAAGAGTTTTGTTTTAGCAGCTACAACTAAATGAAAGTTTCTTGGCCATGTTGTTGGAGCTTTGCCTATACTACTGGCCCAGAGAATTACCCTGTTCCTTAGAAAACCAGCTGTGATGTTACAGAATCACTTATCAATCCCCTGTCATTATGTTTGGTCTATTTGATGTCATTGACATGCATAATCAGATCAATTAATGGCCTGAAAATCAGTATTAGAAATTCTTAAACACTGTTGAAAGGCTTATGGGACATTAACATATTGCTAAGGAGAGGATGTCTTAGGTTGTCCCTGAGGACCATCATCTAAAAGCTATTTAACATGCCATCAGTGTCTGAGATTACAAGCTTATTTTGGTTGAAAGACCAAGAGATTTAGAGCTTAATTCAGTAAATCTTAAACCTAGGAGAAGTTTCATTCATCTTAAGCAAAGCAAGTAAACATGTACAAAATACTCTAAATAAAAATCTTAGCGTGGACAAGTTAAAATTCAAGGAAATAAGTGCCATCTACATATACAGACTGAGGAGACACGTGACAGAGTATAATAGGTAGTACTGAATCAGTTATTTTTTGTAGCTGTCTCATTGCATATCACAGTATATTAAATTATATGCAGTTGTATTAGATTTTAACTCATTTTAATCTTAATATTATTTGCTAATACTTGATATAAAATACTTCTCTGTTGAAATATTGGTATTCCAGTTCAAGAAGGCTAAAGTCTAAGGTCAAAAGCAGTAAATATATAATAATTTTGTTAGTTGCCCAATTTATTCACATTGTCTGAAACGTATAAGACATCTAATAGTAAAAAATGTGCATTTTTTTGTCTTCTAGAAATGCTTAGGCATTTTCTCTCATTCAACTATAGATGCAAGAATACCCCAAAGCTGTTGGAATATTCAGCTATCCCATATGCAGTGATGTTTTAGTTTCTGAGCCATAGGAAGATATACAGGCTGTCATCTATTTTTCATGCAAGTGCTTTGCAAGAAAATAGTTCTAATTTAATTCCTGGTAACTCATCTGTTAGAAGAAAGATGTCCTGAAAAGTAGTTATAATTTGTAATTGTTGTTATGTGTTTCTATATCTATCTCCTATTAAAAAGTATGCTGAAAATATACTGAAATATAAATCAGTATCAAAAACCAGTACTTGTGAAGACTGAAGCCTGCCTGCTTTGATCTGACTGCACAGAGCAAACAAATTTAAGCACTTTTAAAGGTGGAGATTCCACTGGCATCTCCACGTGTCTTTCAGATCCTGCTCCTCTTCTTCCCCCTAGGAGCTGCCCAACAGTGGACATAGCCCTGTATCCCTGTATTGCTTCTCAGGATCTCTGGCTAAACCTTTAAAAGCTGTCACAGTTCTGAATGAAGTTTAGGAAGGCTTCTGATGGAGCCTGTTGGGGCTGTAGCTCCCCACATCAGTGCATCTAGCGTGTCATTGATATTCACTATCTCATGATGTGGTAACAGCTACACAGTCAAAGTTGCTGTGTCCATCACTTCAACTGGAACAGAACTACAAGTGTTGAAATTTCTATCATAAACTGGCCTCATGCAAGCTTTACAGGGTATCATCAAAAGCTAAGGGGTAGTCCTAATGTTTGCCATTTTTGATGAGTACTGCCCTGGGCCTTCTTTTTCAAAATATGTTACAAACATTGGAAAATGCAGTACATAAGGGGAATGATATCTCATTTTTACAAACAGAAGTGCATGGCTGGTGTCAAATAATTGCACTTGTTCTAATTCTGCAATAGAAAAACAAAAAACAAGGTGAAAAAATATTTTTAAGTGATTACAATCGGATCTCAGATTTTTTTAATTTTTTTTTTCAAGCAGTGGCTTCTTGTTATAACTTTTAATACTTAAAAAGTTATTTTAATCAGCATGGAATTGTTCTAATTTGTTACTTCTATGCTCTGATTATGAAATGTGATAGGATTCTAAATATTTAATGGGAATGGGATTATTAGCAATGTGCCCTTGCTGCTTGCTGCATTGTTATCCTCTTTATCATGAAATATATAATGTACCTGTATCAAAGAGACTCTATAGTAGAGCATACAGATGGAATTAATTCCTAAAACAGTCATGGGTCTGCAAGTGTTATTCTCCAAATCTCAATATAGTCTTCCTAGATTATTATACATGAACACACTACTAAATATATCATTGAAAAAAGGCTTTCTCCTTTTTCCTTTTAATAGTTAGTTCAAGTACTGTTGAAAATATACTACTACTAAATAATCAATTTGATAAATCCTGAAATTGCAAAGAGTATTTAGATTCTAACTACCAATAATCTACTAGTTATCAGCAGCAGCAAGAAAATTAAAAACAAACAAAAAGTTTATAGTGTTTTTTGAGACAAGTCAGTCTCTGCCAACACAGAGTAAGTAAATATATAATATACTCATATGAAATGGAGTGGTACAAGACATAACTGAGTAATGAGACTATAAAAAAACACTAAGATTTTCCAAGAGAATCATATACTGGGATATTTCATTCAAGGGATAAGTCACTGAATGGTGACCAATATAACATCTGATAGCGCAAGAACTCCTGGGTGGAATGCCTCCCAGATTACTCACTTGGAACTTGGTTTAGAAAAGATAAATTAATGGTCCAGACAGGAGTAGAGCAGAGTGGCAAAAATAAAAGGTTTACAGGAAAGACTCTATGGCTCTTAAAATGAGCTAAAATGGAATTATCTCTGAGTTGCTAAAACAAAGTGAATACATGGGGCATCTCTTGTAGTATATGTAATAGAGCACTGCCTCCCCAACAAACCACCCATCTTCCTTTCTGCTGCCAGTTACCCGTTTACACTGCTCACAGCTCCAGCAGAGATAAAGATGAGGTCAGTGGCAAGGTGTCAGTCAAGGCTTTCTGCCATCTTGATTGCTCTTATAAATCACAGGCCAACCTGGGACGGCTGCTAGAGAAGCTAATTCTCATCTTAACTATATCTTTTCTTACCTGTATCAGGACCAGCTGTCTGCTGAGCTTCCATTCTACCACCCCCAATTCTTCTGTATCTCAGTCACTGCAGATATAAAGCATATTAGGGACATTTTTAAAGCCTTCTCCTTATTCACTGAGACATTTCTTCTTTACTATGTTTTTCAGCAGCACTTTTGAGGATTAGTCTTGCTGACAGCCACATGGCCTGAGTAATCAAGTCTATTTTATACTGTTCTATTCTGTTCTGAAAATTCCTCCCAGTAAAAAGCAGAATTTTAACTTCCTTTAAAAATTCAACAGAAAGTAAAGGAATTTTCTTTACACTTTTATGGTAGCTTTGATTTTTTTTCTTGGTGTAAACACGTACATATACCAATTGTAGTCTAATAGATGTAATCTCTCCTAAAATATTTTCCACTTCTCCTGAGAAGTACAAAAACAGGGGGGCTGGATTAGTGCCACAGATAATAATACAATTGCTGGCATTATTACTGTTCCCATAAACATGTTAATATTCTGTAAACATTCCATTAATATTCAACTGATATGTTCAAAAGGATACCTGCAGCTGGTTGATTCATCGCAGTTATTTCCAAAGTACTGTCTGCAAACTGTAAAAAAATGCCCAGAAGCTGATCCTATCTCAAGGACTGGCAAAGGTCCCGATCCTGGCATGCAAGTAATTTTTGTCCTACGGATATCCTTTAGTAGGATGCAATTTATTTATAGACACACTGCATTTCTGACATACAAAGCACCAAGTTTCTGCTTTTTTTCTGAAATATTACTCATCTGGTTTAGCTGTATTTTGATTTATGACAATGTTCAAGGGCTTACAATAACACTAGCACATACATTACAGTGTTACCACTTTTGAAGTATAATTCTTGAGCAAAAAGGCCCAGGTAGCATAACTTTGAACTGAAATATGGTGAGGAAACTAGCTTCTGACCATGTACACAAGAACATCCATTTTGGACTCCAGATGCTGTCTGGAAGTGCATTGCTTCAAATATTTCTGTTGTTTTAAAGGATAAGTTTCTTAGATGAATGCATTTTATTCCCCTCCAAAGTAATACTAACTTGAAAAATATTTTGAAATAAATAGATGACTACCTGGGAACACAGGAGCAAGATCTCCTCCTATATCATGAAGTAGTTAACAGTAAGAACAAACATGGCTGCTTTTGCAAATTGTTTTCAATTAGTAGATGAAATAGAAAACTCATTTGAGAAACTGCTCTAAAAATTATATGCTACATTTCCCAAGTGAGTGCTTCACTATGCACCTAAAGAGCAGTCCTGTAGCTCAAGCAACTATAGGCAGTTTATAATTTATGCCTATTTTTTACAGGTGCATTTTGTATATATTGTTAATCAAGACTGACATTTTATAGCTAACTCAGATTTTATGTAGCTGAAAGCTTCAGTCTTAGTCAATTCAGTATACCTTGTATACCTTGATAGAAACAAGTGTTGCTAAACTCTTAAAACAATTGTACACTTGAGTAATTTAGAGAAGATACTTCATTTCAAAAGTAACTTTTCTTTAGCACAGATAAATCTCAGCAGCACGTGTAAATCCTCCCTAGCATCACAATTCTGAACAGAAAGCTGCCTTTAAATATCACTGCTCCAAATATGTCACTGTTTCCTGACGTTTCCTCTTCTTTTTTCTTTTTTTCCAGAAAGTAAAATATCAGCCTGTCTAACCACCTTCAAGGAGTTGAGTCATTTTTCACCGACTTGTACATAGTCATTAAAGAAAAAAGGGAGGGGTGGTCTGGCTGATGCTGGTGTGTAGTAAAGTATATGAACAGTGTTCATATAAGCTTGGAAAACATGAAAAAATAATTAAAAATGCTGCCAAATTCATACATGTCTATTCAGATACCTGTCCATTGTGAAAGTTTAAAATCTATACTCTACCTGCCCAAAGGAAAAACAAGCGCAGTTGACTGATTCAGTGTTAGCGTTTCCCAGTGAAACCATGTACCAGAAGTGAGATGTTAGAGAAACCTAAGTCTGATGTATTTTACACTTGTTACCACCATATTAACTACAAATCACACACTGCTTAGTGTTTTGCATTTTCTAGATATTTAAGATCTAAAAAACCTATTTGTTACAGTGCCTGGACTTCTATTAGTATATTAGCAAAATTAGGGAAATTAATTCACCTTGGAAATGTCTACTGCAGGAACATGAAAAGCTTCCTAGAGAAATCTATAGGCTACAAATGTTACAGCCAGATCCCATATACTCTCTGCTCTTTGATGTTTAAGGTACACTGTACATTCAGTAGTTGCTCCACCTTGTAATCAGAGTTCGTGTCAAAGAACTATCTTTTGCATTTTAGGTAGTGTGAAAAGTAACATCGGTCAGACGCCGAATTTGAAGAAAAAGTTATTTTTACAAGTTTTATGCACTTATGTAACACTGGCAGCTGGATAACACAATAAATAAGTATACAGAGAAGAAACAGGAATTTGGGGTATTGAGAAAAAAAGGAAGAAAATAGAGACAACCAACTCAAAGTTAAGATAGCACAGGAATGGTGCCAACTCTTTCACTTCCATAGCAACAAAGCTATGAATTATCAAATTAGTCTGAAACGAGCCTGCGTGTTCGAAATCTATTAAACACATGTGCACACATGTGCTGTGATCGCACACATCTCCTTTCCTTAGTAAACCATTCTAAATACCTCTGAGAAGCCAGATGAAAATCTGATCCTTAAGAAATGACATTTATAAAAAATCATTTTCTAAATAAGTCCCTATCGAATTTATTGTCATGTCAACATTACTAGGAATAAACAAGAATTTATATTCTTCATATGAATTTTTGACCTCTCCTCCACATTTGCACATAAAAATATTATTTTCAGACAGGCTGCTTACAACACTTTCACCTGGGAAGTTACACAGCAAATGGATACCTTGCCTATATCAGTGCTAAAGTCAATATTAACGTGGTCATGTAGTACACATCACCATGGTATTCAGGCAGACTTTGCATTTTGAGTGAAGTGCAAACACATCCAGGGTGCCGGACACAGGCAGACCAAGCAGGCAGCATGCTGTCACTTTTGTAATTTGGCTGTAGAATCACAGACTGGCTAAATTTTAGTCAATGACCAAATACTCAAGGACTCAGAGATCATGGAAAGCCAACAAAACATTAACTGCTCTAGAGCTGTTGCTCACAATTTTGTTTCTGAAGTTTTCCTCAAGGAAAATAGTAATTCCTGTTGAGAATATTGTATGCCCAACATGCAAGAGTCTGCAGGAAAGATAAACAAGTCAATCCTGCTGAGTATTAACACAAAAGAAATAGCTGCATAGATATGAGGGATTTGGCCTAGCCCTAATCCTAACTTTCTCTAAACCTGAGGTCAAATTTACATCAAATTTTCTTTTTTTTTTTTTTTTTTTTTTTAAGCTGAAGGTTGGGACCAAAAACTTTACCCATTACTGTCATTTTTCAACAAGAGTCTCTGCAGCATATGTTGAGTGGGTATTAAGCCACTTTTCCTGCTGTTTAAGGTAGTTATCTGTTTGGATTATTTTCGGCATGTGGAGTATGCCGATAGACATCTAGGACTGAATTTGTTCTGAGTTGAGTGATAAAAAGGAACCCAAATAAACAAGTTATATTTCCTATTTCTCTGATGTGAGAACTGAAAGAGAAGTTCCAGTAGATAAGCTGGTGTCTGAAGTATTCTTTCTCGAATAAATTTCTTAAACAAAAACTAAACAATTTAAAGGCTTATTTCTTAATATTAATCTATTAATTTAAAATTAATCTAAACTCACCATGAAAAACATTTTAAAACTAAAACCTTTTTCTTTTCCTTGCTTTATTTCAATTATTATGGGTAAAAAGAGATTTTTTTTTTCTTAATGTGCAGAGACATACTTTCAAAGTTTAAAAGACTGGAAACTTACTCTTTTCTTCAGGGATGCATGCGAGACTCTATCACCTCATATAGGAAAATATAAACAGGTAATACACGCCTAACAAACATTATGAAATAAATTTATAAACAAGACAGATCACTGTTTAATATTTATACTTGTGCCAATTTCCTGAAGGTATTATACTATAACAACAAACTGTAGTAGACTAAATGCAATCAGTTTTACAAGCAAGTACCTTATGGAATACTCAAGTAAATCATACATGTGTTGAACAGTGTCTGTTTGCAGATGTTCATTTAGTGTCTGTTTGTGCATTCATACGTTACAGGCTTCCCATCTGAACTTATCCATTCTAATAAAACCTTGGCAGCAGCTCTGATTGTAATGTCATGTGGATTGGTACTTGCTGTATGTGTGCAGTGCCTCTAAGAATAGCAAATAATATTAAACAAGCCTGCAACTTTGATGCTGATAGACAAGATTTATTCATTGTTATACTTTTCTTGCTGACCTACAAAACCAGAAATGGACAATTGTGCTCTGATTCCCAGATTGAAATAGTGACAAGACGCTACATGGAGTCCTCGGTAGGATTTAAAAACTCATAATTAGATATAGTTGTCACACAGTTCTTCCCAGTAGTTTGTTACTACTAAGTGTAGCAAGTCTGCTTTTGACATGTTTTAAATTTTTTTTTTTTAGAAATCTTCAATTATGGGGACTTCACAGTCTCCCTAGTTTTACTTTATCCAAGTTACTAACAAGGCAACACAATGTTAAAACTCAAACAACACCTAAAATGTGTCTTCTGGGTTGTGGTCAAGACTTTTGAAGCATACTATAAACCTTTTAACTCTTCAGCTGCTGTCATCAAACATTCATTTTGTTTACTAAAAAGATAGTAAAAAAAAAAATGTAAGGGATTGTTTTTAAATATTAGCCTCCTCAATATCAGCAGAGGGGAAGGAGATGTCTCACGACATCTGTGCAATTGACTTAAACAAAACTACTTTAAAAATACCTCCTGTTTAGAAAATACTGAGGTTGAATATTTACTTTAAAAAAAATGAGTGCTATAGATATACATGCATACATTTAAATTTGTATACATATTAAACTGTATGAGTGTTAATGTATATATATACACAGCTTGTTTATATAGGTATGCACATGTGTGTACATATATACAAATTGAATATATCTAATATCCACTATATATCATTTTTGACTCAATTATTCAAGTTCCTTCTCTGCGGAAATTTTTGAAAGTATTGGAGGCTGTATCTGGAGATTGTGTCCAGTTCTGGGCTCCACAGTACAAGAGGGATGTGGAGCTGCTGGAGAGAGTCCAGCGCAGGGCTACAAGGATGATCAGGGGCCTGGAACATCTGCCCTATGAGGAGAGGCTGAGGGAG
>NW_010584774.1:1173909-1225393 GCF_000705375.1 Tinamus guttatus | reverse complement strand
CAGGAATGTCACAAATAAGACTTGATCAGGTTTTATAGTTTTTCTGTTTTTGTTTGTTTGCTGAGCTTGTGGGCTCTTCTTGTTTATGTTTTTTGGCTGAGTGGAGCTACTTGAAGTTGTTGCAGCCTGAAATATGGCTGTTAAGGGGCAGAGCCTTAACAAAATCAAAAAAAAAAGGGTGGGGAGGGGGCTCTTTAATCACTTTTCAGTTTTGTGTGTCTCTGGCTTTATTCTAGGTTACACCAGCTGGCATCCTTTCCTGGGAGTTCTGCTGCAGCCATGTTCTCTGGCCT
Organism: Tinamus guttatus; assembly: GCF_000705375.1. The sequence goes on along the minus strand of NW_010584774.1, from coordinate 1,225,100 downwards.
CGTAAAACCTTTCACAAATGGAATTGTCATACTACATGTTTCTTTACAGTGTTAACATATTGATGTGACTTTCATGAGCTTTTCAGTTTTTGAATTCTCCTGAATATGGGCTTTAGATTTCATTCTTGACATAATCAAGAAGGCTTGATTTCATTTAGGAAGATTTTTGTTTGTTTTCTTCCCTAAAACACTTAAATGTTTCATTCCTTCAATTGAGTCTTTCATGATTCAGAATCGTGTTTCTGATTTCATTCTTATCTATAATAACTTGCTTTTTGCTGTTGTTTTTGTATTGTTTCGGCCACTTGCTTCTTGACAGTGTTAGACTTTTTGTGAGCAAAGGTGTTTGTTTCATCCCTGGTGCATGTGTGGGTGTTTGTGTTTTTTTAAAATCAGGATAAGATAGGATAGTTCAGCTTCTTGGGCTGAGTTTTGTGCATATGCATTTTTTTAAAATCATGTTTGATTTTTACCTCATTTACTGTTTGTGTTACATGTATGCTAGCATTGTTTTGGGTCACTTTATTGCTTTAGAACTCCTTAGACCCTTTGTTTGTTTTTCTTCCTGTTTTGTATCAGTGTGTTTCTGCTGTAGCCTTTCTGTCACGTGTTTTATTTTGTACACCTTTTTGTTTCTTCCCAACCTGATTGCTGTCAAAGGCAAAGGCTTCAAATCAGATTTTCAGAGAAATATAGAAATGTTTGATATCCCTTCAAATTTCCCCAGGTTGAAACTTATTTTTAATTTTTTTTGTGATGTAATGATCACAGAATCACAGAACAGCTGAGGTTGGAAGGGATTTCTGGGGATCACCTAGTCCAACTTTCTGCTCAAACCTCCTTACATTCTTAGTATGGTGGGTGGTTTTTTATTTTTTATTATTATTTTTTTAATCCTAGGATGCCAAAGTGTTTTTTTCTGGGAACTCATTTCTTTGGATCACCAACTTGGTCAAAAAGGATATTTCCTCCATTTCGTAATGTGTATGTCTGTAGTTTATCTCTTGTCAATGCTTTGTATTCCAGTTTTATCTGTGAAATACACCTTGCCTATCACAGTCTGGATTGATTGACCTGGTATAAGTCTAGTTTTTGTGTGCTTGTTGTCTGCTTGTTGCAGACTAACTCAGTTCCAAAACTTCTTCCCTCTCTGTCCCTGCCTTAAAGCTACTCGCTCAAGTTGGCCAAACTTCAGCATCCTGTTCTATGTAGCTGTTTTGGGAGTGCCTACATCCAATGCTGTGCATTGTCCTAATTCCTCTGTGAGTGGATTTGATGGACAATGTGAATCACTGATTACCACTTTAGTTTCCACAATTGGAAAATCTAAGGATGCTCAGCATTAGCCTAATATGAGCAAAGAAATAATTGACTGTTAGTAATGTTTTTCATGTTATATTTTTTTTCTCTCAACTGTGCTTGAACAGATCTATTTAATTTGGTGAGTCTGGATTAGATCATTCACCAGAGGAAAGAATGGTCCTTCATGGTGTTAAGATTCTTCAACATGTTTAAGGCCTTACAGGGTGTCAATTGAAGAGATTTATGACAAAAAGAGGGGATGGGAAGAGGCATCTTAACTTGTTCATTTTTTTGGCACTGAGTCAGATCATCACAGCTGTATTTGTTTTGTGCACATTTTAGACTTTTTCCAGCAAAGTCAGTCAATGTAGCAGTTAAAATGTAATAATTTTCATGGCAATGTTTTCAAGTGAGTTGGCAAAATTATGAATGGGAAGAGATTGATCTTTACAGCAAAAGGTTTTTGGGCTTTGTTTCAGTGATAGATGAATGACAAAGTGTGTGTTTTGAGTGACACATTTCTTGTAAGAAAGTGGAGTTACTTTTAATCTAGCTTTTCATTTCACAGTACAGCTTTATGAGGAAAAAGCAATTAGACTATTTTGCAGTATAAAAGCCATGTGCCAACATTTTACATATCATACCTTAATGTTAAAAATAGAACATAGTTATCATATTTTCCTCAGCTAATTATTGCTGCTGGTGACGATATTTCATGTTCCAGATTGTTTTTGTTAGAAGGGATGGCCACTTGAAATGTAAGCAGTACTGCTGCATCTTGGAAAGGGTTTCCCTTACTCCATGCCCCATCTTCAAATATCTGTAAAGAGACGTGATTCCAACTTCTTTTTCTTTTTTCTCCAAGTATGACCTATTGAGTGATCGATAATGAAAGGGTGTGGTTCTAAAAATTGAGTATTGTAGCCAGGAAACATGGACTCTTTCACCTGCCCCCCACCCCTTACAAGTAGTACTAGAAGAGCAATTGAAAGTGAATGAGTTGCCTGTCCTCGAAGATGCTTAAGGCATCGCCCAGCAGGCTTCGCATATCTTGTACTGACTGAAGTTAGCTGTGCCTTAAGAAGGGAGTTGGGTTGTGTAATTTCCAGAAGTCCTTTGTAATTATTCTCGGATTCTATACTAAGAGGGGAAAAAACAGTGACATCACAAATGCAAGTGCCCTTCCCAGTCAATGTACTATTAAAAGTTATGTTTATGCTTGACTAGAATTTGATTGGTCTAGTTTCATACTTTGAGAAGCTTCTGCTTCTGTCAAGTTTATGCTACTTTTGTTTGGAGTTTTGCTTTCTCATCCTTTTAGACACAGTTAGCTGTTGCACAAGAGTGGCAGGTGAGTGCCTGAGATGAGGTTGAAGGAGGAAAGTATTACAATTGTTTTTGAAAAATGATCCATGTATAATTTGAAGAAACATCACTGTTTTGAACAGAAATAATTAAAATCAGTGGTTCAAAAGGTTTAATAATTTCATAAATAAACTTTTTCAGTTCAGGGGTCCTGTGGGTGTTCTCACTTTTCTGACATACAGCTGTGACTAAATTAACAACCACTGATAAGAATTACAAACTTCTTAAATTGTCAAAAGAAACTATATATTTGGGGGAGGCTATAGCTTACTTATCTACAGAGAAGTACTTGTGAATACTTTTAAGCAAGCATACAATGTTTTAAAAATAAACCCTTTGAAGCCAACAAGTAAGAAATGTTAAACCTCAGATCTCTTTTCCCTCTTGAAAATATCTTATTAGGATTATATTATGGATTCTCCACCAGCTGCACCAGATGATACATCTGGTATACTGTTCGGTGTGAGACAGAACTCGGGAGTTCCACAGTACGAGACTGGGCCAGCAGTGAATGTGACAGGTGGGTATAACTATAGTGGTTGAATCTGATAAGAGAAAGAAACAGTGTAATGTCATTTAACTGTAGTGCAGATCCTTGGGTTACAATTTTTAATAGGATCTCTAGAACATAGTATAACTACTTCCCCACACACGCTGTATGTAACTGTTTAACATTTAAGAAGATAAACTTTAGAGCCTTGCGTTGTTGGACTTGGGTCTTCAGCATTTAGGTGGACTAATATCAGCAGATATCTTTTTGTAATATTTACTTTGATGGAAAAAATAATGTCAAATCCACTGTAACCCTTTTGACAAACAAAGGCTTATTTTCAGTATATCCACTACTCTGGTACATTCCAGTGAATGGGAATTTCTCTGTTGGTGAGAGAACAGCACCAGAAGAGCTTCCTGAATCTGCAGAGTGGATTCCCTGTGATGGTCACCATAGCTTCCTAACTGCTGTATAGATAGCAGTTGGAGTAGATGGGATGGAAATGATCCTGTCTGAGAAAGAGGGAAGGGACAAGAATACTGTTGTTTGACAGCCATTGAAATATTTTTTTGTTGTTCTCTTAGTTTGTTTTCTGATTAGGTAAATTGGACTTCAGCAGAAACTATAAAACCTACTTAAAAAAAAAAAAAAAAAAAAAAAGGAGGCAAAAAAAAATCCTGATCATAGCAGATGAAGTAGATAACATTTAAAGCATGCAGTATATTCTAAGCAGGTTATAACTTGAAACTTCCTGTATCCTTTGTGAAGGATTACACGTTACTAACAAGCGACTAGAATCATTTCATTATTCTTATTTTGTGAGGTAACAGGCCATACTAACAGGTTATATAAATAAAATAATCACTGATGTGGTTATTTCAAGTCTAAAGGTCAGGCATTCCCTCCATCTTCTGATTAATAAAGGGTTGGTCATGTATTTCCATATATGTCCAACTATTTTATGATCCAAATACTATCTTATTTGAATAAATAGCTTTCTGAAAAGTAAATAAAGGTTTGATTTATTGCAGATGGCTCAGTAGTCCAGACCTAATTCTTCAAAGCACTGGTATTTATTTATTTTTTTCAAGTTAGAAGGACTAATATTAGAACTCTTACTCTAAAAGTGAACTTTAGATGCCTGTCCTTTTCCACAAAAACACATTTCCGCAAAAATTAAAAGCATCAAGATTGTAATTCAAGATGTCGTAAGTATGCTCTATTTAGCCTCCATCTGTGTTGGTAAGATAGCTATTGGATTTGGAAATGAATAAAAAAGTTTAAAATTGAAGGTTCAAACAGAAGTGTCTTGTAGTTCTCTGAAACATAAGTCAGGCACTATTTCATTACACTGCAGTAAGTATCTGCATGACTTGGCTTGCATGATTATGTTGTGTAAGCCACTTAGGTTCAGTGGTTTGTATGTTCCAGTGCCTACTTGCAGTAGTGTTCTGCTTTTAACTCCCATGCAGCACTGTGAGCTCAAGAGGGTGTGGAATGTGCTCATTAAAGCAGAAGTGTTGGGGAACTGGCTTGCAATACTCTGCAGGACAATTCACTTCTGTAGTTGAAGTCATTTTAAAAAAAAAAAGTTAGTGCTTCACAGCGTCAGTCTTGATGGCTGGACATTTCCCTAGGTCTAAGAACTAGAAAATGATTGGCATTAGCCAAGCATTTTGTTAGGTTCTTAAACGTCAGTAAGAAGTTAAACATGGGTAATTCCGTTTTTATGAGCACTCAGGTTTTATGAGCACTGGAGGATGTGTGTGAAATTCCTGTGTGCTTTCTGAGAATGTTTTAGGGTTGCTGTCCCATAGACTTCCGCAATTTGGAGGAACCAGGTAGTGCTGTGAAGAACTCTGTGTTGTTCAGAGGTAAATAGAATGTATACGTGCATTCATAGTACTAGATTCGTGGGAGTTGCTGGCACTGTGATATGACACTAAACAACAGTTTTTGATTGCTGCTTTGCCCAGAGTCATTGAGTACCTGGCATTACTGAACATTTCAGTTGTCCAGATTGCTGGGGAGCTATTCTGAAACATCAGAGGTCTGAGAATTTTTGTGTCCAGGCATCAACCTAGAGAAACATTTTGTAGAGATGCATCAGTGGGAACCTGACTGTGCTTTCCTGCATCTTTGTCCAGAAGATTTCTTTGGCAAAGCTAGGATCATGTAGGAATTTGAGCAGTTCCGAAGGAAAAATTGGAATTAAATTTGAAACAGGTGACAGCAGCACACTGAATATTTGATACTGAAATACTGAGTATTTAAGTTTCTGTTGGAAACTTCAGAATGTCAAAACCCCAAGAAGTTATAAATCATCCTGATCTGGGAGTGTTTTCTAATAGAGAGAATCTTCATGCTAATAATAAAATTTAATAATCTCGTGATGTTAAAGTTGCTCACAAAGGTGTAACCTATAATACTGTAAAATGTCTTTTAACCTAAGACAGATTTTTCCAGGTTTTTTAACACATCTTTTTGTTAACCAATTGAAAAAATTTCAAGCACATTTACTGAGCTAAATACTTTCTGTTAAAAAAAAATTCTAAGAACATGCATTTATATAACAGAACAATGTGTTGTAAATGGAAATAGTTTATGTGTTAAGGTATTTATGTTACTTAAAAGGACATCTAATGAAAAATTCTTGTATTTGCAATTGACTGATTTAACCATGTTAGCATTTTCATTAATAATACATAATTCAGAATGAAATCTGTGTTCTTAATTCATATTTTATGTTGGCACAAATCTAAAATGATTCATTTTAGCCAGTGGAGGCAATGCAAACTGGCTTTGAACAGAAACAAGCAAACAAAAAGAGCAAACAAAAATATTCAATTGAAATAGAGATCACAGTGGATGACACACCAATTAATTCATTTGTTACTGGCGTAACTAATAATCATTGTTTTAGACAAGGTATTTCAAACTTTGCAAATGACTAGGTAATTACAACTTCAGGAGAGCACTTTGAATGCCCTCTTCATGCCCTTGTGCTTAGTTCATTGCCAGCCTTGAGGATCATAGTTCCCTTCAGCTGGATTTGCAAACAAATGATTAATTTCTTTAAATTTCGTAAATATGATAACCCACTAAGTATATGTGTGTGTATATATACATGTGTATACATGTGTGTTTACAAGTATATATACCTGAAAAATCCAGGCATATGTATGATGGCTTTTGTCTTGCTAGAATTCCTTGGCTGTGAGATGTAGAAATGTTGTATATCAACTAGGTATTAAATAATATCTGAAATTATTTTCATTTTTTATCAGGGCATGTATTCAAATGCTATTTTTTGAACAAGCAACAGAATTCAAATGCAAATGTGTGTATGCTGTGCTACTATCAGGATAACTTCTGGAAGAGCAAACTTGCTAGAAAGTTAGCTCTGTGCTGAAATATGTAAATAACGTAAATATGTACACACCTTTATAAAATATTTTCCCTAATACTTCTACATATATAAGGCATGCTGTGTTTTCTTTGCCTTTGTGGACTGAAAGGTGCGTGGTGGGTGGGGGCGGACCCTGTATCTGGCCTCTTTGCTAGGTTATGGGTATCACTGGGTGAAAACAACCATGGGGCAGGTGCCTTTGTCACTGGTTTTGGTTTCTCCATCCTAAGCGAACTAGGAGCACTTGTGTGACACATTCTCTCTCATTGTTGGTGAGACTTTTGCAGGTAAGACTAAGAACAGTTAAGTTCTTGATTGCACTCAAGGAAGCCATTGAACAGGTAGATGGTTGAGGGAGAATGTAGAAGGCTGTCCTTAGGTCATATCCTTCTGTCTGGAAATAATCTTCCAAGAGTCACCAAAGTTTACTCTGGCCTTGTTATATTTTTATCTGTGATTATAAGAAACTTACAAGGCATGTGCTGGCATTTAAGACTTATTGGCATGCAGCTCTGATCTCTGATTTACATGAAGATTGATCTTGATTGAGATATATTGCTACAAGATTCTCTACTGCAAGAGTCATCTTACAGTGACAAGAGATGTTGGTTTCAGGACAAGATGAAGCAAAATCTGGTTAGGCGTGTTTTATCAGGTACTGAACCAGGGTGAAATTTCAGTTTTTAAATATTTCCCTTAAAAATAAAAAACTACAAACAATAAGTGAATTCATTCCCTTTCAGAGAAGAGTAAGTCCATATGCTGTAATAGGTCATTACAAATCACAGTCCTATTTTCATTTGGTATGTTTTACATACCCCTAAAGTCTCAGATGTTTGTTAAATAAAAATAGGCTAAAAGAGAATGAGAATTAAGACCAAAAAAGGAGAACTTTTCAGCAGAAAGACAGCGGTAGATCCGAAAAGTGGGCATTGAAGAAAACAGCTGCTTAACTTTACTGTGCAATAATCTTCTCTGAGGTAAGTATGGGCCAAAACATAAGTAGGCCAAAAATTGTAGAAAGTTTTCAGATAGTCCTAGTATAATGAGTGGCTAGTGGGGGGAGTCTTTTACCTTTTTCTATTCTACTCACCTTAGAATACCTGAATACCTTAGCATACCTGAGTTGGCTATAGTTTTCTCAACTTCTCCCTCATATAATAGACCATTTAGAGCTTAACTTATTAAGACTTGGCCATCCTTTAAAGTACAGGTATCATTAAGGTTTTCATAATATACTTTGGGGGAGGGAATGAGGTTCTTTTTCATTCTGCCCTACAGAGGTTTAGTGGGTTGTTTTTGTATCTAAGTGTCCTGTTACTTCTAACAGCAACTCTAACTCCAAAAAAGGCCAAGGTTGGTGCCTGATGAGGTGGGTGCTGGAAGCAATTTCACTGTTTTGTGTGCAGTTAGCTCTCCAACAGTAACTCCATCAAAGATTCATCTCCAAAAATTGGATCAAATGGTCTTGTTATCAATCTATGTAACTGTTTTATGGAAAAAGCTAGCAGTCATTATAATGTTTAAGTTGGTCAGAATTATTAATGCTATAAAGACAGTATAAATTAATAAATCTGCTTTTTATTATGCATTAAAATAAAAAAGTATATGCAGGAATATATATAGCTTTACAAACTAAAATGCCTAGCAGTTTTGTATATGCAGACTTAAGACCTATGTTTTTTCGTTGTGTGCAATGCTATAAAGCAGTAGTTAACTTGTTTAGAAGCTGTGAATGTACATGCATGCAAAAAATGATCATTTTTAGTTCAGACTTTATGTATCAAAGAATTGAGTAGAGAGTTGATGCTTTAAAAAAAAACTAAGAAAAAAACAGCATTGCAAGAATTCTGAGACTGCAGAATTTATTGACTACTCTGAGATAATAGGAAAAAAAAATTAGGAATGGGGACATAAGAACAGGAGCCCAGAGTGGGCTCCTTGTAGATATGCAGAAGTTGACTGGGCAAAGTATTGAGTATTCTGGTCAAGTTGGGCTTGCTTTGTGTGGGAAGTTGGTCAGGAACATCTCCACAGGCCCCTTCCAACCTAAATTATTCTGTGATTCTGTCCCTGAAACAAGTATGGCAAAGTGTGTTTTGTTGTCTTTTTTTTTTTCCCTCCCCAGTAGTGTTTCTGAATTGGTTTAAAATAGCGATGGAAAGGGAAGAGAGAAGTTTGAGATTCAGGAGGCTCTGAAGGTATTTCTTCTACAGGATAGGTAGTCTCCTGGACATTTCCAGCTACTTTCTAACCTACCACATTAATATTGAAATAAGAAGTTACCTGTGGAGTGTTGAATTTCTTGACTGCAGCTCTTCTCCCACTAGGCTCTCCCTTAGCAACCAGAAAGCAGGAGGTAAAGCATTCAGTCTTGCATCAAGAAAATTGACTTCAGGCTGTGTTGGACAATATAGGTCTTATGTTGCACCCTGTAATAGACAAACAATAGCCAGAATGTTTTGGTAACAAAGGAATAGATGATATTCACTGAGAATTTGATTTAATGAGTTTTCCCAAGTGGTCCCATTGCTAACATACAAAACTTAGAATCCATCACTAAGGCCTCACAGAACAGATCTTGAGGCAGAACCTGTTTTCTTCAAACTTAGGTTTCCCTTAGCTGTAATTTGCCAAAATGTTTTATGAAGTGTGATAGTAAAGACTTGAGCACTGTTGTGAGATCTCTTTTGCATGGTCATCCACTTGTGAGAGGCTTTTTGCTTGATCATAATTCTTGGCAATAATATTATCCTTAAGAAAAAATGCTGCTTGATCCATGTCTACCTCATGGACTACATAAGATTTTTTTTTTAATGACAAAATTTGAGGTTGTAACATGGTCATCTTTTCATGCCTATGCTTATTTATCCACTTGTTACAAAGCAGATGTGTTTGTATATTTCTTTATTACATTTTTTTCATAATGTGACAGTGTACAGTTGACCCTATGGTTGGTTGAGATGTTATTCTGCTCTTCCTGTGTTTAATCTTACCTAGCCTGAAGTCCTGCAGATTTGTGGATGACTTAAATGCAAGAGAATTTCATAAGCAAAAGTATCTCTTTTTCTCATACTTTTCTTTATTTTTTTTTGGAGATGGGGTGGGGAGGGCAGCAAAGGAGTGAGGAGAAGGAAAGGCACTTAGAGAAAACTAGAAACCTGAGTCTATTTATTAAAGTTTGAACTAATGCAAATTTGGTGTCCTTTTATTTTTTTTTCCCTTTCCATAGATATTAATCATCTTCTGTTGCTAATAAAAATATTATTTCCTTTCATCAATGGGGATAATTATTTAGAGGTTTTCCAAAGATAGCTTTGTTCAACAGGAATGTTTAACTGGACAGTCGTAAGTTTCAGCTCCTGCCCAGAGATATTCTCATTATTGAGAACCATACAGTGAAATTCCTTTCCAAAACCAGTTATTGTGAACCCTATTGTGATGATCATCAGTTCATGTCATGGAGGAACTTTTGCATGTTCCTGTGAGAACTGAAGCTCTTTAAAATCGCCAGATCTGGCCTATGCTGGGGGAACAAGGGGAGGGCAGAACTAATGCTTTATATTTGTCTGACATGTTTCTTTTACTGCCTCACATTTTTTCTCTTTTGATTCTAAAACTTTGTGAAAGTTTTGTTTATAGGCATTTGCCTTTTTATAGGCAAAAGGGATGAACTTGAAAAAAATAAGATTAGCTAGAAAATAGTTGTAAAATTGTTTGTCTACCTCTACCATGCAGTTCTCATTTTAAATAGTATGTTTTATTAGAATAGTAAATACAAATAAATCAGTTATTATTCTGCTTGTGACTTCTGAAGCTTAATTTGTTCTATTTTTTTACAGGTACAAATACTGCATCAAGCAACATGAAAAATGGAGGACCTTTTCCACGAGCTTGTCCAAAGTGCAATATTCACTTCAATCTTATGGATCCTTTAAAAAATCATATGAAGGTAAAATGTTTGAGTGCTGATAAACATAATGACAAAGTTTGATGAACTTCTCATTGTGAAAAAGTGCCCTGTCTCAAAGTTTGCCTTTTGGCTATCATCAGCCAGGGTCCAAATGCTAAACCTCTCTACAGTCACAGAGAGGAAGTATGTTTTTTACATGCCTTTGGCATTATTTTTTAAATGAATTGGGGCATAATTGCTGAATATACATGATTTATCTCTAACACAGCATTTAGTTCTAGAACCTTTGGCCAGTTTCAGGTGTATTTGGTGAAGGTGTAATGCTTACTGGTTCAAGTGTAATAGACAATCCACGTTTTTGATTGCTATTCAGGCAAAGACCTCACTGTAAACTTATTTCTGTTCCTTGGTAGGTCATTTGGTAGCTAGAGAAGGTTACTCAGCAGAAAAAAAAAAAGGTAGTTCATTCGTCAAGCATTGTGAGAAGCAAAGCTTTCAGAAGCTAAGTATTACGTGTTCTGCTTATGGAATTACTTGTTTTTGTTTCTAGGCTCAAAAAATATTTTAATTGCTTGGCAAAGATTAATGCAATTCTCAGGTGTATGTCTTCCATTTCAGGGAATTTCATTCTCTACATGAGTTTCTTGATACTTTTTAAGTGTTTTCCATGTTATAGCAATTAGATTTATAAGCATTATATAAACTTTCAGGTAAGAGTTGAACAACATGTCTTGTGTGACTTTAAATTGCAGATTTCTTTTCCAATGCTGGAAGAAACTTCTGCAGTCTACAATGAATGTCCTTCCCAAAGGAATAAGATAAAACTTCTCAAGAAGTTCTCAGTGAATCTAACCTACGAGCAATATACATGTAGAAAAGCTATGTTTCTTCCTCATTATTAAATTTAAATCAAGTATACATTTTTTCTAATCAGTAAGGCACCACTTAGCAACAATGGTTTTCTGATTTGTGGCTTAAACTTGGATTATGAGGATAATGCCTTTCCAGTGTTAAAAAAAAATATGTAGTGTTTATTGCCTAAACACCGCTAAAGATCAGTTATAGTTCAAAAGATGCATGAGAATAGGGATCAAGTCAGATTGTGTCAGACTAATTGGAATGGAGCTTTACATGTAGCCTTGCTTAGCCAATTTTCAAAACATTGTCATTATTGGTGCATTTTGATAAGAGAGACTCATCCTTCTTTCCCTCTCTCTCCTCCTCCCCATTCCACCCAGTATTGTTGTCCAGATATGATAAATAACTTTTTCCCGGGAGTGGACAAAACTGAATGTTCAAGCACAACAAGCAAAATTGCTGAATCTGAGAAAGGAAAACTGATTATGCTAGTTAATGACTTCTATTATGGGAAACATGAAGGTGATATCCAGCAGGTACAACAGGAGCAGAAGACTCATACAACTTTTAAGTGCTTCAGTTGCCTGAAAGTTCTTAAAAATAACATAAGGTATTTGAAGTCTCTTATGATTGCTAATAGCTATAAGATAATGTCTGTAGCTTAAACTTTTTACAGATTAAAGTACTAATTTTAATAGTTTCTAATAGAAATAGTATAGCTTTAATAAGGCTATTTAATAGACTTTGCAGTTGGAAAGGATAACAACTTTGTCAATTACTTGGGTGACCAAATTTATCTTAAATCTTGATTATATTAGAAAGTGTGCAAAATGCATGAAAATGGACTTGCCATTTCTATAAAATCTGCTGCTGCATAAGGTTGTGGGTTGGGTTTTTTAAGAATATTTGAGTTTCTTTCTGATAATTTTTCTTGCAATATTTTCTTCTTGGCATTGTGTAGGAGCTTTTGTTTTTTATCATCACTGTACATTTCAGAGCAAGCTGCTACAATGACTGTGTCAATTCTGTTTGGATTTCTATAGAATCCGCGTTCATATATATTAATCTTGCAGTAGATCTGTACCTAAACTCATTTTTTTCTTCCAAGATTTATTATTTTAACTGTTTTTGTATCAAAAAAGTCATTTGTCTTTACCTCTAATGAAAGTTTTCTGGGCCTTAATTCAGAAAATTTACATCTTCATTTTCCCATCCCGTTTAAAAGAGTTAGTATTGAACACAACACTGAAGTAGTGGTCTATCAAAGCATTAATGCGATAATAGTATCAGTTCCTTTCTTTTGCTGAAGTATGCCGACTTATATCTAGAGTTAGAGTGTGTGTGTGTGTGTGTGTTTTTTTTTTTTTTTTTTTTTTTTTTCTCTTCTGATCCTGGAAGCTTGAGGTGTAACGAATATTCTCCTTATCAGAGTAAGAGACCATGCTGTTTTTAAATTCCAAGGTTACCATGTTGAGAAATACATTTCTTCTGGGAGCATGATATGTATTTACCGGTTCTTCTGGCTGTACTGAAATGAAGCCTATACAAAACAGGATGGTTGAGTGAACTGTAGTAGTCTGTGCAACTAACCTGTCCTTGTCACAACTTACTGCTCCACAAGGAGCTGTCACCTGCCAATTTCTAGTCATGAGCAGGACATGTGTGCTAAGATAGGTTTTCCTACAGAAAGGTGGGCATGCCTTAACAAAGGAAAGGCGATAACTTTTAGTACTGAGATGTTCTTACTTTGCTTGTGTTCTGTTGTCTTGCCTGTCCTTGAGTATTTGATTTTTCTGATGTAGCTGACATCATACTGCCAGGTTTGCGATACTATTTGGATTACCATCTGCATCCTGGCATCGTTTAACTGTGCTTCATAATTCTTCTATCCTAAGTGTTTTATGCAAGGAAATCTGTTGGAACCCTGAAAAGAGGTAGATTCGGGTGTGCATGTCCTCACTGTGGGTAATGTCTTGCTGCTTAATAGCTTACAGCAGAGCCAGAATGATCCTTATTTAATAATGTGGTATTGAAACATTCACAGAGAAGTTTAAAAAGTGGACAGTTTGTATGTTTTGTTGCTAATTTCCCTGTACTTCATGGCAAGACACCTGACCCAGCAAACCTGAAAAATAAAATGAAATGAAAAATATAATAAAATGCTTCCTTCTTAGAACGTGTTTCAGGTAAGTTTTGTGTTTCTAATAGTAGTCAATATTTCGTTTTGAAATTTTGAAAGATTAGCTCTGGCCTAGTCAGCTTGCTTAACTGTAATGAATGCCTGCTCTAATAATACTTAGAAATTAAGTGCTTACAAGGTTTCTAAAAATTTTTCTTCATCCTACATGTGACATTCTCATATATAACATTTGTTAAAATGTAGCTTTTTGCACCTGTTCCCTGTCTTTTAAAGGTTTATGAACCATATGAAACATCACTTAGAGCTCGAGAAGCAGAGCAGTGAAAGTTGGGAAAGCCACACCACCTGCCAGCACTGCTACCGCCAGTTTCCCACCCCCTTCCAGCTGCAGTGCCACATTGAAAGCACACACACGCCTTATGAGTCATCTAGTAAGTCAGACTGTAGCATTTTCAATCTTCTTGCGGTCCTAAAACTTTTTAGGTATTTTCTGGCTTTTTCTTGACAAGTTGTAATTTAAGAATAAAGCTGTAGTGAACAGATATACTTTAAAAGCAGTTGCTTTGAGATTTAACATAGGAGCTGTGCAGTTCTTCAGCTTTGGAGGAAAGTTTCTGAAAAAAAAAACTTCCAGAGTGTTTTTGTCTCTTCCTCTCTTTTGTAAATAAAGCTTGATTGCAAGAATTCTTGTTAATTAAGGGGCTTGGACCTGGGGCTTCCTGAAGTTGTTCAGGGAATTTCAAGAACAGAATAATGCTTGAATTGTGTTAACATGATAATTAATACAATTTATGCATACAAAAATATTACCATTTACCCAATTTTGCCCCAGAACTAACTTTTTTTTTTTAATTTTTCTAGCTATTTGTAAAATCTGTGAATTATCCTTTGAAACAGAGCAAGTTCTTTTGCAACATATGAAGGACAATCACAAGCCAGGTGAAATGCCATATGTTTGCCAGGTATCTCAGTGTGATTGGTTTTGTTTTTAGATTACGTTCCCCACTCCCTGGTCTGCTTTTCCCATCAATAAACTTTTAACAAGAAAGTAAAACTTCTGTTTTTAGGTATGCAATTATCGATCCTCAGCTTTTTCAGATGTAGAAACACATTTCCGAACAGTTCATGAAAATACAAAACATTTGTTGTGCCCATTTTGTCTCAAAGTAATAAAAATTGGAGCACCATACATGCATCACTACATGAGGCATCAGGTAAGCAGTTCTTCTCATTTTCTAATGCTAGAAAATTTTATATAATTTCCACATGTGTTGCTCTAAAAAAAGTGGATTAACTTGTATGGTTATTAGTAAGAATACTTAAGATACAGTACGGAAAACCTGACTCTTTCTTTTGAAAGAATCTTAAATTGTTAGGTTTTTTTCATATTTCCAAGTATGCTGTATGAGAGCAGATCTCTGCTTAACCCGTGCATGCACTTGAGAGGGTGTCTTCTCTGTTCTCGTTCTTGGCATTGTAGTGTTCAGCTTTTAACAGTAGTAGTAATCTTTAGGTTTAAGTAGTGTGTTTTTTGAATGTTGTAACCTGACTACTCCTCTTCTCAGCAATAGTATGCCTTGCACTTTTAAAATGTGTAAATGTTCTCTTTAATTACTACACCCTTTTGGCTTTTACAATATTATGAGTTTTTCAGGTCGATTTTGAAAAAACTTCATGGTTATTGTTTGAGACAGAATAGGGTTGGAGTTCTGTTTAGTATTATGTATGTTTGCTACAAATTTTCTTTCTTCTTTAAAAGAAAAAAGGAATATACCGTTGCACTAAATGCAGGCTGCAGTTTTTGACATGCAAGGAAAAAATGGATCACAAGACCCAGCATCATCGAACGTTTAGGAAACCTAAGCAGTTAGAAGGTTTGCCTCCTGGAACAAAGGTAAGACACACACATACACACACACGCACTCTAAAAGGGGCACAAGGAAGATACATACTTTGCTGGGGAAGAAAGTACTTTTCCCCCTTTCTTTTCAAAGCAGTGAAATTTTTGCCACCTCCAAAACAGCTTAATTTCTTCCCCATTGCAAGACTTGTTAGATATGCTGGTTGTGATTTTCTACTGGTCATTTTGTTTGTTGTCTTTTCCATGCATGTATATTGAACTCATATGTATGTACACACACTCACATCCATATGAATATATAGTTATATAATTGTCATTTTATGTAACTGAAAATAGTCCAACCGTGACTGCTGGTTTCTTGAGCTATGGATTATTTTGTCCCTTTCTCGTTTTATCTGCTCTTGCACTAGGAGCAGATCATGTAGTCTAGCTGGTGGTCTCAGGGATGTGTGTCACTTCCCGTGAAACATTGTCAACCTGTGGCATGCAGTGCCACGAATCATGTAGAGTAGGCTCCTCCGTATAGGTGATCCTAGTTAGCACTGAGTGCCCCAGGGCTACTTAGCCTCAGCGCTACGAAGTAGTACAGCAAACAATTTGCTGTATGTATTGTGAAGAAAATCAGGGTTGCTTGAGAATACTTAGGCTGTCTTTAAGTTTTTCTTCTGTTTCTTGAGGAGCAACAAATTAGATTAGAATTTTCCTGTAGATTTCAGGATTTTTTTCTCCAGTTTTTTAATAAAGTGTGAAGATTTATTTTCTTTCAGTTGAAATTAAAAAGTGAAGGAACATGTTGATCAACTCCTCATACTTCATTTCCTGTCGGAGTGCTGTTTTGCTTTGAAAGGAAAATCATTGATGTTGATAGTTGCATGACCATGTGAAGCACTGATTCTGTGTTCTGTGATAATGTTTCAATTTTTCTAAAGATTTAAGAGGCTTGGAGCTGTAAGGAAAGCTTAGTTTTATTTTAAATTTTTGATGGTAGACTCTGACAGGACCTTGATAATGCTTGAAAGTTTGGAACCATAAAAACAGCTGAGGCAAGAAGTAGAATTTAAGTCGTGCTGTTAGTGAAAGCTGGATAGCCAAAGGACAAGGCAAGAGAGAGAAAAGTTAGACAAGAGGTTAGAATCAGAATTCGCCTTTCACAGCATGGGGTAGGGGCTAGAATGAAGGTCAAAAATATGTGTAGTAAGTAGATTTGCTGGTCAGGAGACGATAAGACAACAGTGGTTTTATTTTATCAGAAAACTGATGAGATTTTCCTTGTGGAGCTAGTTCACCCTCCTGTATTTTCTCAGTGAGGTGGGGGCTTTGAGAGATGGTTTTTTGCTTTGCTTTTTTTCTTTAAGAAAACAGTTTGCAGTCAGCAGAGCTGATGAGAGTGGTGTGTTTTGTCAAGGTGGTCTATGGGCTGCTTAAAGTTCTCTTTCCTGGAAATAGATTCCTTACAGAATCACACAGAATCACAGAATGATTGAGGTTGGAAGGGACCTCTAGAGATCTAGTCCAACCCTCCTGCTCCAGCAGGGACACCTAGAGCACGGGGCACAGGGTCACATCCAGACGGGTTTTGAATATCTCCAAAGAAGGAGATTCTGTAACCTCTCTGGAATACCCTCTATAATTAATTTTATGCAACTTAGAAGCCTCTATTCATTTTTTCTAACCTGGTGCAAGGCTAACTCATATGTCAATACACATGTCAATATCACTTTTGGCTGCATAAACCAGCACTGAAACAGTCCCACCCTCCCCGCTCCACAATGACTGCCCCTCCTTATCCCCATTGCACTCAGCCTCCCTGTGCTCTGCTAGCCACATGTAGCATAATTTTAAGTGCATATTTTGCTTGAGTGCAGATAAAACACAAAATGGCTCCGTCTTTGCAGCCCTTCCCCAAGGTCTGTGTTTGCCTGAGACCACCTTATACACCTTAACCTGTGAGTGTTTTCTCCCCTGGTACACCAGATGTGTGAAGAAGCCAGGGGGAAGCAGCTCTTTCAGAGCTGCCTTGCTTGGAGACGCCTGCTTGCGGGGAGCTGCGAGGCCCAGGCTGCTCAGGCCACAGGCCTTGCCAGGAGGTTGTTTAAGCCTGGCTTAATGACTTAGTTTAAATTTGTGTGTGTACACATTGTTTCATATTTTTCAAAACCTGCTTTATCACCTGGAGTTTTTTACACTGTGTAAAACATACTTATTTTTATCTTAAGATGGCTCAAACTTCAGTGCAAATGGAGATGAGAATTGAAAAAAAAAATAAATCTAAAGAGAACAATTTTTAATTTCATACTTCTAGGTTACAATTCGAGCATCTGTTGGAGCTCTTCAATCAGGATCATCTGCTTCATCTTCTGTTAGTACGAGCACATCAACATTTCAGTTATCACCTAAAGCTAAAAATACAAGCAGTAGAAAATCTAATGCAAATAAGTCAAAAGGAAGATCAAAGCCATCAACTGTATCCAAGAGACAAAATGCGTGGACCAACAGTAGCAGCAAAAAAAAAAATAAAGTTGCAAATACAGCATTATATAATCTGAGGTAAAATATATATTTTTTATGTACTCTTGAGTATAAATGCTCATTATTTTTAAATGATTTTCAATACTACAGTATAGAAAATTTGACATGGCTTTTGTGGGAAGAATACTCATAAAGAAACTTCTCGCATAGTGGTACTATGATTATGATTCTGAATATGCTTTCCTCTTAACTTCTGTGGCAGATAAATAGGATGGATGAACAGATGCTGTGGAAAATTCTGTATTCTAAATTTAGTTTTTCCTATACATCAAAAGCCACAGACTATTGAAATACTAACTTGTCAGACAAATTTATACTTGAAAGTTATCTGTATAGGGGAATACATTTGCCCAGGTGTTCTTTTTAAGCTTCCTCTTGAAGGGAAAGGTAATTTTCTTCCTTCAAAGTAGGAGTTTTACTAGAATACTTAATTTAAGTTTGTCTGCCTCTAGGAGGCACTTTGATTTGGACAGCTACTAAAAAAATCGAGGTGAGAAGCTATGGGTTGTACACTATTCTTACTTTGATAACTTAGCGGGTGTTTTATAGACTAGAATATAATGGCATTTGATAACCTAAGTTCGTAGTTGTCTTTGTTAAAGATGATAGATGCTGCCTTTCAGTAAGATGTTAACACTCGTGTGTGTGTATGCATACATTTTAGGTATACGTGTGTGTATCTGCACGCATGCACACACATCTTTGAGAAACCTGAAAACAGTCTGCAAAATTGGGAATGGCAGACTTTGCGTTTTTGATTTGTTGATGTTTCAAAACTTGTGGGGAATATCAGAAGTGGTAGGGACAAGAAAACCACAGGCTTCTCTACACATCATAATATATGAAACACCTCTTCGGAAATCAGTTTAAAGAATATAAAGACAGAAGCAGCAACTATGATCAGAGTTGCTCATCTAGGGTCATATCTTGTTTCCAAGTGGTATGACAAGCAGTGGCAAACAGATGCTTAGATTATATATTGTTTTGTGATTAAGATTATGGTGATATAACTAAAGAAAAAACAGCCTTGTTACAGATTTTTAAGTAAAAATTTGAAGTAATTATGTCATCTTAAAGTGTTACTGTTAATTATTAACCTATTTTTGTATAACTGCTAGGTATCGTTTGGGATCTCACAAATGTATTGAGTGTTTCTCAGAAATAAAAGATTTTGCAAGCCACTTCCCTGCTTATGTCCATTGTAGCTTATGCAGATACAACACTAGTTGTAGCAAAGCCTATGTGAATCACATGATGAGGTAAGGACTCCTCTGCAAATTTATCACATAAAATATATATAAAATACTGTTTACATTCATATAAATTATTTTAAGTGTTTGTGTTGAATTTTTGATCTGGGTCATGGGACTTGCATGGAAATATGTAAACTTGAGTTTTCACTTTGTATTGAGGGCCTCATTCTGCCTTAAAAATCCTACACTTGAGGTATTTTCTGTCTTTGCTCCAGAATCTCCATGGAACTTGTCCCAGTCATTTCAACCAGGCTTTACAAGTAATTACTAATTGCTTGTTGATTATTTTCTGAGTTTCAGACTTAAAAACTAATCTGAAGTGTTAAACATGTAAAGCTACAGCTATTGCTAGTGAAATCTGTGCTTGGAATACCATGTAATGGATGTCTCAACATACTCAAATGGATACTTTTTCTTAAACTTTCTTGTCATCAGCTGTAAAATACCATCTCATCTTGCAAGGGATTTCTTGCTGATTAAAGCAATGCAGGTTACTACTGATGACAGCTATTGAAAAACTATTAAGAAAACAAATCTGTATGTTTTCAAAGCAACAGGAATATACTATGCAATAAATTAGACATAGATCCTACAGCAGTTTTGAAAACCTGCTTGTTAATCCTGTGCCTTGAGCCAGTCGGAAGTCTTGCAGAAAGAAACAGCATGAAAGTGTATATTTAAATACATACAAGTACATAGTGTTCTGGAATTTTGGAACTGTTCAATTCTTGTCTTATTCATAATATCAGTGTTCATAAAAGTTATCGCTTGAAATGGTTTCCATGCTTTTAAAAAATATAAGTTTTGGGTTATGTATTTAGGAAAAAAATCTGCTTAGCTTAGTTCAAAAAAAGCTTACTCCAGAATGGGAAAGGTGAATCTAAGGAGAGCTTTTCCTCTTGCCCCTGCACTGGATGATCTCATACTAAACCATGCAGCAGAACAGCCAGTCCTTTCTCTTTCATGTCTCCTTGATGCTAATTCAGCAGCAGAAGCTGCATCAGGTGTTCGGAGTTTTTCTTTTTTTGTTTGTTTCCTGAACAGACTTTATTTTCCTTTTTAAGCTGAAATAACTAGAAGTCACATTGCCAGTTTTAACTTTAGAATTTTGAGTTATAGATGAGATTAACAGACCTGTAGGTCTTCAGAAATCTTTTTACAGTAATGCAGGTTCATTTTCATGCTTTACCACTTAACAGTATAGGGGATATATGGAAAAAATATACTGAAGATCAGTTTAAGTGTTAATGCTTTCTTCTATTCAGTTTTCATAGTGCTCGTCCGAGTAAAAGATTTTGGATCTATAAGAAGCATTCAGAAGAGCTAAGGTAATTTCCTTTGAGTTACAAGTAAGGGTATTTTTACTGTGAGCTGATTGGTTAAATGAGGTAAGAACCTCTTGAATTTCTAACCTTTCATAGTTTAGAGCAGGAAAATAGAAACCTTAGCTCTAAGATTGACAGTGTTCTCTTCAGAGGCAAATACTTGTTGTTTATCTGCAGCTCTTAATTACTTGGTCAAATCAGAGAGTTCCCTTTATTTTCCAAATATTCATATTGTGCCACATGAAGAAATGTTTTTGCACTTCTGCAGATAAATTAGTCTGAAGTGCCATTCTTGATTCATATGGCATTTCACAGAAATGTCCTGGGATTTCTAGGCATATAGACAATATTTTTATGACACAATTTATCCAACGTTGCGTGAGTGTTTCTTGTATAAACTGTTCAGTTGCTGTGAATCAAGTAAAATCTTTTCATAAGCATGTAGTATTTATGCTTTCTTTTACTTTCTCCTTCTCTAGAGGTTTGACTGTAGTATGTCTTAATTGTGATTTCCTGACTGATGTTTCTGGCTTAGATAACATGGCCACACATCTGAGTGAAAACAATACTCATACTTGTCAAGTTGTTATAGAAAAAGGTGAGTGTGTATGGTGTCTTTTTCACATAGTGTACATAAATATTTACACATGGTATGTGTCTGTTACTACAGTCCTTTTTTGGTTGTGTTTACATTGGTTTTGTGCCTGTATGCTTGAAAGTACATGTGTGTTTCCATATTGAAAAATATCTTTAAATCTTCTTTTTTCCAGTTTCTGTAGAGTTCCCAACTGCTGAACAAGTATCTGAGTAAGTTTTGTTTCAACACTTAATGTTTTTATTTCCATTAAGTTAGTGACAAATGGTCAAAAATTGCACTTCGCATTTGGGTGGTTCTTGAACTTCTTGGAATTTAAAATGTAAAGTTGTACATAATTTACTTAGTGTTTTGCTCTTGGCATGGAGGTACAGGAGTGGGGGTTGTAAGTGATTACCTAATGTAGCCAAAACTACTATCAGGATTTTTTACTCTTTAGCCAAAGACACATGACATGTGAATAGTTCTTGCAGTGTTAGCACCTCTCAGTTGTGAGCTTAAGTCTTGACCTAGAGAAGAGTGTTACTTCAACTTGTTTTGAATACTAATCAAATTAATATTTCCTCTTCTTTATTTTAATAGAATTACAAAAAATGTGATGTTAACTGAAATACAAAAAACTCAGATTTTTTTTTTATAAATTGCAATGGATTTTTTAAGGAGGAAAGAAAATAATTTAACCCATGTTTAACAACAAGGTTTCAATAACTACATTAAAAAAGGGATAAGGTAATCCTGAGTAATTATAACAGCCACAATATATTGGATGAGAAGATTTCCAAAGGGGAGAAAAGTTCTTAGGATCTGAGTATAGGTCAGTCTTCACTGAGTGTTGGAGAGAAGCATCTTCAGTGGGCAAATTATTTGATAAGTGTGATACATTTTCTTTCAAGTTTCGGTGTAGTAACTAGGAAAAGTAGATACTGAAATATCTCTTAAGATCTAACCATGCAAATGCCCCTCTCTGGCTGTGAGGAATATATGCTATGAATTTTGAGCCTCTGATTATGAGTTTCTGTAGTTTAAGATATAATTTGATGAAACTGGTGATCTGGTGGGAAGACTAATAGACATTAAATTAGTGTTCTGTCAAGAAAGAACAGGAAAAAAAGTTAATTCAGGAAACCATTGCAAAAAGTTGTTAAAAATGAAATTCATTATTTTGGAGCACAGAATATTCAAGCCGTACAAAACACTGGAAAGGATGGGTTATGAGGGTGTTACATTTGTCTTGTTAACACAGGGTTGCTTGTACCCTTTCCAGTTTGTAAAACAGTGAGACAAAAATGCAGGAAAACTGTATTGAGCAGTGTGACAAACTTAAGTTTTCTAGTAAAATCCGGCATTAGCCTTTGGGTGGTATTACATGCTGAATTATATATATATTAAAAAATGCACAAAATAATTGAGGAAGAAGCAATCTTTTATCATTAGTGCACAAGGATTTTGCTGCCTTGGATACACTTACGGAGATGTCGTAAAAAATGTTGGATATCCAAGGTGTGTATTACTCAGAAAAAGGTGGGTGAGCAGCAAGGAGATTGAGAGTCAAGAATGTTTGGGCTTGTTTTCGTGAGCTATTAGTGTAGGACAGATAATGATTATGCTTGAGAGTTCTGCTGATGGTATAAAATTGTGACTCCTTGAGTTGATATATATAATGATATTTTTGAATTGTCATGTTTATAGACTTCATTAACTTCAGTAAGTCTTGTCCTGTTCTGTATTCAAACTTTCTGTTACTTTGGACAAGAGCGTTTCTGAGCCAAAGACAGCGTGAACATACCTGTGTAGCATTGCCCAATTTTTGTATCTGTTATTTGCAGTACAGGATATATACGAGATCAAATGTGTGCATAGGTGATTTGTAGTGTTCTCTGATTAGCTTTGGAAGAACAGGAACTCTCAGGCAATATGGAGAACTTCTGCCATGTAGTTTCTCTGTGATGTGTGAGCTTTTTCCCCATTCTTTGACCTATAATTTGATAAGATAAGACTTCTTTGCAAGGCTCTTGAGAATAACTTCATTGTTGGACACAGTGAACACTACGCTCTTGAAATGAACATTTCTGTTGGTTCTTGTGTTTCTCGGATCTTTTACTGTTTTCTTCTAATATACATCAGGCTGCACATGTTGTAGAACTCATCTTTATTGCAAATGACCAACTCAGTGTTACAGGCTTTGTATATTGTTAGTGGGACTGTCTTTAGGCTGAAATTCTGACACTTTCCAGCAGGAACTTATTTCTAAATTGTTCCTGGGCATCAATGTGCACTGTTTGTTGTTTGGTGATCCATCTTGTGCTGAGGGAATAGAGCTTAGTAACCGTGCCAATACTCTTCTAATGCTCAACTCCGTTTTACACAACAGTTAAACAGTTAACATGTTTTTTAAATGAACTGACAGTAGACATTTTTATTGCAGGGGAGTTGAAAGTGAGCAGGTATCCTATACAGTCTTGGCTCACTGATACATCATTGTGGAGCAGAAAAGTGAACCCAGTCCAGCTTGGGATTATTTTGGTATGTAAGCGAACAAGCATCCATACCAGATCCTTCCTTTTTCTTCACGCATTGGAGCTGTGGTGTTCTCTTCTTGCATCTTGCAGGCAGCAGGTCTGGTCTTTTCTTCCAACCCTGTAGTTCGGCAAAGGGAATTCTGTGGTATTGTTCTCTGCTTCGCAGCATTAATGTACAGCTTTTGGGGATATGCTCCTTTGAAGGGAGTTTCATTTATGTGATGCATTGTTTCTTCTCTGCTCATTTGCTCCTCAAATCTATCAGTATCATCCCAAGTTAGAGTAGCATACGCGCAAGGATGTGGGTTTAAGACCACAGCCCATTTTGTTCTGAGGTTTGCCCTAACTTCTGAAAGTAAAGGGCTTTGTCATTCTCTCTGGGTATTCACTTAAAATATGCATGTCCTGATCTGTTGAATATTCAAGTAAGTTGTGTTTTTTGCCTGTTAAGGCTTTACAGTATACAGTAGCAAAATATACTTTGGATATCTTTTCCAACATGTAACTGTATAAACTGAATCTTGGCCAAAGGAAATTTTCAGCTGTTGACTCTGGTAGAAAAGTTTCCAGATTCCTAGATCCAGTAGGAGGAAAGTATATGATGGAATCAGATATATTTGAACTTTGACTCTGAAGGTTGAGAAACTGCATTCATTCATTCTTTGTTCTTTGGTATCATCCTTCATCTTCAAGAATGTTCAACTTAAGGTGCTTGAGATATCTGCTGCTTTTGATTCCACTGCTTCCACCTTCATCCATAGGTCTAGCTTATCTATGGCAAGTTTATCTATCAAGTTGTCCATATTTATGATGAGCTTTTCTTTTGTTATTATGAGCAGTATCCTTGCTTGGTTTTTGAGTGGGGGAATGTGTCTTCCTTTGGTTTGTTTTTGCTTCTTTTGGTTGGTCGCTTTTCATGGTTCTTCAAGAGAAGGTTATTTTTATATAGAAAGCCAAATATTTGGTGATTTCTGTAGCAATCTTGAATTTACTCTATAGGCGTGGGTTAACTGGCTGTCCTTACCAGAGATGATCACCATCTTTGTTGATTTTCATGGTGCACTGTTATACCTCTGGAGCTATAGTACCTCTGGAGCTATAGTACCTATAGCTCCTCTGGAGCTGGGAAGTACCTGGCCTTGGGTTGCTGTTTGAGAGCTGTAGGAGATGAAGCCCTTCAGAAAGATTTAAGACTTGCCATATAGAATTGCTGGGAACATTACAGGGTGAGCTGTATCATAATGTCCATTTACGACGCTTCTGTGAATTATATGTTAAAAAGAAGGAAGTGTCTTCTAAAAGACTTTCTCAACCTTTAATATATATAGGAACAGATCAGTAATCCAAACTAAACTTATTAACAAAGATGTGGTTATCAAAAATGTTAATATATTCATTTCAAAAATAATGTGAATGTATCAGTTTTGTCTTATAAGCTATTGAAATGTGTTGCCCAAAAGTCCAGCAAAATGGGATCAAGTAAAATAAAAATGTAGTAAACCATGTATAGCTCTGCATCCAATACAATACCCATGTATTCTGGTGACTTGCTTCTCATTTGCTTGGAGAAGACGACCGCTAAGCATGTTGTTGGCTATCCACTGTCTGATTTATTTGTGTCTAAATTATTCTATTCTTTGAAACTGTGATTAGGGGCTCCTTTTAAACAAATTGCTCTTCATCATTAAAGCAGTTAAGCTAAGCTAAATATTAGGTGCTGGTTCATCTTTTACTGGTGTTGCTACTCAATGATTAAATACTTCAGAGTATTCCAAGGCCCTGACCTGAAAAATGTGTCGTTTGATTTACTTTAATGGTTTTCTTACTGTTAATTAGATGCACATTTTTACAGAGCTAACACAGGAATGCTCCTGTAAACCAATTTCTCGTTTCTTATTTTTGCCATTTTTTGTGAATTAAGATGTAATAATTAAAATCATATATGGAGGTTTATACTGCAGTACCAGTTTTTGCTTGCCTGCTAGGACATCACTGTTAATATGTGGTGTATGGAGTACCAGTGTGTTAAAGGTATTGAAAAGGTTCTCTTGAAATGCTACTTTTTATTGTCTTAATTTAGGAAGGTAAATACGGTAGACATCAGACCAAGTATTAGCTGTGCATTCTTCATAAAGTTTAAGTTGATAAAAACTGTTCTGTCGCAAGTATTCTGTACCTTGTAGAAAGCCACTAAGGCTCACTGAAGTCGTGAATCATTTAACTTATGATTAATGGCATTATTTAAATGTAACAGAGGGAGCATCATACTTCAGCAGATTAAACTTGGCTTTAATGCAGGATCAACAAAGAAGATACAGACATAAGCAATTTTGAGTTTTTTGTTCAGGTTGGTGGATTTTTGTTTTTAATGCAGGAAACCTTTGAAAGGTTAGATTTTGTTAAAGTGATGACCTAGGAAGGTTTTGTAGGA
The DNA here is from genome assembly GCF_000705375.1 of Tinamus guttatus. The sequence continues at coordinate 1,199,107 of NW_010584774.1, read as the reverse complement.
GACAGGCTTCCTGCTATCTCTTATAGCATTTTCTTAAACACGAAAAATCAATTTTAGTGATGTTGTGATAAGCTGTTTAATTAATGTGGTTTTAGAAGTTAAGGAATTTAAATAATTTATAGCTAATCTAATGTATGGACTGTGTTTGAAGGTATTTTCAAGGAAGTATCTCCTCCAAATAGGAGCTGGAGGTCAGTATAGTTGCTGTGAGGTAAACTACAACTCTTTTTTCTGGGTAGTTGGGTTATACTAGATGTTTGAAATCTAGAGTAAAACAAAATCTTTTTGTTTTCTTTCCATCATGTTTTCGTTAGGCATCATGCAGCTTTTTGCCCTGCAGTGTACATCGTGACAGATTAATTTCAGACTTCCAATACTGTACTGAACTATACTTTGTTTCAGTTATGATTCATAGGGCCTATGATTTGTAAGGCCATGGTAATGAGGAGAGGATTGATCTATTCTTCCTATAGAATTATAGGAAACACTAGTAGAAAAATGCTGCTAGCCATTTTAAGCCTTCTTCTGCCCCTGCCTCTGCCCCCAGGAAAGTAGCCCAATAAAACATTTAAGAATTCTGTAATTCTCTTCTGGAACTCTGAAGTGCATTGAAGCTCTAAATAACTTCAGAAATTGATTTCAGATTATCAAATTATTTTCTTACTGTAGCTGTCTTCATCCTTATCTATTTTATACATACAGTATTTGAAAACATTGAATGTTAAATTTGTTATACACTAGGTTAAAGACCAAAATCTCCATTAGAGAGAGAAGCTAAATAGGAGGTAATATCTTCTTTTTTCTTTCTCTCTCCATGCAGTCTTAACATTTCAGTGGCTTCAAGGCAGAAATGACTAGAACGTACAGCTCTTGCACTAGAGCTTTTCAGTCCTCAAACATTTTTTTTCCCCTTCACCTTTCATTCTCCTTTTAAGCCAAAGCAGCTATGGTAACATGCAATGTTGAATTCAGTGCTGCAGGAGCAGATCAGAACAGTTCATTCTGAAGAGGCTGCATCTTTGCTGTGTTGTGATTCAGAGGATTTTCTTTGAACCAGACTTTGGTGCCAAAATGTGGACTGTTGTTGGGCTTTTGCGCATGCAGCTTCCTTAGGGGATGCAGCCTGTTTGGTGGACTTCTGCAGCAGATCTTATAGCTGGGTTTTGTTCAAAAAGTGTGCATGTACTAGAACTCTTCTGCAAACACAACCAGTAAGTGCTAAGTGAGAACAATGAAGGCGTTTTCCTCAAAACCACACTGTTGTGTTAATGTGAATGCAGCTTTAATATGGGTTTTGTTCCTGGAAATACTCTTTTCACTGAGTGAATATGTGTATGCACACACCTTTGCAACTACAGTGCAAGTGAACGTAAAATTATCTTTAATACAGCCTTTCTAAAGGTGTATGATTTTTTTTTTCTGTAGAATTTTTCACATCCTCTTAACTTCTGCTGAATTGTAAGTTCTGCTACCTCACCAAATGTGTGGGAATGAGTTTAGGGCTTGGGCAAAGATTGGATTTTGATGACTAGAGCTGTGAGGGAGATTGGTGGATTCCCTCCATATGTTCAAGGCAGGTATCTGCTTGGAGGAGTTTTCCTTGCGGACATTGTGTGTGTGTGTTCACATGTTTGTGTATATGTACAGCGTGTATGTGTATAAGTACATGTTAAAAATTCGTTTAGGATTTCCAGCCTGGAAACACTTCTCTCTGAGTGTGTACTAATGAAGCACTAATAATCTATCTACACCCATTTTTCATATACCTTTGTACAAAATTGCTCACTTTGTAATAGTATCCCGTCCTCATGCATGCTTGCTGAAAAGTACGAGCTAAAGCACACATACATACACTGTTTCATAAACAGTGACTGTTTGTGACAAATGGCTGGCTTTCATGTGAAAAAATTCTAATTACTTACTAGAGTCTGTAACACTCTCTAGCTTAAGACTTATTACATGAGGTACAGCTTTTCCTAATGCTTCTGTACAAGAGGTGAAGTAATTAGTAGTTACAGCAGGATCAGTTATATAAGTCGCAGCTGGCAGGTGATTCTGGGTGGAGACAGCTTTTTGTGCTGGAATTTAATCCTATCTTGTCCATCAGATTGGCCTGTTTTTTTCCGCTTTTCTAGGAAAGAGGGAAGAGCAATTTGGTACTCTTTGAGCAGGAAGAGAGTAATTTGGGTAGAAATTTTGAGTTTGGGAGAATATTCTGTATTGGTTTTGATAGCATAATAGGAAATTCAGAAAAGCTTAATAAATGCAAAACCCCTTGTGGCCTGGCAGTAGTTAGAAAATACAGGTTGTGACTGAGTAAGGAGACTGCTACCTCAGTGACTGATAAGATTTCACCTTTCGAGAATCTCTGTCTCTTCCTGCTCAAAATATTTTCTGTTTTAAAGCAGGGTATGGAATATTCTTGAATTAGCTTCTTTCAGTAAAAGTAGAAATTAAAAACATTTTTCTGAATATTGGTAGAAAGTAGCAGCTGCACTAGAATAACTGCAACTGTTTTCTGTAAAATTCATTTAGCATAGTGGATTTTTTTAATTGCTGTTATCAGTAAAGTAACAGTGAGACACCCAGCTTGCAAATACACTGTAAGAGGCCTAATAGCAGGAAATCAGTACTGTTTGTCTGTTGCTTCAGGGTAACAGTTATGTGCTAAACTCTTACTTGTCTAGACATGTGGCACCACTCTGTTTCTTCTCCTGAAGAGATTTGAAACCCCATGTTAAGGATGATTTTAACAGGAAGTAATTTCCTACAGTTACACTACTCAAGAAATTATTTTTTTTTTAACTTTTTTAACAAATAATTAGAAACTAAACTTGAAGCAATTTTAATTTTAAAGGATAGAAAGTCATTTTTATAAATTTCATATGATCTCTTCTCACTTTTTTAGCTGCATGTTACTGTTAAGATATTTTTCTTTTAGATTTAAAAGTTATGGGACTTGCTAGTTCCTAATTTAACTTCTTATATGGAATTTATTTCTGTAAGTAGTTCTTCTGTCTTTTCATTCTGAAGAAAGTAGAATAGATTAGAAATGATTTTCAGCTTTTTATCAAATCACAACCTGCAAAGAAAATTTGAGTTCTGTTACTGCAGGGGTGGGGAAAGTAGCTGTTCCTATCACAAATGAGGAGAAATATTAGAAGCTACTATTTAGGATTTTTGACTACTGGAATAAATGCACATTGCATGTATTATGTGAATAGACTGTTTTGAATTTCTGTAGTTACAGGTGGCAGATGAAGTATACAGTTCAGTCTGTACAGCATTCTATTTTTGTCTGGTCTTTTTAGAGCCCTGCATGTAGCTTTATTGAAGTAACATGGTTTAATCAGTTATTTTGTGTATAGAGTTTGTATACTGTGTATTAGATATTTGCTATATAATAAAAAATTTTATGTGCGTAATTTGGTATTGCCTTTTGACCGACATTTGCTTTTACTCTGAAAAGTGAGTATAAAAATGTTACTTCAGGTTCCCTTCAGATTTCTAGCTACTCATTTAACTTCTCAATTTCAGTGAATATAGGTTTTTAGCTGCTAGCTTCTTTCTAACTCCTGTTAATAATGCAGAGAGAAATTGACAATATAAAGTTATGGATTAGATTCTTTTGCTTTGTATATCATCAGAATTTAAGAGAGTTGTCCTGCATACAGTTGTATCAGTGTCAAAAAGGCTGTGCAGTTAGAGAGTACTACTAATGTTGTATTTTGAAAAACCATACCTGTCATAAAAAGGGGACAATTTGACCCTCAAAATATTCATTTCTAGCGATGAAATGCAGGAATTAAAAAATGCTAAGCAACTGTTAAATAGTTTAATTGTAACAGGTAAGAAAAATGTAAATTCAGTTCATCTTGCTTTGAAAACTTGAGAAAGATTGAAAGGAGAAATTGTTAAACCACTTGGAGTATCATCTTTCAGAATACAACTACATTGTTTTGTTTTACCTGCTATAAAAATAACTTATTTGTGTGTTTCTTTTTTCAGCAAACAAGAATATGACTCTTCAGAGGAAACAAAAGAACACAACAGAAATCAAACTAACCAGATTGCATCAGTTGAAAAGAGTGAAGAAAGTTCATCAAATACAGAGAATGTTCCCAATTTGGAACTTGACAGCAATGACAGCAGCTCTAGGAATGTCTTGGATGAGAAAGGCAAATCTTGTGATTCAGATGATAACAAACAATTAGTAGAAGAGAAGCAAAAATGTATTCATGATGAAAGTGAGTTGAAAACTTGCCAAAGTTCAGACAATACAGTCTCGAATGACCAGACTGAAGTACGTAGTTTGGATGAAACTTCATTGTCAGCATTGAAAGCAAGGGACTTAAAACTAACATTGGGTGAAGATGTTAGTTTTGAGCAGTTCTTGAGAAAAAGAGATGAACCTGAATCCGTTAGCTCAGACATTAGTGAGCAAGGCAGTATTCATTTGGAGCCTTTGACTCCGTCAGAGGTACTAGAGCATGAAGCTACTGAAATTCTGCAGAAAGGTAAGGTTGCACCTTCATCAAAGAAAGCTGGACTACTCTCTGAACAAACAGATGAGACTTCAAAAGAAAGCAGTCCCAGCAGAATGGAAACAACTGTAAACAAGACAGATGAAAATGAAGCAAGCTGAAATTATGTTAATATTTTGTTCCATTTATTATAGATAATGCTAAGAACACCATGGACCATTCCTCATGAGTGTGCTCATTGATGCTAATGATTAAAAAAAGACACAAAAGGGAAATTTACATATGAAAATAGTGTTTACATATATATACAACTGAATAAACTTCTGGTCCCTTGGTTGAGGTGTATATTGCTAAACTGGTACTTGAAAGGAGGAATTTTCAAGCTTAACTTGCCTGGAATTTGGTGATTTGTTAGTCAAGAACAGACTTTTAAAAATCTTTCCACAAATATCCCTAAACAGCAAAAATCAGTATAAATTTGGTTCTGATGCTGAAATTGAGCACACTTGTAACAATGGTTATTGGTCTACTGAGAGCTTGGATAAACCCAAAACTCATTTTGGATTTGGTGTTACATTCCTGTCTGTAAAAGCATGTAAGCAGAATTATATGAACCTATGCACCTCTGTACAGGTGTAATCCTGCCAGGCTGTAAGCTTACCTTAATAAACTTTCAGTGAAAGTGGAATTATTACAATAAAAAGTATATATTTGTTGGGTTTTATGTGTGCAAGCTGTGCAGAAATACCAGATATAGTCATATAAAATAGGACAACCTGCTGAAAGTACTGTAGCTGTTAGACTTTTACCATTTTAATTATTCTTAGTAGTAGACCCATGGAAATGGTCTGTAAGTCAAACCAAAGTATGGTTTAATGTAAAATAAAACGAAAAACCTGTTTTAAACAAAAAGAGGTAAGAACCCCCAAACTGGAAACACCTACTGGCATGCACTCTACCATTTTGCAGCTGCTACTTGCTAACTGTTACAAAAATCACACAAAGGCATATGAAGTAGAATTGTACAGTTGAATTTCAGGACGTTTTGTATTCTAAATTATATCAAAGATGGCTGCTGGATTTTTTAGGTTTTTGGGTTTTTTTTGCTTTATAGTTAGCAACTAGAGATAGGAATGCATATGATTAACAGTAGCTTTTTCTTATGACTTTGCTGCTCCATTTGAAACATTCAGAATGTGCTTTTGACTTAGTTTTGGTTTTAATGAATGTTAACTGTTTTGAACAGCTGTTAAAGCACTGCTGTAAATTATCACTTTTTGAGTAAATATTTGCAACAAAATATTGTCTTTGTGAATAATTTCATTACATGGCTTGTTGCTTTGGGAATAGTCTTCCTGTCTTTTTGAAAAGGCTTAGTGACAATTCCCCAATACTGCTTTATTTTCAATTTGTGCTTTAGACCTCTGCGATTTTAGAATTAAATGGGCAAGTGACTATGCATAAATTTTTTGTAGCTATATGTTGTGATAAGATGTGCTAACTTTTTTAGAGTATATTTTTCTAGACCATCAACAATCAACTGAATTCTCCTCTGTTTTCCTAGGCTAACTAAGCTCAGCTGCTAAATGAGTCTAATCAAGAACAGTATTAGGAGGTTTAGAGACCATCCAGTTAACTGTTGGAGCCTTAAGTGACCACATTAATATCAACATCTTAAGTTGTGCTTCTCTGAGAATTATATATGACTGAAAAAATGAAAAATGCAAGTAATGTTAAGTTCCTTTTATGTCTCTTCTATTTTTGAGCCTTTAATTTACATCTTTATATTCATCTGTGCTGAGGTTACTCAAAGTCTTTTAATAATGAATGTGAAAATGTTTGCATAATCAATCATACCTCAAGTTAACGATTTTCTTACCTTTTGTAAACATCAAGATATACAAAAGAAAAATGCAATTTTATCATTTGTTGTGTTATTTGAAGTTCTTAATGTGTCATATCCTGGAGAGCGCTGATCAACAGGTCTGTTCATGCAAGAATGTACAGATAGGTGATTATAGAATACAACATCCCTGCAAGGGCTTCAGAAGACTAAATTAGCTGTGGACTTGGTGTAGATGTTACTGAAGGAGTTCCTGAGTGAATTTGCAATATAAATATCCCGCATGTATAAACCTAGTACAGTTTGTACAGTACTACAGTTTGTTTTTAATATGTGCAGATGATTTATCTAGAATCAGACTCTGGTAGTGTTTTTGGAAAAGATGACCACAATTGTTTCTAGTTGAACGTAATATTTGGTTTAATTTCTTCATATTTGTCTTTATTATGCAGTTTCATTGCAAATTTTTTAAAAATGTTTGCAATTCAAATTTCTTCAAATAATATTAATTTTCATAGAAGAAACCAGTTTGAAGGCTGCTTACTGTCATGAAAAGTTGGAGAAAAAAGCTGACTGAAAAACCTCAGTATTTGGGAGAAAATATATAGACATTCTTCAGGTATAAATGTGAATATATGAATCATATTATTACAAACCATGTAGGGAATATTTGTAGAAAAGGTAGTGTTAGGTATCAGATGCCCGAATAGCTAACATCTGGACATAGCAGCCCTTTCAAAAGAAGTATGAGAGAACTGGTGTTCTAGCAAGATTATCAAGGAAAGTTTTACTTGCTTTAAATAGACAAGTGTATCTCGAAAACAACATGTTATCTTTGTAAACTAAAATTCATTAAATATGTGCCCTCCCTTCCCCCACCCCCGTTTGAAAGAAGTATTAAGTAATTAGGAAGAAAATATCTTATCGTGTATTTAAGAGGTTTTCTAGAGGAGTTAAACTGGTACTTTTGCCTGCTAGCGCTGCAGAAGATGCTGTTATGTTGAACGTAATTTGAACCTTTCCTCTGGGAGGAGGTGGTAGTTGGAGGTTTTTTGCTCATTTCCTAGTCATGTAAGTTTTTCCATCCAATCTTCAGTAGTTCTTATTTTGTAGTAGGTTCCTATTTGTACATAGGAAATTTTTCTTCAAGGTTTTGTTGCTTTACTGAGAACATAAACTCATAGTTATTTTTTAGTATCCATAGCAGAATCCGTTTCCCTTCTTAAAACATTCACTATATTTGCTTGAATAATGATTTTGGATTTTTTGTTTTAACTTCCATTTTTAAAGAAATAGCATGTGTTTAATGCTGTCTCCGTGATTTGTATTTAATGAAAAAAAACAGCTCATGGCCAGTCATGATGCTGTCACTTGGCTATCAGCAAACTTCTCAGCAAACTTGGAGGTACAGCAAACTTCTCAACTTGCCTTGTGCAGTCTAGGAAAGAAATTTTGGGAGAAGGTTCGGGTTTTCCTAGGTGGAATGGATTAATAAACTGAGGAGAGGGAAAAATCAGATGAAATCATAGCAAATACCTAGATCCAAACGTAGGAAAGACTGCTCTTTTAACTGGAACCTAGAACAAGCAGGACAATAATAAAGTTCATGCTTTCTGTTTCTGTTTTTTTCCTGTTAGTTCGGGGAGTGCAATAGGTATTAAGTCATTTTCCTTCACACTTCCCTGACAGAAGGCACTCAGACATTGGAAGTTATAAGTCAGGAATCGGAGCATTTTTGTGTTGCAGTTTCTCAGGTCTTCAGTTGAAGTTGAGGATTCTGTCTTTCTATTTAATCTGCATCCAAAGATATCACTTCCTTTCCAAGCTAGCGAGTTTATGGCACATAGTATAGTTCTCCTGGGATATTTACTGAAATGCGATGGATTTATTAAGCTTCTTTCTCCCTTTAACAAGCCCTTATATCTTGAAATACCTAGTTCTTGTGGCTGTTGGTGTGTATCAACATTTAATTTGTTAGCTAGAGATGGAAAGGACACTTCTGCCAGAGAAGCAGAAGTTCAGGCTTTTGTGAATAGTAGTGTACTAAATGCCAGGGCAGCTTGTTCTGAAAAAAAAAAAAAAAAAATCGGCCTTATCTGATAAAGCATCAGTTTGTTGCTTTAGTTTTACAGTTTGCTTAAATTACAGCTTTTGGGACCAATGCAGTTTTGCAGATTCTCCTGATTTTAATAGAGCTGAAAATGCACATAGAGGTTTAGAGTCAGATCAGAAGGAACCCAAGGCAACATATTCTTTCTGTGGACACTTTCCTTCTGTTTGTATGACTTTCCATTCTCTCCCAGGTAGCATAGTGACACCACAGAAAAGCCTCTTGTAGAGAAGACAAATGCTCATATGGTCATCTTTGGAACCAAAGAGAAGCTGTTAACGTGTCATGTATGCTGTTTTATATTAATAAAGATGGGACTTAGTATTGAATAGCGCTATTTTATTAATCTGTATTAAATAATGAAGTTCCGTCAGTTTCTGAAGAGTGTCTTGACAACACTTTCAGATAAGCATCAATTAAATCATAGCTTGTAACTGTTCAGTGATCTTTGAGCTAGCAGGTTAATAAGCACTGTAGCAGCAAAGTGTCAAGGCAGGCTGTGTTGCCCTCTGTTTCTATTATTTAGCCCATCATGAGGGTTTAATACTCTTTAATGCTTTACTCTGCCATTATTTACAGACCACCTTGGAACTTAATATTGATTCAATTTCAATGAGTAAGACAAATGTCTGAAGTGGAATGTGTTTTTGTCTAATATTGTAAACCTTGCCTCTGTGCAGTAGAAGAAAACCATTCTCACTTGGGCTTCTCAGCAGGCAATCTGGATGCTTTTGCTGTCTTTAAATATTTCTCTTGCAAAACACTTCAGTTGGCTGTTTTTTCATTCTCTCATTTAAATATTATTGGCCTGTGTACATGTGGCTTTTTTTGGTGAGCTGCTGCTCCTTTTTGTTTCAGTTTTACTCCCAGCAAAGAACAGAATTTGCCTTACTGCTGTCTAAAATATTCCTTGGCTCCAATTAGTTGTATTGTCACTCTAAATCTTAGTAGATAGTAGTATGCTCATTTTTAAAACTTTTTTTTTTCTTTCAAATAGGCTGTTAGCTATTCTGATTGTTAAAATAATAGACCTTTTAACTTGCCATTGCATTGTGGGGTTTTTTTTCTGAAAAAGAGATATGAGGACAAGCTACACACAAGAACTGTACTTCTGTGATTAGATTCTCCTGTTTGTAACATCAAGGAAGTTGAATCTGAGACACTGAGGTTGACCATCAAGGATTACAAACACTTGCATATTTAATGCTATCCTTTTTTCTGCTCTATAGCTTTCTCTGGTCAGTGGCTATCATTTGATAGCTTCTCATGGGATGCAGTTAGTGTCTGGAGTATGTTGGTTTTGTGAACAGAAAGACAAATGACTTCATTCCCTGCACTCCATTAACTGGGGAGGTAAGCATGAAATCCTTTCCTGCATTTGCAGTTACGTGTCTGTAGTTGTAAGTGGTACTGTCATTTCTCTCTAGTGTAGCTAGATTGTCTATGGGCCTGTACTTTGTTTCCTAAAACAGATGTATTCTTTAAACACCTGGAGAAGGTGCCATTAATTTAAGAAATAGGAAAAGGAATGTAGTTTAGTGAGGATTTTCAGTTAGACCCCTAATAAAGCTATTAGCATCAAGGCAATATTTGATAGAATGTGAGTTACCTACAAGGCCTTTTTGTAAAATTGCAGCCTTCAGAGTGAGGCTTTTTTATTCCTGTATTTATTCCTATAAATATGCTTAACAATATGTTTAACAAACATAGTTGTGTTGAAAAAAGCCAGGATAAGTTTTGTTCAACCAAACAGTTATTTATGGAGTTATTTCTTTACATCTAGTCGATTATGACTGAGGTAGGATTTCAAAAGATGGCAACAGACCCCTGTTTATGTAATGAGCTGCATGCTTCTCAGGAGGCAACAGGCAAAATTCAGTTTTTGGCTTTGAAACCCTTTTTGTTCATGCTACTTTAATGGGGCATTTATATATTTATATACACATGATATAATAGAACCTAAAATTTGGAGCTGTTTTGTATTGGAACAATTAATCCTGCTATACATAAAATTCATCATCCTTCAATCTCCTATGCCATAAAAATAGTTTGGAATTGGAACTAATAGAACTTAAACATGCATAAACAGACCAAAATAGCCTGGAGCCTAAATGCAAGTAATTTACTCTTGCAGAGAGGCCTTTTTCCCTTTTCCATCCTTTCAAGGTCACACAGTAGTTCTTCTGGCTTAAGCCTTTCTAGTGATTCGGCCAATGTATTGTTTTGTCAGAATTATATATTGGGTTTTCTTGTTTTATGGAGGGGAAGTGCTGTAATTGATAGAACCCTGGAGAGTCAAACTGCAAGTACTTTCTGTTGGTAAGGGGAAGAGGAGGAATAGATGTGATTGCTACCCAAGAAAAGGAAAGAAAAAGTGCAAAGCCACAAAGTGCCTGCCTTGTTTCTTTCTCTTGCCTCAACTGTTACTTCTGTTGCAGATGAAGATGGTGGCTAGGAATGTGTAAGTGAATCTGCACAGATGCCACAAATGTAAATGACTTTGCAAAAATCCCAGTTTGTTTTCAGAAGTTAGCAGATCTGGTCTTTTTGAAAGTAGAATGAAAATTGTTAATATCTGATTTTATAGTATGAATTGTGGTGTGACCTTTTAACTCATTCTTACAGGAAGAATTAGATTGATCATAAGTATACTTTTATTTCTTTTTTTTCCATATTCTTTGACTCTTTTGGGATCCAAGGATATTTCTAAATAGGCTAATAAGCTCTTTAGAGGATTTTTTTTTTTTTTTTAAATTCTTCAGGAATGGACTTGTGGAAGTCATCCAGTCCAACATCCTGTTCAGAGTAGAGCTCACTTCAAAGTTAAATCAGGTTTGTTTTTAGCACTCTAACTGCTCTCATGGTAAATATATTTTTTTATGTATTGAATTGTAATATTTCTTACTGCAACTTATGACTATTGCCCCCTTGTCCTTTTGAGCACTTCTGAGCTAGTTGTTTCATTATAGAAAACAATAAGATTGGGTAGGCAATGTTTGACCTTGGTAAATTTATAGTCTGTTCCTAATCACCTTCTTGTTCTTCATGTGCTTTGAAATAGGATGTTTCCTCTTTCAAGGAAATGTTCCTTTCATTCAAAGGACATCCTTTCAATGAGGGTGTTCTGCATAATTTTACCAGGTCTTGGGTGATATTGACTGTCCAGTATTTCTTCTTGTCCTCTCTTGTGCTTACAGAGATCTGCATGGCATTTAAGCTACCTTCTTTGCCATTTGTCATATGCAATATGATATAAAACAAAATTATGAATAATCGTGTAGCCTCGTTTAATTCAAGGTGAATTCCCTCTTACTTTTCAAGTATTCCTACTGAAATCAATAAAAGCATAGCAATAGCTAGGTGTTAGCAGTTACATTGGTAGCTGTTTAATGTATATTGTATTGTAACATGAAGGTGTGTTACAATTTCATAGTTGGTTGGTCTCTTCTCCAAAATAACTATGGATAGGGCAAGAGGAGTGGCCTCAAGTTGTGCTAGGGGAGGTTCAGGTTACAAATTAGGAGAATGTTCTGTAAGGAAAGAGGGGTGCTGAAACAGGCTGCCTGGGGAAGTGGAGTCACTGTCCCTGGCAGTGTTTGAGAGATGTGTGGAAAGGGGCACTTGATGTGACTTAGCAGGCACCGGGTGGTAATGGGTTTGTGGTTGGACTTGTTGATCTTGAAGGCCCTTTCCAACCATAATGATTCTATGAATCTATAATCTCTTCTAGCATCAAAAGTAGTGTATATTAATGTGTTCTTTACTTGGTGTGTTTACAGAGTCCTTATTTATTGCTTTTTCCACATAAATAAAGTAAATTTGATTTGAGAACTTATAGTCTATTTGCACTTTTTTTGGTAGTTGCTCAATCACCTCTCTCATCTATCATTTTGTATGTGACCTTTCAACTCAGTAAAAGAAATTAGGGGTGGGGGGAGAAAGAAAGGAGGTTATGACAATGAATTTTGATCTTACTCTAACCACTATGTTGTGTTTGTTATAGGTGATAGGCTGGTAGGAATTCTGCTGAACAGTATCTCCAGGGAAAATGCACAGCAACAAACTACAAGTGTCATTGGATTGTCAAGATGCCTCACTGCAATAAAAGATCAATAAGAAGCGGTAGCAGCTAGGGACTTTACTGTGAGTGGAATATAAAGCATATACAGTCAGAATGCTTCTTCTTTTAGTCTTCTCATTAATTAAGAGTAAAAGTCTCTATCAAGAAGCAATAGATTCTGTGCCGTTGTCTACCCAAAATGTCTGCTGTTGGTGGCATCACAACAAAAAGATCTGACCTCACTATAATTTTAATGCGTCTTGAGTGTCCTCTGCACCAATTGGGTAAAGATCAATAATTGGCAAGGCTCCCACAGTTGAAACTCAGGTAATAATTCTTAGCCATTGAGCTAGATATATTTCACTGCCATATCTGGCCCTGGGAAGGTGAAAAGTGCTTTGTGCACTACACCCATATTATCAACTTATGTTTCTTGCTCATCTGCGCCGAAAGAACATGCACAGAGTGGAAACTTTTAAGCTTACCACAGATCATATTTAATCACTGGGGGTAGGTCAGTACTATCTTTGTACTTGTGCTGTACCACATATTTTGAACATGCTGTAAACAACTGTTTTGGTTTAACTATCCTAATGTTCTTCCAGCACAGCAAAAGGACTTTCTCTCCTGTATCTTTTACACAAGGATATCATTGCAGCTTGGCCCTCATTTTGACTGTATATAGCTGTGCACAGTCAAGTTAGTAATGCTGAAATAGAAAATCAGTGAGTATAGGATGAGTGTGTGTATATAATATTTCATATATATTTATATAGTTATACACACAGAGCTGTCTTTTGGTTTTGAGAGAGTGCAAATCAATCTATTTTATGTGTGTATATATATGTGTGTGTGTATATATATGTACCTGTCATCTGTCTTCCCTGCAGTGACTTTTTAATGCGAGTAGAAGAGTGAGCATGTTGCAATGCTGCACCAGTGCCTCTGGAAGCTCAAGAGGAAATTATTGAAATAGAAAGCAGCTAAAAAAGCTAGATACAACAAGCTGGATTCACAATAGTGTCCTTTAAAATTCCAATGGATTCTGCTGTGGAAGATTATATTCCTACTTTTCTCTTCCCATGCAAGTTGTGCATGTGATTGTGCACTGCTGGGAAAGTTTTAAGGCAAAAGTTAATAAAAGAAAACTAAGGAAAGAGTATTCTTATTCTGTGCCTAACTGTGCTGGTAAATTGATTTGATGAGGAATATGCCTATATAAGGAGAGGTTCCTAATTTATTTGCTGAGCTTGAAGAACGAAATAAGTAGCCATTCTACTGATTGCAGTAAGTCTGCCTTTCTCTGCACATACTGGTAAGGTGAGGCAGAAAAGTCATTACTGTGTGTGTAGATGGACAGATAGAGTAGTTGCCTGTGAAACCATAGCTCATTAATCTTTGCAGTCTATTATGGACTGTTAGAGTGTGTCGTGGAGTAAATGAATTGCAAGGTTAACCAGCTGCGGCTTTGGAATGCAGGCATACTCAACTAGACACGATCTGGGATGTACAGCTTTGCATCCACCAGAGTCAGTCCTTCCTCCTATTAGTACTGAAGCAAAAGGGTGGCGTTGTTGTTATTTCTTGTAAAAATACAATATACTTAACCTATTGTGTGAATCTGGATTAGCTCTGTAAGATTCAACAATTCAGGAATAAACTAAGACATCTTGACATGCAGTAGCTGTATTAATGATTGAGTCTGTAATCATGGTAGCACGTTATTTAGTAAAATTGAAAATAGAAGTAATTAAATCACCTTCAGACTTTTAAAAGTCTTATTCAAAAAAAAAATCTCAAACATTCCAGTCTTCTTAAAAATGACTTCAAGTCTTATTGTCCATGAAATGCAATAGGTTTATTAGCTATTTCAAAGAATGCTACAGAAGAAGGTCAGTTTTATCTGATGCATTTTTTTCTCCTTAATCTGAGCTGTATGTATGCTACTGCAGCTTCAAAACATCTGGGTGCAGCAATTTTTTTCTTTTCTGCACCTGCAAGTGTAAGTACACGCATAAACAAAAAAGAAATTAAATCTTTCACAGAGCCAGAGAGAGAGGAAAAAACCTAACCAGCCATGAAGCTCAGGGGAGCAGTATGACAAGTGCTGAGCTGTAAACAAGCTTGAGAGGGATTTAATTCTTATGACAAGCGCCAGTGGTAGCATCTCACATGGACTCGGCATATGCACACATTTCAGAAGAGGAATCACAGAGGACTTAATGCAAATATAAAAAAGCTCAGAGCACATCAGCCAATACTGTCCTAAAAATAGCTCCCAGATCAGGATGAGCTAGGGTTGTAATTATCTGGAGTTTTGAGAGTTTTGCCACTTGTAAGAGGGTTTGGAGTTTATACTTGTGCTATAATTGCATATAAATATAACATAGAAACTGCAAACTCTTTGGAGCTGGAATCGTGTCATGTAGTGGTAGGATGGGTACAAGACACAGCAGGATGCTGTTCCAGGGTGATAGTATGATATAAAGACTGAATAACAGCTGCTGTGCTGAGTTTTAAAAAAGTTTTAGGTCAGAAGCTCCTTTTTTGTTGTTTGTTTCTTAAGGAAAGAGAACTGAGATGTAATTTGGTACCCAAATTAAATTTTAAAAGCCTTTAATGCACACTTATTCTTTAATTACAGTCAGGTCCTTTTTCTCTCAAGCATGATGGTAACTGCCTCATTTCTCCAGCAGCTTTCTGGGAGGTGCATACTGTGACCCATGCCCTGCAGCCTGCACTCAGGCACGTTTCCCCATGGCAGTTGCTGAGCTAGTGCTGCAAGGTGTAGCCAGCTTTCACATAACCTTCAGGTGCATTTAAGACAGGAGAATGTGCTCCCTGAGCACCAGCCACTGCACCCTTGGCTGGGCCCGTTTACAAAAGCAGAGCAGTCCTTTATCTGTTTTAGATCTCCAGTAGAGTAGATCTCTTGCCTTTTTATTTTTCTCTTAGCCTACAATAAAATATTTTAAAGCTTGTATTTACTAGCAAGGGTTAACGATCCCTAGAGGTATGGTTTCAGTTTGTCTCCTGGATAGATAAATGCTATTGTGTTGGGTTATAGTTAGATTTTTTTATTATAAAAGCAAAAAAAAAAAATTAATGATTGTTCAGAATTCATAGCAGGCAGCCTCTAGGAAAAGAGATTACCCTTGTTGAGCTACTACAAACTAGTTTCTAAATCAGAAGCAATGCTAACAATGAGAGGTGTAAAGTGGGTCTCTGATGAAAGCATTTAGCTGATATTTCCTACTACAAGAGTTTCTGCTTATCACCAGCTACTCCAGCAATGTGATGGGAAATTTTTGTAGATCTCCCACCCGGTACCCAGTTAACCTAAATATATCTGTACATATGTAAAATGATAAATGATTGAAAATGGCCTAATCGTTTTCTTCTGTTTTTGTTGTTTAGTTTTTTTAATATTATGACTTTTATTTCTGGTGATTTTATTTAAGAAAAAACAAAGGAAGATGTGAAATTAGTATAGCCATACTTCTAGGGATCTTCAGTTGTTTTACTGCTCATTATTACCTGGGTAGAAGATCAGAATATCCTAATCAATTTCTGCAGATGACTAGAAAGAAACTTTTTATTTACTTCTCTGTTAACAGTAAAACACAGAGAGAAGTGCAAATAGTTCAGACTTCGAGTTTCTATCCAGCATTTGTAGAAGTTCAGAAATCAAATCTAAATAAGGATGCACATGTTGAGGTAAATTCCTATTCAGGCATCCCTGAATCTTAAAATTTAGGAGCTGTTCTTATTTACTGTGCTGGAATTAAGAACTGTTCAAGGATAGAGATGTATATAGACCATGAACCAGATTGTGATAGGTTGCTGTACCTTTGGGCTTTCCAGTAGTTTTCATATCTTTCTATACCTGGTGATGCCCATGTATGGACCTAGCAATCCCAAACAAAAAAGACCCTGCCTCACCCTAAGACTAGTCTTAAAAGTAAAGAGTAGTTATGTGAACCTGGTTATATGAGATCCCAACACTTACACCAATGAAAAGGCAACTGTATATTATGCTGTTGTATTCTATCAGGTGCTACCCCTTATGGGGTCAGATAACATATGCACAATGACAATTATATGAGTCAGATAACATATGCATATATGGTTGGTGTTCTATTCTATTACTAGAGAGCATTATTTTGCTTAACTTGTAAGATCATTGACCTGAAATTGTTCTGTATGTCTCTTAAAGGTAGAACACTGGATTCTGAAGAAGGATTGTTAGGTGAGAGGCGATTCACTTATTCTACTTTCCTCATTCTTGAGTGCCTTGTAGCTGAAATGGTGTGTGCCACACTCTGCTCTGCACCCTCATTGAGGGTACCCTCATTCTTCTCTTTTTAGTGGTGAGGGTGATCAGTAAAGGAGACCCTCTCTGAGCCCATCCTACTGTAAATGCAACTGCTCTTTTTCTAATATTCCTAGTGCAAAAATATCTATTCCACAGTAGTGTGGAGAATTTATATGAACAAATAACACTCTACAAGAGGGTCCCCCATTTTTTCTGATGAACAGAAAAGAGATGATTAAACACAGATGTTGTCCACTTCAGTGTTGAACCTAGCTGGGTGTTCTAGCATTGTGAGGGGGCAAAAAATAAGACAAGAACAAGCTTTTTCAAATAGCTTTTAATGTAAATCTAGCTTGTACTGCATTTAACAGAGTAAGATGGTAATTCTGAGCTTTTAGACCTCTGGTTGCATGTATTGTTTTTTTCCTTCAGAAAGTTAAAAATACTGCATCTTACTCTGTTTATACAATAAAAGGTATTTCTTGGCAAAAGACAAACTCATTTTGTATGATGAAGACTACATTCACCAGAACACAGACTTATCCATACCACACTGGCTGAGTTTAAACCCTCCTCCGTTAATTTCAACCCTCTGTGGATGCTGAGGCCGAACATCAGTAACCTGCAAGACTTGTATTCTTGTAATTCCCCTTTGGGTATTTTAATGTTGACAGCTGTTAAAATTCTCGAACTGGAGCTTCACATCCATATTCCCTTCCTCACAGACACCTGTAATGAGACTCATCTGTTTTCTTTGTTATTCCCTCTGCTCATTTAAATGGAATGTGCATTTCTCATCACACCCCTGGATTAACTTTTATATAAAAAGTGCTAAAACACACAGCTACATCCACACACATTTATCCCAGAAAAACAAAACATGCGATTGCGGACTTGAATATGAAGCTGAGTAAAAAAAATACTAAAGAAAAGAAAATGCCATATTATAATCTTCATGCATTCCTTTAAAGCAGAAGAAGTTAGTATTACGTGGCCAATAAGGTAGGGCCTCTTGAAGCTTGTCCTTTTGTTTTCATCTTCACTCTCCCCACAGAAGTGACCAATGTTCAGGAAGTGGAGAAACTCATTCCACTTATACTTTAGGATCTTTTACTACCACACACAGAAGCACCGCCTCCTATTTTCCCTTCTCACACTGTTGTATTAGCTGGAATCATAGAATCATAGAATGCTTAGGGTTGGAAGGGACCTCTAGAGATCATCCAGTCCAACCCCCTGCACACGCAGGGTCACCTAGAGCTCATGGCACAGGACTGCGTCCAAGGGGGTTTTGAAGACCTCCAGAGAAGGAGACTCCACAACCTCTCTGGGCAGCCTGTTCCAGTGCTCTGTCACCCTCACTGTTAAAAAAATTTTCCTTAAGTTCCTGTGGAACTTTTGGTGCTTCAGTTTGTGGCCATTTCCTCTAGTCTTATCAGTGGCCACCAGTGAAAAGAGACCAGCACCATCCTCCTCACTGCCTCCCTTGAGGTACTTATAGACACTGATCAGGTCTCCTCTCAGCCTTCTCTTCTCCAGGCTGAACAGGCCCAGCTCCCTCAGCCTCTCCTCGTAGGGCAGATGTTCCAGGCCCCTGATCATCCTTGTGGCCCTGCGCTGGACTCTCTCCAGCAGCTCCACATCCTTTACTGATGTTTTCTGGGGAGGAATTAGCGATGTTTTGTAGAGGACTGCAAGAAACCGTTTCAAATTCATGTCCAAGAGCTGCCTGCTGTAAAAGCCTAGCAGGAATAGGAGGTGTTACTGAACCTCATGGTGGATTGGGATTGCTGCTTAGTCAGTCCTGCCCACCTTGGTACAGCTGCAGTCCAAGGGCAGCCTTGTCCTTGCAGCTGAGTTAGATGCCTGGATGCAGCGGTTGATAAAGCAGGCACCAGCTGCCTGTCCAGGCTGGGAGCCCAAGGAGGAAGCTGTTAAGGCTTCCTGTGAGCTTCCCGCTTCTACGGCTGCATTCCTGGCAAAACCCCGCTCTGTGTTTAAAGCCAAGCTGGTGCATCTTCCCGGCCCTGTGTTGCCAACAGGGATCACAGGATAGATGCGACTCTCAAACTAACAGTATGAGATTAGCTGGGATGTCATTAAGAATATAATCTGCAGAAGATGCATGCTGCATTGCTGGTCAAATTAAATTTTTGTAGGAAATCAGGTTTGTATGTATTTTAATTCCCTTCCTCAGTAAGCAGGGAGCAAAAGAATAACTTAATCCCCACAAATCAGTATTATCTTCCTCTCTACCAATACTCCTCCAACACTAGCAGTGTTGCCTACTTAGCAGCAGGAGAGGCTGCGGCCGCGATGGCTGGGTCTCCTATCTGCTCTTACAGCCTCTAGGTGAGGCCAGCAAGCTGTTTTCTCAGCAGTCAAGGGTGGCTTTGGGGATAAAGTGGTAAATAACATGCATGTCCATATGGAGCCTTCGTCCTTGGAGGCAGGAATTGGTGCTACATAAGGCTCCAGTAGCTGTTCTGGTGGTTTCGTGGTGGGAAAACAGTAGTGCGGAGACGAGATGTAAAGATTCCATTTGAACAAAATCAAATGTAGTCTGTCCTGGCCCTTTTTTGGTCTACTTAGGATCTACCTTTTTTTTTTTTTTTTTTCTCCTTCTTCCCTCTCTCTCTAGAATTTTAGATATCTCTTGAGACCAAGAGATAACCTCCTACTATTTTAACCGTGCAGCTTCAGTCTTCTAGTTCCAACCCTTGTCGGGGTTTACTTTCACAAGAGCTGCATGTAGAAGCTCAACCCAGATTTATATTGATACTTTCTATACCTATTTAAGAAAAAAAATGTACTGAGGGGCTGGAGAAAATAAGGATATTAATGGGTTTATACAAAATTCTGGAGGATAAGCATCTTTATAAAATTCGCTCTTAATGACAATAAGGTGAAACAGAAACCATATAGTACTTTTAGCAGATATAGAAGCAAATCAATTCCTTAATATTTGTTCCAATATTTTAATTTGTGCAGCATTTTCCAACCATGTAAGCAGAGTTTAATATTCAAAATGCCCATAAATTGCAGTCAGATAGAGAAAAAGATTCCTTGTTGAGGAGTCCAGATAATACGTTTTACCAAAAGTTCCTGCGACATAGTTTGTGTAAAGAATGAAAGTATGTTTTGAGCCCAGTTTTGTTTTGGATGGTGAGAAAATTCACAGACCTCTCGTATTTGGATATTTAATTAGGATTTTTTTCTTAGGAAGTCTTTTTGTGTCATAACTTAAAAGTAAGAGGAAGAGAATGTACAGTAATAATAAAAATCTTTGCTATCTTTTAGCAGGTAGTAAAAAATCAGGCTAGTACAAAGATGTTACTTGTGCATCAAGCATAAAAAAATACATTGTCGTATTAAAATGTGTCAATGTTCTTTAATGACAAAAAGTGTATAATATGTACAAAGCAGTGTAAAACAGTTACTAATACATTCATTACTGTCTGTCAAAAAATGACAGTCCTATCAGTAAACGAGTTTGGAAGTAATAAATGGGCTTTACAGTGATTTCTCAACATAGAAGATTTAGTTTTAGGCTTCAAATTTCAATGCACACATTTTGACAATAACAGCATGAATGTGTTAGATGTTAAAAAGATTTGGGGAGTGAGAATGTTTCTGATTTTTGGTTTGTTTGTTTTTTAAATATGTTGTGAAAATATTAATGCATTCTGACCAATGTCTGTGGAAAATTGTCTAACAACCATTAGCATTATTCTGGACTGTAGAATTCAACCTACTAATTACACTTTTAGAAAGTACAGTATTTGGGGTTTTGGCCTTTCAAAATTAATGGACCTCTTTGTCTTGCTTGAGGCATATCAGAACTTATTACTGTGAACAAAACGCTGACCCAACCATTGGTTCCAGGACATGATTTTGGTGCCTCAGCATAATATTTTGAAGCTCTTTCCAATAATAAATTACAGTTTTAATGATAATTCTGCTAGCATATGGTAAGGGGAAAACATTCTTTGTAGATTAAGCAACATAGTTTCCATTAAAAACTTGCTCTTGTTTAGTCCTTGCAGAGGTTTAACCACGTAAGTGTTCATTTTTTTTGTACTTTCTGATGATTTAATACCTTCCTCTTTTTTTCCTTTAAGCTATAATCTGCGTTAGAAGTACTACTGCTCACTGGGGTACCAAATCTTAAGTTATTTTTACTGCTGTTATTACTTTAAGTCTGTACACAGTGTTTTATTGAGAAGCCATGAAAGCAGACTTTCTGCTAAAGTAGTTTGTGCATGTTGACGTAACAGGCAATTTTTAAATGCTAGTCAAAACTGACAATATTTAAACAAAAAAATTTCACAAAGATGAAATAAGAAGTTTATCAGAGTACTACTGGTGGGGAGTAGTTTTTAAAAAGCACATTTTCAATTTTCAACAGCCTGGTTATTTATCAGTTTGGAAGTACAGCTAGCCTGCTATTGATACCTGCTTGAGCTTCATATTCTCCCTGCTGCATCTGATCCTGCAGCTAGCATTTGCTGTTGAGGGAATCTTCATTTCTGTACATAGCATAAGATCAGCTTCCAATAGCTGGAAGCATGCTGACTCTGGTAATGTGAATATGGATCCATAGCATTCATCAAAAATGAATCTCTTGCTGAAAATGTCTCATTTAGTTGTGCACGCTTTGAAAGGCAAATTTTTTGTTCCGTGGTTAAGGGTTGAGGCCTGAGACATGAAAGAAGAGGTGGGAAAGATGATGGATTACTTTAAAAGACATATCCAAAGCTTTAGTTAATTTATGCCTTTTTTAATATACAGTTTAAATTTTGGTAGCTAAATTTTGGTAGATTTGTTTGCAGGTATTTGTTTGAAGAAAGGTCAGTTATTGAATAAATCAGATAGTTGATTTCAGATTGAATTCTAGCGCCATCATCTGTTGACAATGTATAATTCGACAGAGGCAGATGGGGACTGTAAATCTAAGATTATACTGTTAGTGTTGTTTAATATCCAACTTGAGGCAAAGCACAAGTCTTACGGGGAGGAAAAAAATGACAGAATAGCATCTATAAAGTTAATTGTAGCTCGCCATTTTATGTAAATCATTTTACAGTGATCCTGTAATTTTACATCAAGAGTTCTTGCTGTAGTTGTTTTATTTGGAAATTTCTGTTCAGTTTTGTTTTGGTAAAATATTTGTCTGATCTATGTATACACAAGTGTTCCAAAGTAGTTAACACTGATTTAATTCTGCTCTTCTAGGAACTGCAACTAAAATTCCCACTGACTTCCCTGGGAATCATCTTTCTCACCAGAGTTTTGTGTTCTCATAAATACTTGCATCTGCACTAGGAGGTATGTTTGATTTCTTTGCTTGTTCAAAAGTGTATATTTTAATTCAAGAGGTCATTGAGAGATAAAAAGTTTAATATAAGTCTTATCTTTTTGGTAGTAGATGCATAAACGGTATCTGGGTTTTTCAAGTTCTGGTGCCACATGGTCGCTGTCTTTCATGGCCTCAGTCTCAGCCTCAATTTAACAATTTGATGTTCTGTGCAGGAAGCACCAATTGATATTGATCAGAATCCAGGAAAAGAAGTAAAGTGGGAGTGATGGAGAGATGTTTGGGGTAAAAGAATCACAATTGTCAAAATAATGAATAATACTGAGTCACACCTCAGATGTAAGTGGGAGGAAGTTATCTATCTGAAGACACTTGCATCTAAGATGATCCTTTCCCCTTAATAGCCAATAAAGAGAAATGCTCACAGCATCTCACCCTGAAGCAGCCACTTAAAACCAGAGTCATACCATGAGCAGCAGCAGGACTTCCGACACACTCTGCTAGAGGTGTTGCAAACCAGAGGTCTGAACTTCGGTAAGGCACATTCCACACAATGGAATTCCAGTTCTTACTGCCACCAGGTCTTTACTGCAGCGATAGAAATTCCAGGCTGAATATAAATAGTCTGCTTTATACACAACAGAAAGTTGTCATCTGAACAGGAATTACTTAAGTATGAAATTCAAAATGAAGGAAATGCATGCTGGAAGCTGGCCCTGCTTTAAGCCGGGGGTCAGACCAGGTGACCTCCAGAGGTCCATCCCAGCCTGCAGTTCTGTATGGATGTTCCTGGCATTCAAGTACATAGTGACAATTGTGTGGCGTTTCAGAGGTGGGACTCAGAGGGAAAGATTTTTCTTGTAATGCTTGCAGAATTTCTGTGTGTTATAGGAGATCATTAGCAGCCAAACAGATACATAGTGTTTATACCGCAACAGCAGATCTGTGCAGCACAGTAAGCTGCTCAAGTGAACTCAAAACTTGTCACGGATTTTTTGCACTCTTAATCTTCCTGTTTATTCTGGGCTTCATTAAAGTCAATCTCTCCTGGACAGACTGTCACTCAGGCTAGGCCTGTCCTGCTGTCTGCAGTCTCTGGGGAGCGCCATTCATCCTGATAAATGGTCTGTTAGGAGAGCACATGTCAGAGAGAAGCACTCCTTGAAGCTAAATAGATTAGAGTTGCTTCCCTTGGAACAATCTCAGTGGAATGGGGTAGGCATGATCATTAAAGAGGATTTAGAATGAGAAGATACTTTTTCCTGAAGACATGAAATTGCTGTTAGTTTACAATTATATAGATTAGTTCTAGCAAATGTATAAAAAGAAGACTCTCAGAATTAGGCACTCGCCACCAGTATGGATGTGGTATGATAGTCCAGAGGCTACCAAACTGTCTCACAGTGCCTGTCTGGGAGTTGAGACAGCCTTTTGGAGTGGAGGTTTTGTTGTAACAACAGCAATTGCTGGCATCAAAAAACAGTATTAGAAATTTGTTTAATGTTTTTGAACTGCAGTTTGGCAGCTGCAGCTTACGTTAGTGGACCCCGTGTAATGACCAGCAAACCTCCCAGAAGGGGTGGGAATTTCTGCTTACAGGCTGCTGCATCCCGTACTTCCAGGTGGGGTGTTTTTAGTCTACCCTGAGTGACCCTGGCTCACCATATTAGCAGCAACACCCCCAATAATAATAATAATAATAATTTTAAAAAAAATCTTATGAATGGAAAGCCTGTTCTTGAAACCTGGTGTGTAATAGATGGATTTGCAAACGTGAGGCTTCACAGGCCCAGGTGTTCCCAACTCTTCCCCTGGTGCTGCAGAGAAACATCTTGGGTCTCCATCAGCACCGAGGAGGGTGATGCTGACACCATGAAGGCCTTACTGTTGGTGTTGGCACCAAAAAGGTGCCAAAATTCTTATTTTTTGGAAGAATGTTTTCATGGAAAAGTAAAAGAAATGGAATAAAATACCCCCAATAAAGTAATGAATGGCAAACTCAATGTCACTTTTAATCAAAGACTTAGCAAATGATAAATTATAGGGTTTTTTATAATAGTAATAAAAAGCAACAAGTATAATAACAATATACATGTTATAAACTCGTGTAATCACATGACATAATTGTTCCCAAACTGCTTCTTGGTTTTTACAGCAGTAACATATGCTCTGTCTGCTGGGAAGATTTGGTAGACAATGGCTACAGTGATGGTACGAAAGTTAAAAGAGGTAAGACAAGAGAAAGGGAATTCTAGAAGACTGTTTTTAGCTCTTTCTTTTATTAATATTTATTTAAATGCAAATGTTTCAGCTGAAAAAGAAACCCCCAAAAATCTGATAAATATTCAGTAGCCTTGATGAATTCATGAATGTGAAACTCAAGTTATAGAGACCTTGAGTCATTTCCTGGAAGTTGTCCAGGAAAACAGGGTATTTTTGATATTTTAAAGTTAAAAGAAGACAGACAACAGCAAACAATTAAAATGAGTAGAAGGCATTTTAGTGTCATCTAAGTTTGAGCTTCAAAACTCTTATTTTAAAAATAAACCATGTGGATCTATTTTTTATCTATTTCCTTTTGTTATCCTCAGGCAGATGTAAGCAGTGCTGAATTCAGACAGCTGTAATTAATGCCGCCCTCTGCTTTGAGATCTGTGTATGCAAAGTGCCTATAAAGGCATCGTAGGTTATTGTTAGAAAAAAAGGGTTTTTTTTGTTTGTTTGTTTTTCTTTTGGGGGGGAGGGGGTTGGGGCGGGGTTTTTGTTGGTTTGCTTTTTCTTTAATGCACCTTGGTACTTGGTCATCATGCACCGCTGCAGTCGTGAGCGCAGTATTTGCAAATATCCTGTTAGAATGTGCAGTTTAATATCGTGGTTCATATCGGGGGACGTTGCCTTCTCGGGACTGAGATCATGTCCCAAGACAGTCTAATGCAAATAGGTGCAGAAGCTCATTTTACCCTTCTATCCTTTTGCAAATCAGGGCTTGCATAGTGTGACTTTCACTCCGACAGCAAAATGCATGCCCCAAGTGACACCAAAAAAAAAAAAAAAAAAAAGGCCACACCA
>NW_010584774.1:1141781-1167562 GCF_000705375.1 Tinamus guttatus | reverse complement strand
GGCTGGCGGCGGAGCTGGCGCGCCTGAACCGCGAGAAGCAGAAGGACGAGAAGATGAGGCAGCAAGTGAGAGAGAACAGGTATGGCCTCAGAAGCGCAGCTGCTTAATTCCCACGTAACCGCCTGCTTGTGTAAAACTCTTTATAACTCTTTATAACTATTCAGTCGCCTGCCATCCATTTGTATTTCCTGATCCCGTGTATCTCCATTTATTTGCACAGCACCCAACTTGAATTCCTAGTAAGCTGTTGATACTGCCATTGCTAACCCCTTGTTATGGATTCCATAGAAACAAGCTGCAGTTGTGAAGTGTGGAACACATTTGTGCTTTGCACATACATATAATTCTTGCTGTAATATTACTTCAAATCAGTTAAAATTTCTAGTTCAGTTTTGAGTTGTTCAGTGGCCGTTGCCTTCTTTTTTGTTCTTGTTTATCAACCTCAGCACATTAACTCACCTGTACGGAGATTTGATTTCTCAATAGGCTTTCAGGGATGGATCTGCTCTTTTTTTGCAGGTACCTGCCTCCATCTTATCCTATTTCAATAGGATACAATGATTGTTTCTGCTTTTTTCCAGTCTTGAACTTCGAGAGTTAGAAAAAAGGCTAAAATCTGCCTATATGAATAAAGAAAGAGCTGCACAGATTGCTGAAAAAGAAGCTATCGAATATGAGAAAATGGTAATTGGCTTCATTCCCATTTTGTTCTCAGCAACCTCTAGAGTGCTGGAACTGTTTGTATGGATTATGCTGAGGAATTCTCCTTTGCAGCCGAGGGCCTTTTTTATTTAAACTAATTTAACATTCTAATCCAATATTCTAAACTAAAATTCAACATTTTTTACAAATCTCTTGTTATTACTAAGGGCTGATTAGCTGCCTTGAGAAAAACGCTCCTTTTCCTGGTGCAGGGAGAGCAGCTGCACGCGGGGACTTGCTGCTCAGAGGGGAGGTGCGGGGCGCCGGGCGGCTGCCCTTGCGCAGCCGGTGCCTCGCGGAGGATCGGTGCCTCCACAGCAGGTTGTTGGAAGTGCTGTCCTGCACTGAATATTTGTCTGAGTAACTCCAGAAAAGAATTCGGAGCTTTTGTTTGTGGAATAACATGCTGATGACGGGGAAGCAGGTTCTGATTAAACTGCTGTTTTGTACGCAGCTCGGAAAGAAAGCGCTGCAGGTGGAGCACACAGTTAAACCACGTATCGGACACGGCGCTGCTGTGAGCCGGTTTCAAGATGGGTGCACTCCCTCTCGCAGCAGCACAATGGGTAGTGTCCTTTAGGTGCTGTTAGTTTGAGTTCTTTTATGTATCCAGGGCTTCCTTGAAGATATTTATTTACAGAGCAGTCTACTGAGGCGTTATAATTACAGATGATTTAGGGTAGAAAACATTTGGGCTGTTTGCAGTGCTGTGTAACTCCTTTCCTATACTGTCGTTTTTCATTACAAGTTACATGAGTCAGAGTAATTTTTTTTTTCCTTTTTTAAGAAACGTGAGGCTGAAATAGCCCAAAAAATGAGGGAAGAGTATGACAGGGTGACAAAAGAAGAAAGTTCTGCAGAGCTGAGGCGAAACAAAGAGAAGAGGATGTATCAGCAAGAACTGGAGAAACAGCTCGAGGAGCAAGAGAGGAAGAAGCAGGATGCTTATGAAGAGTTTCTAAAAGAGAAACTCATGATTGATGAAATAGTAAGGAAGATCTATGAGGAAGACCAAATGTTAGTTACTTCGGATTTTTATTAATTTAAAACAAAAACTTCTATTTTAAAAAAGTAAATTTATTTTATAGAAAAAGGCCCATTTTAACACATCATTTTCTTTCAGGAAAGTTTCTTAGCCACGTGAATTTTGCCATTTAGAGCGAGAGTATTCCTGCCGTTCCAGACTATCTTGTGTTCGTTTTCCCTCAGTCTGTGATGTAGCCTCAAGCAGTGCCCTCTTCAGAGCTGTGCTGCTGGCAACTACTGCGTCTTGTTTCCATCTGGCCTTATATTCCTGCCTCCTTGTTATCTTGACTTTTAAGCTTATGTTTGGACATGGGTAGGAAAGGAGATCTGCGTGGGTAGGGATGGAGAATTGAGTGTGAATTAAAAAAAGAAAGGGGGGGGGGAAGAAGTTAAAAGTGTTCTAAATTACACACAGCTGTCAATTAAAACAAAAGTCTTTTTTAAGCCGCTTACCTTCCTTCCTCCTCCCCTTCCTGTTTTGATGGAGCATGTATGAAACACAGTGATAGTGGCTGCCAGTGAATGGAGTCTGTCTCCCTGAGTCAAGGGTTGAACGTGTTGAATGTTTCTTTTAGGAGCAGTACATTAATTAGTCCACCTAAGGGGAAAAGGGGCATTTGAATCTTACGCTCTGGATATGCTGTCAGCGATGACCACGTGGCCTTTTTTAACGTGTTAAGTAACTGTTTAAACGTTTCTCTCCTTTTTTCCTGCGCTTATATAGGGAAAAGCAGCTTAAGCTAGAAAAAATGAGAGCAACACAGGCATATATTGAAGAATTTAAAAAAGAACAAGCTCTCTGGAGAAGGAGGAAACGGGAAGAGATGGAAGAAGAAAATAGGAAAATCGTGGAGTTTGCCAACATGCAGCGGCAACGAGAAGAAGATCGAATGGCTAAAGTTCGGGAAAGTGAGGAGAAAAAACAAAGACTTCAAAGCATGGTATTGAAAGTTGACATTTATGCAACAAATATTGAATATTCCTATATTTCATAAAGAAATCCTTTCTCCTTCTTGTCATAGATTGCCCAGAGCCTGAAAAGGGAACAGCAGAAACGTGAAGAACTGGAACAAGTACGACAAGAGCTGCATGAGGAGGAACAAGCCGAGATGGACAGGAAGAAGGAGATGGTAAGTGCTGCCAGGGAGCTGGAGTGGTACGTAGGTAACAAAGGAGAAAGGAGACAGGGTTACTTCATTATTCCTGGACTTTTCCTGTCGGATGTGTCTATGGCTATTTCAAAAGTAAAGACAATTTGTTAGAAACCAGAATTTTTCTATGTAAAGTGCATATTTCGTGTACTTGTGTATCAACTGTTAAAGTAAAACTTGAATTGGAAAGACAAATCTTGCAACCTTGCAATAATTCCTGCAGAACATGCAGGTCAATGAAGCTGGTCTAGATGGGAAAAATATACACTAGTGTTTACACAGTAAAATTCCTAATTTATAATTATGGCTCTCTGATGCATTTCCATCTACATCTTGCCCTTCGAGAGGCCAGTAATGACCCTTTCCAAAACCTTTCCTTTAGTAATGCTGGTAGGTTGCCCATGTCTAAGTGTCATTTTTACATTTCAGATTTTGCTTTCTTGGCTTTGGGATGGTTTTGGGGGATTTAGATCCCTCTGCAGTCTGTAAGGTGTCTCAAAGCAAAAAGCCAAATGCTGATAAAAGTTTTAGATGCTTTAACCTAACTTAATTTCAGTTGTTTCCACTTCCTGTCCTGGTAAAAGGAGGTTTCCCACAACCTTTATTTCTTAAACTTTCTTAGTGAGAGAAGCAGTTTTCAAACTAACCTTGTTTGGAAGGGAGAATTCCCTCCTTTGATGAGTTTCCTCTTCAGTCCCTAACATGTATTTATGGTTTTATTTCAATCAGGAAAAGATGTGAAGGTGAAAGGGCCCCCTGTGCTCCCATTTATTAATTTATTCACCTCACCAAGGCGAATGCTTATAATTTTGAAGTTCAGGTTTAACCTAAATAGGTTAATCAATTGTCCGGTGGTGTTGTTCCGCATGCTGCCCTCCACTTATCTTGCCATGAGAGTGACAAAGAAAATGTTACACAGATGCAAGGACATTAACATTGGTATTTTTAGAGAGGACTGTCTCGTTTCACTTCATAGTCATAAAAATAGTATTTCTCCTTTTGTT
The DNA here is from genome assembly GCF_000705375.1 of Tinamus guttatus. The sequence continues at coordinate 1,163,679 of NW_010584774.1, read as the reverse complement.
CTGGACTTAATTTTGACAGTCTTGAGAGACTTGTCATTTGACCAAAGTGGTTAATAATTCAGACTTCACTGTCACATGTGGAGTGTCTGCACTTCATTATGCTAGAAGATAATGACTACAGTAAATTTATGCCACAACATTCAGATAGACTGATAGTCAATAAAATGCTCTTTATGGAAAAACTTCAGGAAAAAATATTTTCCTTTGTAGGAAGAAATTGAAAAGAGAATAAGGCAACGTATAGACTTAAGGCAAACATATGAAGAGCAATTGGCTTTAAAGAAGATAGTGCAACAAGCTATGCAAGAAGAGGAAGAAGCCTTCAGACAAGAGATGTTGGCCAAATTTGCAGAGGACGATCGTATCGAACAGATGAACGCTCAGAAACGAAGAATGAAACAGCTTGAACACAGAAGGGCTGTGGAAAAACTTATTGAAGACCGCCACAAACAATTTCTGGCAGACAAGGTAAGAGAAGTTACTTCTCACTGTTGCCTCGTGTCTGAGCTGTGCTGCTCCAATACAAGAATACTTTTCCTATGCCAAGGAACTCTTTATTACAAAGGGATTGTTCATTAGGGAAGGGTGAGGGGAGAACTGCAGAGAACGTGCAGAGCAGGGGGCAAGGCTTTGGTTTGCTTTACTGACAACAAAAAAGCCTTTTTAGAGCTACCCTTGCTCTGCTCAAGAGTCAGTAGCCCCTGTACATCCCTGTATACATGATCTGCTCTGCAAACATCTCCCAAAGAGGTGCACGAGCAGCACCACAGCTGTTACACAGCTCGGTCACTGATGAGGCAGCCCTAATAATATGTGAGAAGGGGGAAAACCCAGCCTTGATTTCAGTTGCTAAATTAAATCTCTTGGATTAGCATCTGAGAAACAAAATGCTTATATGTAGAGATAGTCATGACATTCTATTTTGCAATTGGTGGCTTTGTTTTTTGGGGCATAAATGATACATGTAATGTGAACTGCAGTTTCTAGTCATCATCATGAGAATACATGCCTGTTTTTCCTTCTCCTGGGTTAGAATATTAGGGTAGAAACAACCGACTTAGAATCAGATCTCCACTTGCTGATCCTTTAAAACAGGTTCTAATATAAGATTAAACATTTATGTGATTAGGCAGGCTTGATGTTTTGCTTTTCAGAGTCTTTTCTCTTGTTTGAGACTTTTTTTCTAGTTACTAAACGTAGCTTGTTTAAACAGTGCTTGTTTTTGACGTGCAGTTTTTTATCTTTTTTAAATGAATCTGCTATGACTGAGAGTTAATTACTTGTAGACACTGCAGACCAGGAGAGGAAACTTACTCCACTGACAAATATTTCTGCTCACACTACTGTAGATAGTGGTGGAACAGAACAGAAATTGAACAGTACTGAAAACTTGTTCATTGCAGGAACGTGAATTTGAAGAAAGGCAGTTAGAAGAGAGAAGACAAGAAAACATTCGTTTAATTGTTGAAGAAGAGAGACAGAAACTCCTGAAAGAGCATGCATCTAAGTTACTAGGTTATCTTCCTAGAGTAAGTGAATTATATTACCTTAAACGTTTGTTTTGCAGATCACTTTTCCCTTGGATAGTTTAAAGTTGCAATAGGAATCAGCAGATGTCCTTGCTGTGCCTGCCTTCCTGTGCTCACTTTTGTTCTTTTGATTTGGGAAGCAGAGAACAGAAAGGACTCTTGGTGTATGGGGCACTGTCAGGGCTGCATTTCAGCACCGGTGGCTCACGTGGGACGAGCTCAAGAGTGTCCCTGTTGTCCTTTGCACATCCAGAGCTTTAGGCGTGTGGATGGCAGCTGAGTCTTTGATGAAGGTTTTCAGGGCTGTCAATTTGTCTTGACACTTGGGTAGTCATGGAGTTTGTTTTTAAAAGCAACATGAAGTACCATGGATACAAACTACTTCATTCACTTTCATAGCAAACTTCAAAGATCCAGTAATAATCTCTGTATTTTGCTTAATCTTCCCATGTGTGTGTTTACCCTATTGCAGGGAATACTCAAAGATGAAGACGACGTTAACATGCTTGGGGAGGAATTTAGGCTGGCCTATCAGAAGAGAAGTGGCAACACGTCTCCAGCAGAGCACTGACGTTTCCCCATCTCATCCTCTGCTCCACCACTAGATGTCATCCGGTTGCTAAGGAAAATGTCTGTTCGCTGTTGAGAGTTAGTTCTTCCTTAATGTTATAAAAAGGGTCTCCATTTTAAGACCAGAGTTCTAAACTGAAGAGCAGCTAGTTCTATTTCAGTGCATATTGTGCTTTTTCCCCTCATCAATAAACTATTTGTTTATGGATTGCTCTATTACTTTACCTAAAACCATGAGGTCAGTACCACAACACTGTTAAAAACTGTTTTCTCCAGCAACTTTACAGAAACCTAAGCTAGTATAAATTCAGACGTATATGTCAGTATGGACTTTGTGATTATCTTAAAATACTATTTTTATTTTTGATTTGAAGATTCAGCATTAAACTATTAAAATACTAATGTACTAAAATGTAGATTTCTCATCTTGAATGGCAGGTCTGAGTTGATTGTGTCACTGCTAGTCATGTCCTTAGTTTCTAGCAGGGTTTAAGTGTGAACAGTTGCTTTCTGAGGTCAGAATCATTGTCTTCCTGTTGAATTCCTGCCTTTTAGTGATAAACCTTAGGTGTCTTGTTCCTTATAAATTACTCCAAGGGAAGAAGCCACTGAAATAGCTGCAAAATTACGAGAGATTCATGCATTCCAGCACAGACTTTTACAGCTTTTTTTTTTTTAATTAATGTACCCACAATATGTTCTGCTTACCTACACTTTTATCTAGTTCTTGATTATGATGACACCATTATAATGTCTTTAAGGAGGCACCTGTGGAAAATAGAGCTGTTACTCTAGACTCCATCCCTAGGTAATATGTGATGGCAGGGGAAAGATTTATTTTTGCCAGGCAGGGTATAAGGTGTGACTGCTAAAGCTATCACCATTTCTATTAAACAGATGTTGAGGCTTACACTAGGCAGAGAACCTGGTTAGTTGGTGCAGGGCAATATGTTGCAGAGAACAGACAATACCCGATACCTTAAAAACTTGTGTTTTTAGAAGGATGTGACATTGTCTTCTCAAATGGATCATAGATTTCTTTCTTCCTGCTGCATGAGAAGTTTTTTGAAATGAGACAGTCTTCCCTTTAGCCCAAATACCACCTTATCTGAGGCAATTTTTAAATGCTGAGACAGAACGAGCTGGTAACCGGTTACTCGGTGGAATATTCCTTGCATGTTTTGTGCTTGTCTGCTCAGTATGGACTGAACAAATTTGGCACCAGTGCCAAAGAGACTTAGATTTCATGGGATGTTGCAAACCATTTATCTACTTTTTTTTGATATTTTTTTTTACAAAATAAACAATTTCAACGTAAGCAAATTGAACACTATGAATATAATGGAAACATATAGCTGTAATGAGCAATGGGTACTTGTCTACAGTGCCAAAATAAGATGCTGTTGGGCTTGTGTTTCAAGCAGAAGCTGCTTTTTCATTGAATCAAGAATTTCCCCAGTCCAGCGCTTTCATGAATTCCTCTTCCGTAAAGGAAAGCATCTTAGCGGCTTCAATATGCATCTTAAAGAAAGGAAAAGAAATTAAATTAGCTAGAAGCAGAGAATAAAGCAGCATGAATGACTAGTATAAACTCCTATGTAGCTGGAATAAAATACTGGATGTGCTCTGTCATTCTGCTTTTTCATATTTGGGTATTGATGGGCAGTCGGCTGTTCCAAGCTGTCACGGCTATTCATAGTTTCCTGCAACAATCCTATTTTGTAGCATTAAGGTAAGCTAGAAAAAAAGAAAAAAAGGAAGGTGGAGAGGAAGGGGAAACACATGTTTTGTACTAAATATCATAACTTCCACTCTAAGAAACCATGAACTGTAACTTTTCCTTAGTTTCTTGCATTATCTTACAGATACGACACTTTCGACAGGGCCTGGAAATCACTGAAGAATGTGACATTCCTTGTATCACCTTAAGAAAATTTGTGCACTTTCAAGCTGATCAATATTCCTCTCAACTTTAGAGCTCCTACAAAGCAAATGTCACTAAGATTCCTACTTAGCTTCTGCTTCTCATACACGTACTTAGCAAAAGAAATGTCCTGCAGTTATAAATGAACATAAGCAGCACAAAACAAAGAGCATTAAATGGCCCCAGCAAAAGAAACTACCCCTCAAGAAGCAGCAGCAGCCAGAAAGCTCCCTCCACTCCCAGTGAGGGGAGCAAAGGTCCCACCTGTTCTACTCAGCCCTGTCCTCACACCAAGAATGAGACATAAACTTTTACCTGTGCTCATTTAAAGGGGCAAAGAAAATGTCCAATCTAAGTAATTTTATTTAGAATATGATTTTTTTAATGTTTTGAAGCACAGGAACTAGCTGGGGTATAAAACAATCTGTCAGCTGTCGTACAGTGATCTGTTTTAACAAAAAAAGAGGATCCAACTCCCAGATGTAATACAATACCCTCCAGCTCTGTCAAACTCACAGTGACTTCCCCCAATGTTCTCTTAAAACTAGTATTTTCTATGAAATTCTCACTTTCAAGGCAAGCAGAGAATGGGCTGAGAGAGACCAATTTGAACACCAGCAACTGCCAGCTGCAAGGCATCCTACTAGGGCACTTGAACACCATTTTGAGATCCTGCCTCTATCATTCCTCCTGTGGTAGCTTGTCCTGCTCTTCAGTCTATCTCTACTTACTGCACAGCTCTGAATCTAGCACTCAGTATCACACAAAGGGCCCAAACTAAGTATTTTCTGATGGATTCGGTAAAAGTCCTTGCCTAAACAGAAGCGAAGCTCTTCAGCTGATTATGTATTTTGGTGAAATGTGAGCTTTGCCTGCCCTCCCCTTTTCCTACCAGAAGTTACAAAAGCCCAAGCCATCACCATTTGCCCTCAGTTTCTTCCAACCACAACCTGTTTACAAGAATGAAAATTAACAGCAACGGTTTTCTGCAAGTAATGTTTTTAATAACAAAGAATAAATAATTTTCTCAACTGTATCTATCTTCGGTTCTGGTGCAGTGTTTCTTTGTGTTCCCTGCAGTGTTCCCTGAGGGTACACTTCGGTTCTGGTGCAGTGTTTCTTTGTTAAATGTATTTAGTCAAGTTTTGTGATGTTCCCTGAGGTTACGCTTCAGACTCAGTGTTACAGAACTATGATCCCTTGGCTCCCTTTCAGCGAGTTAACGGACCCCAGAATGACAAGCCGGGTTGTGGACAGGGTAGATATGAGTGACTACTGCATCTTTTTCATTCTCAAACTGGAATGTCTCACCGTGAATACAACAGGAAATATGAAAGGACCACGCTCTGAAGGCCCCAGGTCTCTCTGCAGAGCCCAGGGTGCAGCCAAAGCCCCGCTCGAGAGCGGAGCTGCAAATCCTCGCTACAAGCTCCAGCCAGGACAGTCACTATGCAGCACTGGGACTAATAAATAATACAGGCCTGCAGACACTAATCTGGGAGGCACAAACTGTTATAGGCGATTTACTGTCTGAGATAGCGAAGTTTGTGATTCAATCACATAACACAGAGCAGACTCAGAAGTGCAGTCTTTTTTTTTTTTTCTTTTCCTCCTTAGACTGGTGGTAGCCCAGAAGTCTCTGCAGCCATTTTTTATAAACAGCAAACGGCAGGAACTGCTGCAGCAGAGTGGGCATCCTGAAAGAGGGGAATGAAAATTCTCTTCGAATGGGTGAACGGTGCACATGTAATCCCAAACTGGTACATCATCAGTTCCAGGCTCAACTCAAGAATGTCCAGCCTTCGCTATGGAGGACAATTCTGGCAACACAAGCTAACAAAACCGAGGCTGCTGCTCTTGGTCTCGGGGCTCTAGTTACACAGCGTGTTACTTGACATCTGACACACTTAAAGTTGCCTAGTGAAGTAAAACAGTATTTGTGCTCTTACCTTTTGTCTCTTTAAAACATCTATCAACTTCAACTGCTTCTTAAAACCTGTCATTAGCTCTCCTTTTTGCTTCTGCAGTTTCTTGTTTTCTGTTTTTAATTCTTCAATTGTTTTGAGTTCTTGGTTAGCTGCATCCTACCACAGAGGAAAAAGAAGAAACTTGTTATTCCTGGAAGTGGTGTTTTAAGCAATTAAACTTGGAATACCATAACAAAATGACTAACAGTAGCCACACAGGACATTCCAGAAAAGAAACAGAATGCGCCAAAATATTCCCTCGCCAAAGCCTAGAAGAAGAAAAGCAAAACTCAGATAGCTAGACTTACTGGCACTCCAGGGGAAACACAAGAAGCATTCATATTGTTGTTTGCCAGTGTATGTATGAGGGATGTATATGTACTGCTCCCTGGTTCTAAACACATCTAATTTTCAAACAAAAAGGAAAAATACAGATAGACTATCACTTTGGTTTTTTTTAACCTCCAGCATAGGTTCTAATGGTAACAGGGGGCATATTGAATCAAGCTGTTTGGTGACCAATTACAAGTCAACTTGGGAATTGTCTGTGAGAGATACAAAACCTGTAAAGTTGTTCACGTTTTCTGCCTTATTCTAGCATTTTTGAATGATTACAAGTTTAAATTTGTTTTTCTAAGCCACTGTACCTTGTGACTTTGCTTCAGTTTATTCAGCTCTGCTTTATACCTCTCTACTTCTTCCACAGCCCTATTTAAGCGAACTTCTGTGGCACTCTGACTGGTTGAGGCCTGCTTTTGTGCACGCTTTAGCTTCTCTAATTCCTATGCAAGAAGTCAAAGACAAAAACAGACATTATGAATAATGATACTTAATGGATCCCATATAAGCAATACATTTACATCAAGGCTCATTCTTGAAATCCTGCTGTAGACTTTTTTGCCTGTGGACAGAATTAGTCTCTAGGCCCATAATTCCACTGTTACGACATCTCCCTCTTTCTTTTTCTTTCCAGAAAATCTTGACAATGTGTCTTTTTAAATTTTTAATAGTCTCTTCAAATATTGTGGAGCCGCTCATGTAAGAAAGACCAGAGGACTAACAGGAAAACCTTCTGTGCTCTGTCAGAAGAAACATACACCCAATCTTGTGACAAATTTTGAAACAGAGAATAGTATCCCCAGCTGCTTTTCCCCCCTGATTCTTTTAACTCTTATTCCTAGATAGTACCACAAATCACCATTCAGCATTATAAAAGTTAAGTCTAGCTGAAGGTGGCTGAGGGCGATAACTACTTCATCTAGGAGACAGTAACTCAAGTGTTTACAGCAACAGTGAAAGCAGTTCCCTCTTATCTCCGAGTAGTTCACAGAGCTGCAAGCAGGAAAATGAGAAAGAGGCCAAGTTGAGGAACAGAGTAATGAGATTAGAGATCAGGGAATACAGAGAAACAAAGACAAAGTAGAAGAAATAAGAGAAACAATTTTGGAAGAAAAAGCACATCTTGACAACTTTATGGAAAAGCTGTAGACTTCTTTCTTTTAACTGTAGGTTCAAAAAGACAGGTTCATTTAACAAAAATAGGGCAGAGAGGAGGCTTTTAAGCTTTTACCAGCAGCCTATTTTGTTTCTGAGCAATTGTTGCACTTTTCTCAGTTCCACCTGAGCACTTGTGGTCGTTAATATAAACTTCCACATCACTTATTTTATAAAGATGTTTTTTAATGTGTTTATACTGTGCCTTAAGTAAATGCCTAATTGAGAAATCTATATGGCAAAAGCGCATTTGAAAGAAGGGATATCTCCTAAACACCGGAGAGGTGATCTGCCGTGCACGAGCAGCAGCGCAGTCTGGCTGAGGAAGCCACAGCGACTGCTACCACTGAACGTTCTAACAACAGGTTGAACAAACCTATGTCCAAGGTGGTTCAGGCACAATCTATCCTGTTTTGGTTGGAGACAAAGGACTAAGTGACCTTGTAAGGTCTCTTAGCCCTATTTTTTATTAGCTGGAGAGTAGAATAACTACACAGGTATTTCTCCTGATAGAATCAACAGTTAAGATACCTACTTAAGTGATCTGAAAGTTCAAAGTAACCACAAAAAAAAAGACCACTCGCACTTAGTACGTTTTAAAATTTCAGTATTACTTACCATTAAGATGAAAGTTTGTACTGCTGCATTGCAATATTTAATGGAAGTATAAATAACACTTTGTTAGGCTACAGCTTGTGTTCAGTTTTCCACAAATTTTTAAATGATGCAGTAACCCACTTATATTACATGTTTGATTTTGAAGGCAATCTCTCTAGCTCCGAGTAATTAAAGAAGAAACACATGCTGCTCCTAGATTAGGTTCCAAACAAACAACGATGAGTATTTCAGCCATCTGCTGTAACTAGGCACATACACAATTTTGCATATGTGACCCACAGTCAGAGCCAGGTTCATTTTGATTCATCCAAATTGCAGCAACTAGTTCTGAAACAGTCTGGTTTCAATAACAATTAGGCATCTTTCTTCCACCTCCAGAAAAGTGCAGGTGTGTTTTTTTCCCCCCCAACATTCAGCATGTCCTACAGTTATAATAGAAGTATTATTTATAGAAGTAATTTTTAGTAATTATCATCAAAACCACAGAAATTTCCATTGCATTTTCCAGAATTCCACCTTTGTTCAGTTTGATTGCAGTTTCTTAATAGGTTGTTTTGCCTCTTGTGGATCTTTTATAGAAGAATGTAATTAAAATATAGAAAAATATTAGTGTAGAAGCATCTACAATAGAAAGAAGAGAAAAAACATCTAACAGAATATAGTTTTCCTTTCAAAAATACAATTTATCAGAGATAGAAATTTTAATGAAAAAATAGTTGGCTACGAATCTGTAAATCTCAGGTAAAGAAGGTGATTTGATGCTTTTATTCCTTTTTTGAGCTAAATGAGAGCAGTATGTGCCATACCTTTTCTAGTGCTACGACCTCTTGTTGTAATCCTTCACTTTTTTTGTTTGCTTCTTGTGACACCACTTTGTACTTCTCAGTCTGAGACTGCTGCAGACTGATTGTTCGTTGCAGTCTAGCGTTCTCTTCCATAGTATCTTTAAGCTGAGATTTTAAATTCTCATTTTCATCTTCCTGTTGAACAGTAATTGTGAAATTAAAAAATTTTTTGAACATTGCAAGGAAGCAGTAGGATAACGTGATGCTAATGTTTTTAAATAAAAGGTAACACCAATGTATGTGTTGGAGGTATGATGATAACCAGTACTACTTTTTAAATTATTTCAAAGTGATAAGATATTTCACGACAGATTTCACAATACTTTGAGAAAGGAAACCATATAATTTAAAAAAATAATGCTTAGAGCCACAGTTTGCTAAGGCAGTACTTTAGAAAAGAGAAATATTTTTCCTTATTATTTTCTACAGTCTTTTATCTATGACTGTCTTGTAGTATGTAAAACAAATCTGATATCCCATAATTCAAAGCTTACTAATACTCACCATCATTATTTTATAGAATAATACGAATAACAGTAGCACATAAATAGGGACACACTAGGAAAAAAAGGTGGGGAAAAAAAAAAGAGAGAACATAATTGCTGCTAAACCAATCCATTATGTTTGAGAAGATTATGTGGTTTCTACTTAAAAGCAAACTAATGTTCCAGGGACATCAAATATTCTAACAGAGGTTTCACTTAACATCAAGTGAATCCTGTATTAGCTTCATGACCTACTGACAATTACATCCCACTTCAAGCATTATGATCCAAAGGCATTTTTCTTTTATAATCTTTTAAATATTGTAAATGAATATTAATGTGAGAAAGTTTGCAGATATACTAACCCCCTCACAGCACATGCTAAAATAGAGTTTCTATGAGAACAAGGCTTTCTCTCCTGCCCTCTAAAGCCCTAGGACACACGTGCTTTACCACAAATAGTGGGTGACTGAATGTACCTCAGGAACTTCTACTTATTTACAACTGATTTATTCCTTCCTTATAAAAACTGTACTGTGAATTGAAACAAGCAAACAAAATATCTGTTTCAGGGCACTACAAATATGAAATTTGTGTGACCTTGAGAGCACCAGTTATTTCTGCAACACACAAAACAGTAACCAAAATGATACATTTACAGGGTCTGTGCTGTGGAAGCAAGAGGATGGATACAGGGATTTCTTCTGTCATCTCATAAAGCCCCTGAGCCCTGTAGTATTTTGAAACGGCGTGATGAAATTCAGCAACTGCTGACAAAATGGTATTTGATTTGAAATCTACTGTAACAATTTTCTTTGGACCACAGCAAAATTGAAGTATCAAAATGTACAGACAGCTGTACATTTTAATAAAAATGCAACAATAAATTATCAAGGAGAGATATAAAATACAAAACTTCAATTCTTTATAAAGATTTTCTTTAGATATCCATCCACATAAAGCTAAATAACATACTCCTTAACCTTAAATCAAAAGCTTGAGAGAAAACATGTTCCTTGTCAGAATTATACTCTTAGTGTCATGATCAGGTTTAGGCCTGGAGACTAAATAGAAAAAAAAAGCATTCTGAAGTTAAGAGATCACAGCTGAGAATAATCCACTCGTGAGAAAGGGGGAGTTAGCTCAAAAACCTTGCTTGATTATACATGCATGAAAAAGAGAAGGGCCCTCAGGCAGATGGACCCAAACCCTTTTAGATTTTAGAGCTCAACAGATGCTTAACCACCACCTATAACATAGTGCCAGACAAGGCAGGCCATAGCTGTTAGTAAGGCAGCAGTTTGCTTTACCCTGCCTTAACTTTATCATCTCTCCAAATACAGATAACAATCCTTACAACAAGGGTAATATTGAAAATGGAGAATCCCTGGCTTCTATTTGGACAATAATATGTCACTTAAATTGAACTGCAGAGCAGCACTTCCCAATTTTTTTTTTCTGCCCTGGACATCCCTGGTATCTGAGTTTCTTGAATGTCTTTGCTCATCACTCTGCCTTAGCTTTCCTTCTTTCCTGTCTCTGATTCATCTTCCCAAATTTTATCTGACAAGCTTTTAGTCCAAAGACCACAGCTGTATACAAAGTATTTCTCCTAACTCTAAGTCCTTAGAAAGTTTTAAAAAAGAGAACCTTAGCTCTTGAATATATGAAGTTGAAGCAACAACAAAAAATCCTACTAGGAAAACTGGAGGCAAGGGAAAACTATTGTGATTATTTGTAGATAGACTCCGTTTCTACTGATAAAAAACTCAACTCTTACCTTTTTCCTGCATTCACATACTACATTATCCAGCTCTTCCTGCATAACACGTAACTTTGCTTTAAGAAATCTGATTTGAGTTTCTGTGAACATAAAAAGTTACATTTGATACCCACAATTTAAGTATTCTCTGAAACATAATGTAATGCAGAAGAGATGCTACCAAGCAGGATCAAACTAAGAACTCATTTTTACCTGCCCATTTTTAAAAATACACTACACTAATTGTTTACAATTATTAAACAGAAATAGGCAAACTAAAACTTATCTTTCCAGATAAAAGCATGGCAATTTTTCATTCTTAGGCAAAACTTTGGATAGATTTTTTTTTTTGGGGGGGAACTCAGAATCTTTCTTTCTTGCTTGGCATCCACAGCATCCCATGACAAAGAATTTTCCAATTTAATGATGTATTATGTGAAATAAAGCAGTCCATGTAGCTTGTTTTAATTCCAATTTAATAAGGCATGTGCTCGTTTTTGCACTACTAAAATACAGTTTTTCCTTTACCGTTAGTGTTTTCATTACAGAATCTTTCATATTTCTCTCAATAAGTTTTTTTTTCCAATCAGCATTACTTTGCATTTTTAAAGGTGAATATAATTCTCCATTTTATTGTCCTATTCAGTATTATGTGATTCTTTTTCTATGTTGGCATGCTTAAAACTTCAATGTCACTTTTATCTACCTTAAAATCAGTTTTGTCTATAGATTCCTTTAGTTACTATCTTCCCTTTTTTCAGACTATTCTTCTGTATATTGAATGGTGTAAGGTTCGTAACAGATTGCTCTGCATGACAGTAACTGTGAGAAATGCTTGTTTCTCTACACTATCCTGTCTCTTGTTTTACTCTGGTTTAGTCCCCAGACAACTTTCCCTTATAACTTGGTCTGCTTTGTTTCAGTAAGGCCCCTTTCTAGTAAATCTTTTAACAAAACAAAACAAAACAAAACAAAACAAAACAAAACAAAACAAAACAAAACAAAACAAAACAAAACAAAACAAAACAAAACAAAACAAAACAAAACAAAAGCCATCTTTAAGACATAAAACAAAACAAAACAAAACAAAACAAAACAAAACAAAACAAAACAAAACAAAACAAAACAAAACAAAACAAAACAAAACAAATATATATGTGTGTGTATATATACATATATATGTTCCTGTGTGTACTAGATAAACTTTTGAAGACTCATATTTACTTTGATGTTTTGATGTACTTTTGCCATTGCTTGTTATAGTAGTGTTAAAATATTTCCTACAAAGATAGACCTTGAGAAAAATAACATGCAAGTTGCTGGGAAGGTAGTAGAATAGCTGCACTGTAAAGGAGAGGTGAGGAAACCAAGTCCAGGCAGATCCCTGTGGAACGCAAGGGAAAGGACCATGCTATGGAAGTTTGTGAGCATGAGTCTAATACAGGCACGGAAGCCTCATCATTCCCTGCTAGGGAATTAGTTTCCCTGTAACACAACTGACTTACTCTTTAAATCCACTTCAGTGTGAAGCCTGTAGTGGTCTCTGAGTCAGCTGCTCTGCAGTACCCTAACACATTAAAGAGGGAGTTCTGATCTGGGAGGCATTCAGCGAGTTCTAAATGATGGATTCAAAAAGCCAAGTCAGTCCAGAGTATTTTTTCAGTTTAGTTTATAATTCAAGTTGGAGGCACAATCCTCAATATTCACAAATCTGCTCTTGACACACAAGAACTTCTTATTACTAGACACCAAAAGTAACTGCATTACCTTGAATTTATGTGGTGTACTTTCTAAAGCAATTTATTTTTAGTTCAGGAATGAGAAGTATATAAATATGTGTTTTGAGAGACTTATCAAAGGAAGGCTTGCAGAGAACTAATTGAGATTAAAAATCAAACTATTTGTATGCTTCTTGTTTGGTGACACCAAACTGTTAGATTACATAAAGAACTAAAATCTTTTTTCTTCCCATAATATAATTTAAGGGATGAGAAGTTCTTCTATCATTTCTGGAGAACTTCCCTTTCTCCCTCACCCTGCATCAAATAAAGAATTTCTAACAGGAAGCAAAAAAAGCTACTTCTCGATAGGAGGAGACCTACCTGCTCCAATTTCATTTCCATCACTTGGAATGTCATCATCCAGACAATCTGGCAAGTCCCTTTTCTCTAGCTCTTCTTCAATTTTGCTTATTGTTTTTGCTAGAGAATAATCTGTGCAATCCTCTAGTGCTGCAACATCACTGGCATTTTGTATTTCTGTATTTCTTATTTTTGAACTAGGAGGAAAAATAGAATTTTTTATCTATAATACTTTTAAATATATCAAATACAATAACTTTTGTATCCAAAGTCCCTTAACTAAAATAACTTTATCATTCATATGTCCATGAATAATGCATCAATGGCAGCCCAAGACTCACCAAAATAGGATTATAGTTAGACCCTGGAGGACCTGGTGTTTCCCATCTCCTGCCCAGTCACAAATCACAGTTTTCTTCTTCACCACCTAAGTGTGCTTCCTTAGGCTGCCTCAAACAATAGAGACAGGCAGGCATCTTTTATTGAAACACAGGGCTTACCTATTAGCCTTGAAGTGGAAAACAAGTCTTGTTCTTGTAATACTAATCATGTGTTCACTATTGATTTTAGGTGCTCTAGGCAGGTAAACTGAGATAGCTACATGATGGAGCTGACTGGGGTGGGGAGATAAGGTTCCGTGCATTTGTTTTGCAAACATACATATATGGATACAAGAACTTATGTTATGCAGGCTTATACACGTATGCTGATAAACAGAAAGGGCAGTATTTTATTGCAGAAGAAAAAAATGTATAACTAATTACCTCGAAGATGGCCTTTTTCCTTGACTGCCAGAGTACGGTCTGTTTTGAGCCACGGAATTACACTTCTTGTTTGATGGCTACAAAATTTTTCCGAAAGCAGTGGGCTTTAGTTAGGAATGACTCTTTGCTAGCATCTTTTCAATTTTCCTATGTTCAGACTCTCGGATACTTTCAAAGTGTGACTGTCCAACTTTCAGAACTTCAGAAAAGCACTGCTCTTTCCTAGCTTGACTTGTGCAAGTCTTTATCTTGCAAACTGTGTTCACATATCCAAATTACAATACAGCCAATAGTTGCTTGTTAGTGGTAGCTTTTTGTATGCATACATATGATAAATTAATGCATAAGCAAGGTTCTCAGTTATTAATATATTAACTATTGGACTATCAGAAAACTTTTTCCTTTTTTTAGGAACCCTATTTATTCCCTGTAAAAGGAAGCTCTAGCTATGTGCTTGTAAGATCTCTCTCAAGCAAGTCACTTTCAGAAATCCGCTTTCTCTGTTGTACTGTAGCAAACAACTGGAACAACATTCTTGGAAGCTTTAGTTCCTCTCACAACAGATTCAATCTAATTGTGGTTAAACTACTACATTTCATAGCTTCATTCCTAACTTTCTTTTCACATTGTATTTTCCTTCTTGTATTGTTATTCTGACTAATCTTTAATTATTATATTTGAAATTAAATAGTAGTATCTTTAGCATTATACCAGGGAGAGAGGAAGAAGGCAGACTGAAATATGTTCTACTAGTTTGTCCTTAGTGCTCTGAACCTGCGAACCTCAAAATACTGCACACTTCTGAGAAGTAACAGATATGGCGTTACAGGAAAGAAATATAAACATAAAAATTAAATGGTGGAAACTCCACCCAGCTACCAGTGCTACTGCCTGGCACCATCCCAACTCCCCTGCCCTCCCACCCCCAAAATAAAATCTAGGGTACCTTGCTCCAGCTGTCTCTTTACCATTCTGCTTTGAACATCACTTTATTTTTAAACCCCCTTCCTTTCCCCATATGTCATCTATGATTCAGCATAGCCTCAAAACCAAAAGCAGTATTTGGAAATTACACTGGAACAGGATGTCAGTCAGGATAGTTTTGAGTTTGTTACCTTGACATGTGAGCGTGTGAAAGAGGTGGCTTCAGGGTAGAATGAATCTCTGCAAAATAAATACAAAATAAAAATTAAGCAAAGTTCACAGAACTTGAGCAGCAAAACAAACTTTCTGCAGTCAACATTAATAAATCTGTCACAATCAGGAGACTATTTAATACATCTAGAGTAAACAAAGTAGCTAAGGTGGGAACACCTGAAGTCTAGTCCCTAACATTTCAGGTGATTGCTGCAACTATCAAGCTATTAAATCAATTATTTGGGGAGGACTTGCACAGGATGCAGAGTGTTAACAGCTTCAGGAGACAAACATTTTCAAAGCTCAGTGGTCTACACACTTACCTGACCTACATTCAAATTCCTGAATACCCATGGAAGGAAGATACAAGCCCCTTTGTTTTTGTATATTTAGAGGAAGTGCTATGGTGTGCTTATATTGACTGTTGTCAAGTGAATTGACAGGAACTGTCAAGTGAGTTAACAGATAGAAACACTTTTAAAAACTATCCCGACAGAATTTTCTGAAATATATATAACAAATATTGTATCACTCTACGTAGAAAAAAAAAAAAGAGTAAATAAAGCAGCTTGCTTATCTGCTTATTTTCCTAAATATGATAGTTTTTAGTTTTTAAACTTCATGTTAAATTTTTATGTTGGAAACAAGCAGAACTTTAGTATCCCATGTATTTTTTATTCTAAGTTTTTGATATATAGACTTATTTATTTTTTTCCAAACCTTCAGTTACATGGATCTATGTTAATGCACTGCAAGGTTAGTTTTGTGTTACCTTCTATGTTTTCTACTATTCAATTAACACGGAAGCTTACAAAAGTTCTGTAATAAAACTTAAGCATTTTATTTTTGGGTTCAGTTGATTTATACAAATGTTTAGATTTTGCCTTTGAATATGAACTTCCATTCATCAACAAGAATTATCTGCAAAAAGCTCCAGATTTTACTAATCCAAAAAAAGGAGGGGGAGGGGGGAAACCCTAGAAAAATCATCTTTGCGTGGATGGCAACAGACTTCAAGAATAGGATGATTAGTTTTTGTCTGTTTACCCTATTTTCTTCATGCTTCCCTCCTATTGGCTAGCTATAGAGGCATGCAGAAAGCTTGGATCTGCTGCCACAGAAATATCAGTATGCATTATTCTGAAAGATATGAAAATACAACAACCTTAATGCTCAAAAAAGCATCTTGCTTTCCATTGATAGACTATTTTTAGCATGTCTGTTGGCTCAAGGATTTATTTAAAAAAAAAAAAAAAAAACCCTCACTGCTCAAGCAATTTGAGGAATTCATTTAAATGTTATTGGTTTCTTTCTTCTCCCCTTGGCATGACAACTTATGTTTAAAGCCTTCCCAAGATGGCTGTATACAGCCTTCTTGGTAAGTGCCACAAAGTGTAAGAGCTGAAGAGACACAGAGACGAGTGGGGGGGCTGCGCACGGGGCGGCTGCCGCGGAAGCCCCCGCGTCGCGACGCCAGCCGTGCGTGTGAACACGGGGCACGTCCCCGAGCGGGCCCTTTGTTCGCAGCCTGTGCGCGTGGCCTCCGTCGCTGCGGGCCTGGAAACAAAAACCACCGTGATGCAGCGTCACCAGAGCAGCTGCCTGCTCTCTGCAACTGAGGCTTCCGTGTGAACACTAAACTACTGGAATTCCAGAATTACACCAATTAATAGATTGACTTAAATATTTTTGGTGGGCTTTGTTTTTGTTTTTCAGACCTCTGTTTACTCAGTTTTTCTAAACTGGTCTTTTTCTTTCTGATCCTATTAGTTTGCATCAGTCTTTTCCCCTCCTTCCAGTAGCTTTAGCATTTATATAACTCCTTTCAAAGCAATCTTGGATATTGGGTTATGGATACTGTTTGCTTTCACAAAAATATGTATATATTAAATACTTGGAATTAATCCAGTTGACTAACCTCAATGTTCATTCATGGATGTGTGTAGACAAATACTGACATGCAGTTCTGTGTTGTACTTGTTTTGTTTTTATTACAATATGGGATTTCAACTCTTCTTTCTAGTAACTGTTTACCACAACAGAAAGGGAGGCTGCCTTTTTTTTTTTTTTTTTTTTTTTTTTTTTTTTCTCTATGGGCAATTGGTGTATTGGCTGGTAGTGACATGCTAATTGTCTGCACTTTACTATATACATATTTTTTCCCCTAGCATTTCCAGCTCCATCAGAACTATTAAGTCCCTTTGTAGGGCTGATTCCTGCAATCATACTGCTTGGAAAAGAACTCTCCTAACTCAAAGCTAGTTTGAATTTTAAATGTCTTCTCTCTAGTATTCAGTCCCTCTAAATCATCACATACTTGCTGTCATATCTTTTTGTGTACTGAAAAAATCCCTTTACAGGTATACAAAATGTCACTTTTTGTTTTAATTAGCTCTTACTCTGCACAGAAGGATGACATCATCTTCAGCATGCTCACAAATATAATTTCAAAACGGTTTCCCAACTGCAACTTAATATTTGAAGCAGCTTGTAGTTTGATGTTGCATCTTTCTTTTTGACATTAGTAACATAAATTTTGGAATTTAAGAGAATCTTTGATTAAATTTGTAAATCTTAGATTGACCCTTTTTTTTTTTTAATGCTATCAATATAGCAGCCCTTGAACGGTTACATATTCATGTTGTGTATCCAGTCTGATACTAACATGTTCAAATACATGCCAAAAAGTGCTGCTGTTCTTATATTTATGAAGGCAAAAAGGTATGTCTGCCTCAAGTGTAATGATCCCCAAGATCCTGAGGGTGTCAGCTGAACCTCTGGCTGTCCAAGTGTTGTTGTTGTGTTTTAGTTTTGTTTTGATCAAGCACTTCTGGGAGAGATTTAGCACAAGTTAAATTAGAAACAAAAGAATTAGTATCTATTCCCTCCCACTTTTTCCCCTGAGCTGTTTTTTTGTTTGTTTGGTTTTTTGTTTGTTTGTTTGTTTTTTAAATTACTGTTTTGTGCTGCACATAATGCATGTTACCTTTACTTACACTTAGTCTCACAGATGCAATACTTGCAGCAACATCAGGGTTATTGCTTGAAAAAACAGTAACACTAAAGTCTTCAGTATTTACTTTTTCAAATTGTAATAAACTGTAGACTTCACTAGTACTTGTCTAGTATGCTGCAATGGAGGAAACAGGGTTATGACTTAGGCAAGTTGGAATGTACAGGATTGGAGGCAAAAATTACCTGTAAATATCCAACAACTATAAAGCACATACCTCTGTTTGCCAGCTTCGCATGACTTGTCTGTTTGTACTGAAACTGGCCTGGATAGTATCTCTTGTTGGCTTTTCTTTATTGGGGAGAAAATTGGGAAGCTAAGTCATTTATTGGTTAATATCTTCTGCAATAGAAGTATTATGTGTTAGTAAATAACAAGACTTTGAGTCTACCACCCTGAAGCAAGTGAGCTGTCATGAAAAAGAATTTCTCAAACATATGGCTAAAAATCATTGATATCCTCAAATGTTTACAACGCATACTTTCCTTTTTGCGTGTAAAACTTTTCACAGAACTTAACATCATCTGAAATACTGATACTCTGCCTCCTTTCTCTGAAACGCAGGAATAGCATAGGTGTACCAGATGCAACATATTTTTGGTTTCCATGCCGCATAGTTAGCTTCAAAAATAGCTGTATTGCATAAGGACCTATAATTTGGACAGTGATTTGCTGTAGGTACATTAGAGAACAACTTGGCTGAACACTGAATGTTTAGATAGCTTCTATGATAGTAAATTACAGTTAGAAAGCATAATACAGTACTAAAAGCAGTTATCCTATTCAGAATTTTTAAAAACGAAGACTTGTTTTTCTTTTGTTAATGTGTATTTGTGCAATTTAGCAGTGCCATGTTGTATTTTAAGTGTTCTAAGAATATTAGTTCTCTGATGCCTTCATTTAAAAAAAAAAAAAAAAAAGTGTGTGTGGGGGGGCTAGGGGGACAATTGCTCTTTTTGCTGGACTCTAAAAGAAAGAGATTAGCTGTTATTTGGGATGCTTTACCTGCTTCTGTTCAAAGGCCAAGCAGTTAGCTTTAGCTTACCACATCCTCCTCAGGAGAAGAATCCTTTCAAAGGATAAAGGATTAAAAGAAGTTTCAAGCATAGACAAAGAGTATATGAGAATTACAGATTTTCTGGAGTTTTATAATTTGTTTGTTAAGCCTTATTTGAAGGATTACAACCCTATAAGGAATATATCTAATATGCCGGTCACCCTTCTAGTTAATCATATGATAGATGTGATGCTTCTTCCTTCAAGTTTGTCTGTGTATTAGCCAGACTTCTTTTACATGTCAAAATTTCTACCAAAACTTTCCTATATCTGGTACATAGACACACCAAAGTTAGAGAAACAAAATGCTGACAAACAAAACATTTAAAAAAAAAAAGAAAAAAGAAAAAAAAGAAAAATAAGTGCTTAGGTTTTTTTTTTTTGTATGTTGCTAATTCTTGGTATTTCTTTCATTTTGAACAATGCAAATTCTATTGCACTAGGATGTTATTGCAGCAGTACCTGGCTTTCAGACACCAAAATAGCATTTCATTTGTTTAAAAGACATAAAGCCATCTGCAGAGGCTTTGCTTAAACATAATAGACATCTACATAACTTTATATATAATCTGCACAAACTTTAGTCACTTATATGAACATAATTGCCTGTAAAATTGCATCAAAACTACTTCTGAATGCTTTTATTAAAAGTTTACAATCTTGAGGTTGGGGAAGGCTTAGGTTTAATTTGAAAACAAAATATTTTTACTGACATGGTAAAGATTTTTCTGAAACTTGGACCCCATTTATGTGAACCAAGGCTAAGCTATGTAACAGTCTTCCCCTTCGACTCACCATTATTTCTTCAGCTTGACGTACCACCTTTTCTGTTTTTGCTTCCAATTCTGCATTCAGTCTCCTGAAAGAGTAAGAATGCTTGTCAGTAAGCTTCCAAAAGATTTAAAAATAAATGTAGACATGATACTATCTGTCCCACCTAAGTGAAGTTTTAATAACTCCTACAAAGAATCACCAAAATGTACTTCAGAGTACTAACCAATTCATGTTTCAATTTCCTAGGTTTCTCTCAAGTCAATAGTAATAAAACTACTGATTAGCTCAGTCATATATATGTACTAAGCAGTAAGGCTTAGACTGTCATCTTTACAAGCTCTTGCTTAACTTAGTAAAACCTGCCCTTGTCACATGCTGAATATTGCACCTATAAATTATAGAAAGTCAAAAGGAATAAAATGAATGATGGGAAGAATGGGGGCGGGGGGGAAAGAGGAGGGAAACCTTACTAACCTAAATAAGGTGACAAAAGATTTTTATGTTTTTTGGCCTGTCCTATGATTTTGACTGTTTGTGTGTTGATTGCACCAGTAAGAACAAGCAAGGTTTTATATTTTCTTCCAAAATGATACCTCATTTGGAATTACATCAATATAAAACAACTACCTACCTCTAGTATTACTAGATGTGCATTAAAATACTAAGTTACTTCATAAATCAGTTTGGACTTATTCTTCACCTTGGCTGACAGTTGCAAAAAAACCCCCTTGCAGTCTCTGACGGTCAATAATGCTTACATTATTTATTGGAAATTGAAACTGATGGATTCCTACAATGATTGATGAAAGCTGACTGAAACTTTGCCTCCTCTTTAATTTAAAACGGTTGTCCTCTATGAGTATACACAGTAAGCTTGTGTTTTTTTTGTTTTTCTGTTTGTTTGTTTTTGTTTTGTGGGTATTAGTTATGTTTCTTTGTTTATTTTCTTATAGGCTAGAAAAGCAAACTGAATCCTGTGCTGTGCTATACCTTGATTATTGCACCATTTCCTTTATGGCAAAGGATTAGTTTTATATGCTCATTAGCATTAGGTTCTCAAGGAAACCTATCGTGACACAAAACAATGTTCATGACAGTATAGTAGAAAATCTTATGATTTTTTTCTACAAAAATAAATACCAATTTTCATAGAATGATTGCGTACAGCCAAAATAACTATAGATTTGTCTTCTGTATTACTGCTTAATGCACTTTTTTTTAATTCCTCAATGCTTTCTGTTTTTTACTTCCAACCTTTAGCTGAAGTGTATACAGCAGGACTTGGGAGAGGAGTCAGGTATGGTCACATCACATAACCACACATTAACCTTCCACTATGTATAGAGGCACAACTTAAGTTACTTGATTATGTCATGTAGTTATTTTCTTCAGGAATTGTGGTAAATCTTGACCACTTATGGGGAGAGAACTGGCAGGCAGGCATATGGGCACCTTAAAACATGGGGCAATGATGTGCTTTCTCTTCTGTAATTTGGTACTGTAATTCAGCTCTAGCAGCTGTAATTCAGCTACTGTTTTATGTCTCAACCGGATATTTGTAATCTAAACTCGCGAAATGGAAGTGCTGTGCTATGTAGATGAGGCACTGAGGGGGACGAGGTTGAGGCATGATGGTGATGGGTTTGCGGTTGGACTAGGTCTTTTCCTACCATTACTCTGATTCTACCTGTCGGCAGCCCGGCCTGCTCCGGCACGGGCCGCCCCCGCCTCCCGCTGCAAGCGGCGGCCCAGGGCGGGCCGCTGCGCGGGGAACGGGGCGTTACGGGCGTCCTCGGCGCCGGGAAGGCGCCTGCTTTGGCGCAGGGTTTCTGCGGGGCCGCGCCGCCGGCCGCCTTACTTGTAGCGCCCCTCCCTGGCC
>NW_010584774.1:1117583-1141564 GCF_000705375.1 Tinamus guttatus | reverse complement strand
TGGCGGCGGGGTGTGCGGGAGGAGGTGCGGACTCTCTGGGTTCCTCTTGCTCCCACAGTTTGGCTTCTTTTCTTTTTTTCTCTCCCCGACTCCTCTGCTTACTGCTCTCTTCGGGTATCACTTTCTCTCCCACTCACTTGCTCATTCATTCATTTATTTTTCCTTTCACAAGTTACTTACTAATTGATGCTGCCACTCTGTAGACTAATCAAGTCTCTCTCTGTCACTCAGTCCTTTACTTCCAACCGCTCTAATGCTAAGGAAAAGGTAGAAAAGCAAAGTATTGTAGAGTGCTGAGCTTGTGCCACATCTGCACCCTATGGGAGTATCATCCGGATAGAAAATGGAAGTGCTCAACAGTAACATTGGTGTTGCTGAAAATGTGGGGGAAAAGAATATACTTCTGGGCGGGGGGTGTGATTTTTAACTCTACCAGTTAAGTTTTTGATTTGGAGGTCCATAGTAGACTTCCACGGAGGGAAAAGTGGATTTTGTTATGGAGATAAATTGTCGATTCCTCAAGAGATGGAAATTTTAAAGTTGAAGTGAGATTTTTAGAAAGATTTGGGGATTCAAAGAGAAACAAAGGAATTCAGAGAAGGGATGTCAGGGTGGTGGGATGAGCTAAATGCAACAACAGTGCAGTTGACCAACAGTGGCATCTCCCCCCCCAAATACTATTTGCAGAAATTAAAATTCATTTTAGTAATATAATTAATATTTTTGAAATTCTCATCAAATCTAGCTATAAGATCATGACATTAAAAATGCCAAAAGTATTAGCTAGAGGATCTCTGCTAGTTAGTTACTCCAGCAACAAAATTACTATTTGGGGTTAGAGAGATTAGAGACACTGGTTTTCTAGTCAGCTGACTGTTAATAAGCAAAAGAGGGGTAATTTATGATATCATAAATGATTAAGTATGTTAACAAAAACAGTAACACAACTTTCTTTTTGTTTAGAGCCTTCTGGGAAGAATAACATATATATTAAGACTGCAGATTCTGCACAATTTTTATAACATTCACTACATTAATACATGTACTTTTTTAAATTGAATTACCTTTATATCAGCTGGGTTTAGAAATCAACTACCTATGTTTTGAAATAGTATTAAAACTTTGGTATTTCTAAATAAATATTTCTTAGTGTTTTAAGTATTTCTCTGGAGAGACATAGAAAACATCCATAAGAGACTGTGTTATATTCTTGATACCTTAGTCCATTAAGGTTTTATCACTTTGAACTTGACCTGATGCAACCTTAACAGTTGTGGTTAATTCTGTAATACACAGTTGGTAACTGGGTAGCGAATAGGCTTATATTAGATGGCAACCAATAGCAAGATACATAAAGAGCTAGGAAAAATAAATCTCGGTGTTTATCTGGAAGAAAAAAAAGCATATTAAAGCATAACACTGGTATGGTCTAAGACTTATCCAACATTATTTGATACCAGACTCTCAATTTCCATTTAATACATATTTTTTAAAAGCTAACTCAGACATCATAGTTGTAAATTCAAAATTTTGTCATTCCAAAGCTACGTATACCTCAGATTTAGATGAAGAATTCAAACAGATCAGCATTTGTGATCATTTTGAACTGTGCTTGGGACCTATTCCTTGTATCTTTCCATGATCTAGGGTAGCACTTCATCAGTCTTCTCTAGCCTCCATGTGTTTAAATTTGTTTTCTGAAATTTATTGATGGAGATAGCCCAGAATTAAATAGGTCTAACAAAATGTATACATTCCAAATCCTGTGGTTCCTTGCATTACCACTGCTTATCCTTCAGACAAGGAGGAGGTAGACAAATACACAGAACAAAAAAACAGTCACTGCCGCCAAGTTGTGCTGGACAAAAGAGTTGCCTCCCTGCAATGATGTTAGGATAGCTCATTGTAGAGGATATTGGAGAGTCAATATAAAGTATTGGCCTATGATTATGCCGAAGAATATGCATTATTTAATTGTTACGTATGTTTGGTTTTCTTCTGCAGGCATGCATTTTTGTTGTTCCTCCTTCATCCACACTAAAAATGAGAGATTTATATATTAAGCTATTCTCTTTACACTTTTAAATATATCTTTTGTTCATAGTAGCCATAGCCATTGTGGTACAATGGACTAGATTTTGTCTTCTTGCCTCCAGGTATGCTGCTTTTCCAAAAAGGAACTCTAAAATACTACTGTGGTAATCAAAAATTGCTGAATCCCAGTTATGTCATGAGCAGAACATGTAACATTAAGGAAAAGGAAATGTAGCCCAAATTGGTAAATCAAGTTGTGCTTCCGTGCATATCACCACCAATAATTAATAGCAGAACTGATCAAAGGCATTGATTTAGAAAAGCATGTAAACTTGCATTTTATATATTCTTAAAAGTATGTCTTACTTTTTATACCACCTGAGCCTTTATACTACTTTCTTCTCAGGCAGGGCAACTTTTAGTTTAGATATCCTTTCATGGAAAGAGGTTTGTCTCATATGCATTAGGCACATTCAGAATCTGGAAGAAAGTTCACACAGTGGTGGAGAAACACTGGTATGGCCAACAGTTCTGGTTTGTATGTGGTACCCAGAACACAGTTGGGTATTTCTGTTTTTTTTGTGTGTTAACTATATTACAGTTAAACTATTATTTAAAAAAAAAAAGATCAGTAGTATGAATCATTCTCTGGGTAGAGAAATACAGTTTTAATTAGCATTTAACATTTTATGTGTCATATCTGAAGTGTTTTGAATATATGTGCAGTATCTCTACTCACAAGATGTGTCCCAAGGCTTATAGCCTCAACTCAAAATATAACTTCATTCAGGATTGTGTTTAATGGTGTGTTTCTTTTGTTATTAATGTCATTGAAGCACATCTTTAAAGCTGACTTCCTTAACTCAGATCCTAGTATATGACTCTGATTCTTTTATTTTAATTCTTCCTTTAAAAAGATTTCTTCCTAGCTTACAGCTGCTGTTTGTCATTGTAGTAATGCTCATATTTATATGGAAAGGCATGTGCAGTGCTGTGCAATTGGTACAAACTACTTTAATCCCACTTGCGATTACCATATGCCAACATAGATTTTAAGGCTCTCAGGGCCAAGATTTTATTATCTTTGTCTTGTGCAATCCTACACATATTGTTAGACTTAAGCATATAGGAAATAGAGATGCCTCTTAATCTGTATGCTGGACCCAGCCAACAACAACTTTCTGTAGAAGTTACAATCTACATCTAAAATATTTTGCTGGGCTGTGTACTCTTTCTGTAATAGTTAAACCAGAATTTCAGATTAATTTTCGAGTAAACCAACAGTGATATCATGACATCATGAGAAGCATCATATCATCATATTATTTAAGCATAATAAGCACTTAATGGAAATGCTTCATAAGCATTTAATGGAAAATGTGTTGGAGAAGAAATTGTTCATCCATTTTGAGACTACTGTCCAAAAAAGATGTATCAAATCAAGTAAGCGAATATATCATATGAGGCAATTGCACAAAGTCTTCATGTGCTGACTGCAGCACCGTCATCAAGTCTGAAATACTCGGGTTTTTCATTTTGGAGGGGAATATCTGTTTCTTGTGTGTGCGTTTTGGGGGTTTTTGTTTGCTTAGAACCATATTCAAGTAGGTTCCATTTAAATAGTTGGCCCAAAAATGGGCTCCTTTCTTATGTTCTGCTTTATATCTGAGGTAATCTCTCATGGAAGATATCACTGTATACATACTTCTCATCAGAATGACCTCTTAAGATGAAGACCTGGTCCCCTGTACTTCTATGTTTCTGGTACTATTTTTGTGTATTTTTATGCTTCGAGACTAAATCACATTTGGCCATTGGTAGTGCAGCAACTGGTCCGGTTTGTTACCTAAAGCAGTTTGTCTAGTTTAAAAATAAATTTTGTAGTGTTGTAAGTAACATGATTTGTATAGATAAATTTGTTCTTTCAGTTACCAGATACGTAACACTAACTTGCACAAACTGTAAGTATTCTGTCCCTGTGAACATACCTGTCTCTTTCACAGGATAGTACTGGAAAACACCTGAAATTTTGTTCATTATTTATTCATTGTTCACTTTCACATTTTTTAATTTTGGTCTCATCACTGAATTATTTCTTCAGAGGCAAAATTGTTACTGATGTGTTGCACTTACCAGTGAGTTCAAGATTACTTAGAATTTTCTTGTTATAAATATTGGGACATTTAGTCAAGGCCTGAATACCATTAGTTACCAGCATTGTAGGGGCTCTGTGTATGCGCATTACTTGTCTGATCACAGGAACAAGAGTGTCACAGGACAGTGGATTTTTTGCATAAAAATCCCTGCAAGTGTGTTACGCTTAAGAGACAACAGATCCAATACCTTGCTCATGTTGTTGTCCTTTTTTTATTATTTTTAATTTATGAGCTCCATGCATAGTATAAGTAGCATGTTATATATGCAAATGGTAACCATTTTTAGACCAAGAATCATGTTAAGGGATATTTATTCCCTTTTGTATGTGGTAGAGCTAAAATCAGTGAGGCCTGTATGCAGGAGAGAGGCCTGTGGTAACAAACTACTACTGCTTGGCCGTCTTGGACTGACAATAACTATCCATGTTAACTGATTCACAGTATTTTCAAATATTAGTGGAGTGTTGGGACCTAGGCGACGTGGAACTGCTAAATCGATAATGCAGCCATTGTGGGAATTCCCCAGGCAGCTGCTTGTTTGTTTTGTTGCCTCCCCTAATCAGCAGCGATAATCCAACGGTGTTTCAGAGGGCACGGCTGTGCACGGGAACGCGTGTTCACGCTGCTGTTTTCTCACCAGATACAGATTTCTATAGATCACCAGATAGATTTATAAAGATCTCTCCCTATGATATAAAGCAGACCATGTGTTCTTGTTTGTTTTGTGCAAAAGCTGCTAGCCGTTTGGGTATATAAAGCCTGCAGAAAGCCTCTGGGCCTTACCTGCACGCGTACCGGGATCGTTATCCTGCGGTTCCTGTGGCGAGCGTGGAGCAGTGGAGGCGGGAAGGGGCGCAGGAACAACCGGCAACGCGGGGCTGCACGCTGGGCAGCCGGGCCTCGTGCGGCTCCTCGTCTGCAGGGTCCCTGCGCTTGTCGGTTCAGCTGGGTGTTTGTTCTGGTGCTGGTAGCCGTGCAGACGTAACAGCTGTATCGAGTTCCTAGCTTATTCTAAGCTACTTTTCATATAGGTATAATCAATCATATGGTCTCCAGGTTCTGTCTCACTTTGAATATCTAAATGTTTTGCTTTGTTCTCTGCTTTTCTGCGCTATGGAAGCTTGCGTATTTTAGTATCATCCTTTCTAACCTAATCCAAACAATAACCTTGGCTCAGCAATTTAAACATATTGAATCCCCAACCAGTGTAGTTTTCCCTAGTAATACTCTGATTACAGCAGCTTTTATGTCTGAACAGGAAAGGACCTTAAACACTAAATCTCATCAGCACTGTAAAAAAATAAGTGGTGAGCATCAGTCACATTTTCTTGAAATACCACGAGTCTTTCTTGAGGCCTAATCCTTTAATCTCTGGATTTTGGGCACTTCTGATTACTAAGGATCAAAAGGTCTGGCAAATATTCATCAGACCACTCCTCAAAGTGGCCTCTGTAATATTACCACATTGTAACAACAACTGTATGACTTTTTTTGTTGCAGAATTAACTGGTATTTTTGTGGGAAGAAAAAAAAAGAGGAAGTTTCCTTATCACTTTAACAGTTGGATTCATTGACAATTGATTTAAAAAAAAAAAAAAAAAAAAAAGCATAGGGTCAGTATGGTGAGTCAGAGGATTTCAGATCATGGCAGCACCAAAATAAATATCCTTCTCCAATGATGGGACTTCCTCCTACTGTGGATACAGTGTAGGACACAGTATTTTCTAATTCAGGGTATCCTTGAAGAGCTATTATGACAAATGCTAACATTATTTTCCTAGTTTGTTCCCTGAAAACAAACTTTAAGATAATACTTTGCCATTTTGAAATTAGTAGTTTTGCTTGAATGTCAATCTCAAATACTGTCATGTGTGAAGTTACATTTAAAAAAATAATTATGGCTCAATCTTAAGACCGAAAGTCATCAGTTCTCTAGGCCTTTCTGTTCCGGGAGTATAGGATTTTTCCCATAAACAAATCATTTCCCCACCTTATTTCAAAAAAAGGATATGTAAGCTGAGATAAATCAGCGTCTCCTTTTGCTAGAAATTCATTTTACTTGTTATGAACCAGAAATAAAATGATATAAAATGAGGCTAAGTACTGTTCCCTAGATTTGAATGCTGGAGCTTCCAAGGAGGCTCATTTTATACCTTAGTTTTTCTCTACAGAAAAAAGGAAAAATCCCATCTTGCTTAAATTTAAGTGAAGTGACAAGCTGCTTCTAAGAAAAAAAAAATCACTATTTCCAAGAGTGACATACTATTATCAGGGTAGAGTTTTGAAAAGAAACAGCCTTTTTCCTTAAATATAAAGACCAACAGTTATGGCAGGAGCAAGTGCAAATCGGCCCCTTCTCCTGCTCTTCTCCCTCTCCCTTCCTGGTCGGAGTTTGCTGGTCCTGTCTGTGAGGGCCCAGTCACATACTTAGTGCTGAGGGAAAAACCCTACAGCCTGAAAGAACCACATACCCTCCTGCTCTTCGTGCAAATGTTTTATTTACATAGGTGTGTTAATGCTTGTATGCAATTCCTCTTCATTGCCAGAAAAGTATGTTCTGTACATGCTGCTTGGCATAGAAATTAATTTAAAAAACGCATCCTGCTGCTCTTACGGGGCATTCCACACTGTACAGTGGAATGCACATTTCAAGGAGGAAGGCAAGTGTCATATGATGTCTTCTAAAATTACTTTTTATGTTATCAACAACAGCAAAACAAATCTGTTCTTTACTATCATCTGGTGTATTTTTTGTCCATTTTTAATTTGGATCAGTGTAAGATATAATGGTACCGAAATACTCAACAGATACACTGCAGTTACACCAAACAAATTAACATGACGTTAACAAGTACAAACGAGTTCTAACATTGTAAACGTGTCAATGTTCACGTTCGCAAATGATGTTCCCTTGGTGTAGCCTTAAACTAGAATAGCACATGTCTTGGCATTTGTTTGTTCTACTCTGCTTGATAAAAGAAATGCTAATTCGGTCTATATTGTTGGTTCAGCCCTTGGTGTGCTTGCTAATGCCTGCCCCGTGCTAGAAAACCCTGCCAGGGTAAGGGATGAAAAGGCAACCTCTTGGGCAAGCCATCAGCGTGAAGGTGCTGGCCTTGTTAGTTCATTAAACTGCTTTGGGAATGGCTTTCAGCCTAGCCGACATACCAACTTTTTACTAGCCATAGTAAAATGTGTAGCTCAGTGTGGAGTAGAGGGAGAATGTTAGTTTGTTATTTTTCTTGTCTTTTTCATAAACAAATGCAGACTGCAATAGTTACCATTGCAGAGCCAGCAGCCGTTCTTCTGCTATTGTTGTTGTTCTGGCACACGCAAAGAAAAGATGCTATTTTACAGCAGAATGTTTGATAGCTTTTAAAAGCACAGGGCCCAGCTCTTAGGCCAGCTGAGTACTCGCAAGTTGCACTGAAGTCGGCAGATGCCCCACAGCGCCCGCGGCAGTCCCTTGCCTTGGGGATCCACATGCCATATAGGGAACGTTCACAGGGAAGACAGCTACCAGGAGTAGCTCATGGTAGCTCAGCTACCAGGGAGTTCTCATTCCCCATGTGTGAACTCAGATCAGATCAAGTCTTTCGAAAGATGCTTATACTGAGCCTGTTGAGGCTTTGCAGAGGTATCATCATGCTCACGGGCCTAGCAGCGCTTTGCAGGCTGACAAACTGAGCAAAGGCCATCCCCAAGGCCCAAGGGCAGCGTCTCTGTGAGCAGGGCCACGGAGGCCAAGCTTTGGGCATAACTGCTGTGGGACAGGTGGGCACAAATGAACATCTCTTCAGAAGAGGTTACCTTGCCTGGGCTGAGGGGCTGAGCTCCCAGGCTAGGGCCTGGACAGCAACTGAACGTTTGCAGTGTGCTCACTATGTTCCTGTCTTCCTTAGCACAGTTAAGGCATTCCCAGGGGAAAGATGCCCTTGCTTCTGTATTATTGCTCCACACAGTCTTGTCCTGTCTTCCAGGAGCAATTGAATCCTTTTATTGGTGTTTTATTGGTTATTGCTGTTACACGCTGTATGGAGTGTTGTAGGACAAGTGTGTAAGCAACGTGGTGGTAGGTAAAAGGCATACCTTCAAAACATATTGTCAAATTACTTAGCAGTGTTTTTAAATGAACCTTTGTGTTAAAATATGCTGAACAACAAAGTGGCAGAGAGAAGAAGAGAAAAAAAAATAAAGGCTAAGGTTAATTTTGAATGAATCAGTTGTTATGCCTTTGGCTGTCTTAAGTGGGGAAAAAGAGGAGGGGGAAAAAAAAAAAAAAAACCAAAGCAGATTCAGTTCAAAGGATGGGCTGTGGGTTCTCTTTCCTAAAGTCTGATCAAAAGAAAAAGATCCATTAGAGCAGGTATTTTGTGTACTTGGATTTGGGCCTTCTTCTCTGGGATTTGCAACATCCATTTTACAAGAGTATGCCACTGGATATGCAGCAGAAAGGAGAAGGAAGAGACAAAAGCAAATGCTTGCTGTTGAAGAAAAGTTACATTCTCCCTGTCAATGGGCAGCTTGAGTGGTGAAAGTATTCTTTGTAAAATAACTGAAATTACAAGTTATGAAATCAGAAGTACAGTTTATACTTAAACATTGTTTTATACTTAATTTATATTTAAACATTAAGATATATTTAATCCCTTTTAAGTGTGGAAATTAACATATTAAATTGCTCTGGTTATAAAAAGATTCTGCAGGGTTTCTTTTTACTGTATATTAAGCATTAATATTTAATAATGATGAATATTAGATTAATATTCATATTTAAGTAGAAGTAAAGGTGAAATGCAAATAAAATTCTGTACTGGGCCTGTCAGACTCTGGTTACACCTCCAGAATGGCGCCTTCACTCGTATAAGGATCATTCAGCTTTCGTTTTTTCTTAAGTGGGTAGAACTACCAACCGTGTTGTCTGTGACAGCTGTGGCACAAACTGAAAATTAATGCATTCCAGAATGCACTAAAACATGATAACTGATGCTATGCAACCAGAAAAGCTGCTATATTCGCTAAAGGCACTGAAGAGTGTATTACCTCTGGCATGAGTTTTAAAATACTTGGCCACATCTGAATATATACATATATATAAAGGGTAGAGTTTTTGAAAAGAAACAGGCTTTTTGAATAAGTACAGAGGCATATATGTGGGTATGTGGGTGGAGCAAGTGCAAATCTACCCCTTTTCCTCCTGTGTATATCTCTAATATATTAGTGGTTTTTTGTTTTGGGGATTTTTTTTTTTTTTTTAAACTATCTCACTAAGAATAATATGTGATACTGGTGATGTAAGCAAAATCAATTAATTAACGCTTTTCCTTAATTAAGTTTATTTTAATCATCAGGAGAAGAAATTGTAGTTTCAGTTTGTAATCATATTAAGCAGATATCAGATACAGCAAAATCATCAATATTTTGCAGTAAACTGACTCTTAGCAGAGGACAGGGGCTTTCTGAGATCGTAGCAATTAATCAGGGGATTGCTCACATCTCGCAATCCTGTTTATCTTTCCCTCGCTGTACTGAAGATTTGCCCAAGTATCATACGTGCTTCCTACTCCATTGCCTGGCCTGGGGGGGCATGCAGTAGTGTCCCTCTTGCGCATAGAGGAAATGGGAGAAGGAACATGGTTGTTGTTTCTCTGGATGATTTGGGAGACAGTGCTGGAGATCACACAAACGGAAGGAAAAGAGAACTGATTCCCAACCAAGGCTGTCAGGGCTCATTTAGCCGTGGTAAAAGACCTAAGGTAAGGGTCTCCAAACTCAAAATGGGCACAGCAAAGATAGACATATCGAGCATCTGGTGCATCATTTATGAAAGTGCAAAGAACAGAAGTTAGGGGAGGTTTATCTGATGGCTGTTTTTCAAATCAGGCACATGGAAAGATAGAGAAATCACCCAGCACATAATAGAAATAAGTGGAAATTAAGGACTGGAAAACACTTTGTAGTATATTGCCTGGGAAAGACAAAAAGGCTTCCCCGCCCCGTCTTTGAGATCAGTGCAGCATGTGTAGCAATCGTGTGTCCTTTCCCTGTGCGGCTCTGAGGCAGTGACTAAGAGCTGGCCTGGCTGGGAGCAGCCACCTCCACTGAGGGTGTGGTGTATTTTCCATGCAGCTCTTTGACGTTAACAATAAAGCTGCAAGTAATGCTATTCCTTGCCATTTATGGTTGTTTTCCCTGTGTGGTGAGAAGCCGATGGGAAATGAAAATAAACCAAATAAACCATGTCTTCCTAGCGCACGCTGAAGAGCCGTAGATAAGCGCCAGCCTCCCATGTATGGGGCATGCAGCATTG
Source organism: Tinamus guttatus (assembly GCF_000705375.1). The sequence continues at coordinate 1,131,064 of NW_010584774.1, read as the reverse complement.
ATAGCCAAGGGCCTCAGCTTGGGCCAGGGGACTTTTACAAAGCCCCCTTGTGACAAAGGCACTTCTGAGTGGTTCCGCAAACCTGCCCTAAAGAAAGCACTACCCTTGTAAAGTTTGCAAGCATCTTTTTCCCTACTCGCATAGTACTTTTGTAGATCAGTTGCTTGACAAAGATTTTGGTCTTGTTTGAGATTTTTGCCAAAGTGACGGAGATTTTTTTTTTTTTCTTCAGGAAAGTGGTTAAGGCCATTTATAGTACTGAGCACGCGAGCTGTTATCTAACTACATTGCTGAAGCACGTTGCTAAATTTGTTTCATCTCCCTTTGAATGAAAATGGATCCATCTTCCAAAACTCTGCTGCTGCTGCTAACCACAGCATGTTGTCTGGAAGCAAAAACATGCAAGCTGAGTTAATGTTGTCCTTTACAGCTTGGTTTCTCATGGCAGAGGGAATAATTTAAAATATGGCCTACATAAAATGAATTTGCTAATGAACATATAAGAGATTAGGGGGAAGCATATCTAGAGTTCCTGCAAGTAACATGGAACCTCCTATTTTGTTGTTTCACTTATTAGCTATGCTGTGCTGTTTGAGATTAATAGGATTTCTTCTTTGACTTTAAGTCTTTGTAATGCTTTAATCCCTCCCAAACATAAATATATGTATTTATGTTAGTAATATGGTATGAAACCATTCTATCTCTTTCCAAAGTTCCTTTAGAGTTTACTTTGATATGTGAGTTTGGCTCACTTTAGAAGAACAGTGCCCGCCTTGTATACCTTCATCACTTACCTATCATTACCAAAGCCTTGCCTATTTTTCAAGTTTTTTTATTCTATGTTATCTTTATGGCAGAGATCAAGAGCAGGGACCATCCCGGGGTTGATACTGTGCAGTCTCGTGTCTTTGCAGTTGTGTTGCAGTATTGACACAGAGTAGACCTGAGCTCTGCTTTTTCCCTCTTGCTGGCATATTTGCATCTAAGTAACTTTAACTTTCTACCCTTAAAGCATCTCATGTTTCTGCCTCTGGGTTAGTTGTGAGAAAACACTGGTCTAGGGAAGGTTCGTGTAACAACCAGCCTTTTGTGTACTTGGTCAACTAGTATCAGTTTGAGAAGGTCATAAAAACACAGTGAAACTATATTCAAGCCTCCAGACATTAATGACAACAGCAGGTACAATAGTGCCAGAAATTGTGAGAAATTACCCCTTTTCTTGATGGAGAAAAGCTGAAGGGCACCATCCGTGCTGCTTTATCACAAACACCTTTTGGGCTGACACTGCAAATCTACTGGCACATGAGTGCAGCTGGGAATAACAATTGCCATGTCCTAATTCCCAGGGCTTCCTTTCATTATAGCCCCACAGTTTCTCTTTAATACTACTACTACTACTAATATAATAATTCTAGCCGTATCCACGCTCACTCGTTAAGGTTAAGATTCCCCTCCGCCACCACCAGGTTCCAAAATACTATTTAACCTATTCACAGAACTGCCTACAGTATTTCGCTGAGAAACGAAGCAGGGGAGACCATGTTCTTCCCTCTGCTTCCAGGGAGCAGAAAATCCTCGCTGGCCCCTTCCCCAGGGGAGCCCCCACATGCCTCACATAGCTACGATCGCCCAACCTTGCACCACAAGCACCCAGAAAGTGTTAGTGAGCAATAAAAGCCAAGGCGGAGGAGGGCAGCAGGGATGAGAGGGGTTCCTGCATGAGCCACAGCCCGCTCGCCCAGCTGAGCTCACCGCGGCCGCAGGCAGGTGCCGTGTCCGCGCGAGCCGCGCGCTCACAGGCCCCGTCCCGCACTGCCGCAGCCCCCGTGCTTTCCCTCGTGGCTTTCCATGGTGCCAGCTGGCACATCCGCGGAGCGCCGGAGGGGAAAGCTGGAGCGATGCTATGTGTCAGGTCGATGCAGGTCCGGTGGCTGCACGTCCTTAGGAGGCGAGCAAGCCAGCGCGTAAACAAGGGGGAGGGGAAGGGGCCTTCAAGCACGGCGACAGGAGTTAATCCTGTCCCTTAACATGGAGTATAATTTATTTTGGTTACACGCTAAACTGCAGTTGTATTTTCTTTAATTCAGTATCACAAACGCAATTAATATTCCTGCCAATTAATGTTCCCACACTGGGCGGCTGCTGTGGGTGGCACAGGGAGAACCTTTGTCAAGCTCGCGGTGCCCGAGGAGCCGTTCAAGACAGACCCCGTTCCTCCGTGTGGCAACAGGAAAGGAGGGAGGGGACAGCATTAATCCAATCCAGAGCGCCGGATAAGCCGAGAGGGGTTGTTTACCTAGCACAGAAAGAAGTCTCTTGGGGACGAGTTTTATTGCGATCTGCATAGTCATCCATCTCCCTCAACTGCATGCCCTCCTAGTTGCGAGTAAAACATATACAGTAATTTAGCATGCAGATAATCCCACAGCTATAATCCAGACAGATTTAGCTCAAATTTCTCTGGATTTCTATTATCTAGATTTAACAATGTGGTGTCGACTGGATATTTTAAATTGCTGCAAATGCTTTTATTTTTCCTGCAATAAACAATGTATTTTGATGTTCTCATAAGTGAAGCTGTAGAGTCTTCCTGGCATTAACCACATGTAAAAATGTATTTTTGGGAGGACAGTGATTGCACAGCTGGAGCATGGTTTTAATGGATTCCAGCTCTTTGCCTGCACACCACATAAGATCATACGATGTTTATATGAAAATCGATGTAAAGTGTACCTCCCCAGTAGTAATGGGGATAATCTCATGAATGTTCATCTCCACACATCATCCTTTGAAAATGAATTTAACTGCTTCAATTTTAATAATGTATTACTATAGTACATTATACAGTATAATAATATAGAGCCTGGCTCTCTTGCAGCATTTTTCGTAAGTAGATCAGAGCTTTTATTGTTTTCAGCCTCAGACAGAACTTTTCGTCTGTCTCGCTCAGCAGTTTCTAGGGAAATAGGGAGTCCGGGGGGAGAGCCAGCAGCAGGATTTGCATGAAATGGGGAGCTACGAAGCCCTGCACCCCCTCGGCCACAGGCGCACACCCTCTGTGTTCCTCTCATTAATTGCAGATACCCGAGGGAGCAGAGGAGACCCTATACAGGGTGCCAATATTCTAGTAGCAAAAATGCTGGCCCTTCACTGTTGGAAGCACTGGTGGAGCTGCAGTAGCAAAAATGCTTATAAGGGGAATTTTAAGAGGGAAGTGTGCTGTAGAGAAAAGCTCAAAGCTGCTGCTTTTACCAGAGTGGCATGCACGAGAGTGCTCGGATGGCGGCGAGCTGCAGGGTTGCGCAGTGAGCTCGGCCTCCGGACTGGGTTGCAAATGTGCCAAGTTTGTTATTCGCCCCCCGGCCAGGGCTTTTGGGTACAGGCTTGCACACACTGGGCAGTAATTTGATGCTAAGTTTTTGCTGTCAATAAGCATCTGAGAAAATAAAATCTTTGCAACATTAGGAAATAGCTGTGGGCATTGGGACACCTCATATCGTGTTTTTGTTCCTCTAAGTGGAGGAATCAGATGGCAGTTCACTGGATGAATTACTTCAGGAATGCTCACTCGGAAAGCACTTCCCTCCTGCTATGGCCCAGATACCTTCCCTGGCCATGCAGCCCCCAAAAGTATTAAAATTCTGAGAGATTTTTAATTGTGTATCGCATAAGAAACAAGAGCAACGGGGCTGCAGGAAGTGCCTGTACTCAGTGGAGATGGGAAACCTGGCTAAAGTAAGGCAACAAGGCAAACAAGTGAAGAGGTAACGTTGCAGTAAACATCTGGTTTGTTTTTACTTCAGTGCAAATATCTTCTGGCTTTACAAACAAATTTGGTATAGAATTTCACTGGGCAATAATGAAGTATATGCTATAAAGAACATTGCTGAGAGGCTCTGTTGCTTATACCTTTGCTGCTAAAGGAAAACAATCACTCTTTCAGTGTAACAATGTGTCCTTCTTGATAAGATTACTTTCAAAAGGCATCTAGATTTCTTGACACTAGCATGAAACATGCAAAAATGCCTCTGTTATCCCTGACATGATCAGTACTAAAGGCAATTGGATCTCTTTGCTCTGGTGTTAGTGGTGGCTGGAAAATAGAAAAAGTGTTTTTTCAGTCTCTCCCTACATTGATCAAAGCCCAGACTGGTTTGTTCTTGCACAGTTCAAGTGGGATTTACATAGTTAAACTTGTTCTCTTTTTCTAAACTACAGAAATGCACAGAGGTCTGTGTACTTAAATTTGAAGTAGTGACTTGGGTTATTTCACTGCCTGAAAAAGGCCACTGGTGTCAACTACGTAAATACCTGGAGATGAGATGCTGGTCTTCCAGGGCCCGCAGCAGCTATGGCTCCGCCTGCTGAAAAACACTGTGCTTAAAATAAATGTGAGAATAATAACCCCAAAAAATCAAAAACTTGAATGAGGTGGACTTTCCTACAACAAAGAATCATCCTTCTGGGTGGAAACCCTCTAAAAGAAACACACTGCAGATATGTGGCAGCACTTTTGGTTTCATGCTTGCTGTGGGCTATTTTGTGCAGTAAATATTATGGTAATTTGGTTTCAGATGCAGCTCGCCTTACGCTTTTGCAATGAAAAGGAAACTAAGAGAAGTCGAAGAGCTCACCTCCCTGCTCCGGCACCCCATATTAAAGCAGCAGGTCTGCTCCTATTGCACTAAAGAAAGAAGTTCTACTTCTGGTATAAGAAATTATATTTATGCTGAATTATCTATGAGTATCCAAGTGTAATCCTGAACAAGTTGGACTCTGCAGTTGTAATGCCAGTGAGATGGAAAAGCTGCCTCATAGCTCTTATTTTGCTCTGTCTTGCACCTGGTGCATGGACCACCAGCACTTGCCACTGTGTGAAACTGTAGTTGGGAACTTTTGAGCTCTTGTTCTCCTCTTTTTCAGAGGATTTCCTTTGGTCCCTAACAAGAATCATATAAAAAAAAAACAAAACTAAAGAGTTTAAAATGGATCTGGCTTAACTGTCATAACTGCATTTTTGTTTGAAAAGATGGTTGAAGCAATTGTCAAGTTTACAGTGTAAGAACATTGCAAATGTGGTCCCGAAAGCCTCCTTGTGACTGCACACAAGGACTCAGCTCGCTGGGAGAAGGCTGCCTGCCTGTGGCTTTTTGTTTTTTTCTCTTTTCACCTATTTTATTATATCCTGACCTGTCATTTAGTGATTATTTTGAATTGTGTTAGGACACTTTTCCTCATTTCATTTGGATTTTAATTTGCTAATGCAAATGTATCTCAAAATATCAGCTTCTCAAATTATTAGATCCATAGCTTGATGATGCGTATTGGGCTTAATTTAAGTATCAAACTGGCAAAGGAAGATCAAGAAATGAAAGAGCACCGTGTAAATATTGACAGATTGTTTTTTATGACTAGCCTATGATTATTTTTCATTAATTTGCATGTGCTTTCAGAAAGAAAGGGAGCAAATTTGAAAAGCAGAGCAATATTCTTCTATATTCTTCTATAAGAGGCAACTGTTTATTGTGATTGCTGAAACTTCTATTCAATAAATCCTTTAAGATGAAAATAAAAACAGAATGAAAATATGAAAATATCATACAGTGGGGCAGATCTGGCATGTTTGTAAGTAACACCAGTGTGCTCTATGTCTATGCTGTGCTTTCAGATTAAGCACACTGTGTGTAAAATTAAAATCAACATTTTCTCTAGCCATCTATCTGGCATTCAGCAGCACATTGTTTCCTTTTGGATGGTTAGGTTGCTAGTCAGAAAGCTCTGTATCTGCCGTGGCAGTTTGTCCCCAGACACGGCTGTGCAAGCGGATCACTGGCTATGAGCGAGGGCAGAGTTTGGGCCTGTGACCAGCTCTGTGTGGCCTGAGCACAGCCAGTAACTTTCTGCTCTCCTCTACCTCCGCATGGCAGAGCTAAAGCGACTCTAAGTCAAGTAGTTGACTGTGGTAACTTTTGAAGCAGATTTTCTGCCTGAGAAGTTGCCATTTGCACTGTTGTGTTTTCCCTCTCTGAGCAGCGTCTCCAGCAGGGCTGCCGCTTGCGGGGGAAAGAGCTGCTGCCCTGCAGCTTGTCCAGCTCTTTTAACCTGTTGTGGCAGTTTCTAAAGATGCTCCTAACACACTCTTACTGCCGTGCGTGCGCTCGGCTGCTGTTATGGTGACCGTGAGTGCCCGGCTCGAGTTACTGGTATGGGAGCGCCCTGCCAGGGAGCCGCAGGCCATGGTCACGGCCCACCCTTTTTAGAAGCACAAATAGGCACAGCTCTAAGCACGGCTCTATCTCTGCTGCGTTAATAAAAGGTCTAAGTGTTACTTCTGGCCAACCTCCCTCCTGACCTGTGTCAGGGGGAAGGATAGTCTCTGGGCCAACCTCAAACTCGTTGAATTGGCCTCTACAGCACTATGGTAATAGCAGTGATCTTAAACCTGCGTTGACTAGGATGACTCTTGAGCTTGGGGGCCACCAGAGTTTGGCAGGATATTTTAAAACCTGAGAGAAGGATTGAGGAAAATAAAACTCAAACAACAACAACAAAAGGGAAATTTTAATTAGCAAAATGGGATTCAGCTAATTGTCAAGGTAAAAATGAAAACAAAGAGCAGAGGGAAAGCTGTCCCTCTTTCTTCCCTTCCTCACTTTGGAGATCTACTCCATGCTTCCTGAAGGACAGAAAATGAGCTGCCAAAGGAAGATGGAGTGGAAACAACCATTTTGTACGCTCTGTCATAAGTCTCCAAAGGCTCCTCCTGTACAGTGTATTAGTATTTCATACATATTCACCATGTTGCTAAAAAAGGCCTTGGTGGAGCATCAGGGATGTGCCCCACTGCAGCTGTGTACCATGCACATGCACATGTGTACCATATATGTTCAGTATTTGCTCTCTGCCTGTTAGGGATGGCCACATACCTTTTTCTCTTGTCTCCAATTTTTTTTTTTTTGCTGCTTCCAATTACAAAATAATCAGCCTAGTACAGGTACAAGAAACCATGTCCCATGGGGAAAGTTACAAGTAGATCGAGTTAGGAAGCTGGCCTCCTGAGGTATTTATTTTTTTCTCCTAACAGTGGTGTAACACATCCAGCCTCAGTGTGCTCTGGTTTGTATTACATAAACTGAGCTGCTTCAACAGAGGTTCATTCAAATGAAAACTGCTAAAAAACTTTGCGCGATATCCCAAACAGCAGAGGTCAGGATTTTATCCATTATAATCCCCACACTTCATCCTATCCTCAAAACAAATCAGTCATAAACTGGCAGCTTTTATCCTGATTTCCATATTCTTCACACATACATTTTATTAAAAAGCTATTAAGTTTAAAATACAACAATCATCTCTTGAGTTCACATTAAACATAACAGAGGGCATGAAGTGTTAGCTCATGCTGAAGTTTATACTTTAGTCTGTTTTTCTTTTGAGCTGTTAGAGAAATGTTAGAAGCTGTAGAGTGTGGGAACAGCTGTTTCTTGGCTGTGTGCAGTTTTGATTTGTAAGAGTAGTGATATTGTAACCGCTCAACTGATTAGCAGTTTTTGCAATAAACTCTAAAGCTATTGGAAGCATTTTGATAAAGGATGTTCATCCTGCTCCACTTACACTGATCTGCTCTTTGTTTGCTTGGTTGGTTGGTTTTGTTTATTTCTAGGTTCAGGATCTAACCCAACGACGTTGGTTAAGACCACAGATTCCTGTGGGTACCTGCCACTGGACCAGTTTCCTCAAGAGTCATCTGGCTTCACCCCAGTTCTGTAGTACCTCTCCTGATAGCCTAATTTTGGCTCTGAGCTAGATCCAGTGCTTTAGATAGGATAAGGATAAGATTTCAGCCAGATGGATCACGAGCAACATTTTCTTCAAAGTTCTTGGCTCCAGCCCTGCACAAGATTGCTTCAGGCCAACAGGATAAAATCCTGTCCTTCTGTCAGCCGAGTCAGGCCCTTACTTGAGTGCTCAACGTGGTCATGCTGCCATGCCAGCTGCACTGCCCTCGTAGTGGCTCTTTCCCACATTAAATACTGTTGAGCTGCTGACTCCAGGGCTGTGTAGCATAAACTTCCACAGAGGTGGGTGACAGTGTGAAGAGCCCACACCTATCTATAGCACCATCAATAAATAGCACTACACAAGGCCTTTGTTTCTTACATTCTATGCTGGTAAGAAAAACTAATGTCCATGGCCCACTAAACTTTCTATTGGTCAGGAGAACTTCCTGTGAAGTTTATGAACCTATCTAATGCAAACAGGGAACATGCCTTTTCTCTTCAGTTTGACTCAGACTATGAAGAAATGAGATTCAGTCCAGTGTTCCTGAGTAAGTCTGCAGTCGCATACTCATGCTTCATGCTGAAGAACACCTTCCTTTGCAGATAGGACTTTGTTAGTCTTTGGAAGTGATATCATTGCAAGTTGTTAATATTTTGCTACTACTTATCAATGGCAGCACAAATCTGTCTGGTATCTTTAGTAATTAATTGGGTTGGAGCAGACAAAAATAATATTCTTAGCATTTTTAGTGGAAGAATTTAAAAAGCCAATGTGTGATCTACTCTGAACTGGAAAAAAAAAATGTTTTATGAGCAGTACTGGGAGGAAGTGCCAGTGTGAAAACTCAAACCAGATTTGTGCATGTTGTGTTCTTGTCCCACATGAAGTCATGGGAGTCAAGGGGAGTTGCTCAGAAATTGACATCCTTGAGAGTTCTCTAGATGACTTTTCCTGCACAAAGAGAGAGACCCACCCCCACTTTCTCAAGCCTTTTTATGTCCCAAGCCCATGCCTAGCTTGCACACAAAACTAGGGATGTAACAGTTCACACTCATTCGTTAGCAGAAGATGCAAAGTCTGAGCAGGTACAGAACAAAGGCCTCCACCTGTGATGGTGGTTACAGCCACAAATTTCAGTGCAAAATAATCTTAATCATTAAAAGAAAGGTGTTCTCAAAACTGTCTCACTTATTAGAGGCCTGGCTTATTTTTCCACATTGTAGTGTGATGAATGCTGGAGAAGCCTTTGCATTGCCTTCAATCACAGCTTAATTGGAATCATGAAAAGTTCCCCTAATGACCTCCGCAGGTAGCAAAAGATTTGTATTCTGAATGTATGCATAGGCCTTGTTGTTCTAAATCGTACTTCTTTCTCTGAGCATGCACTGACAAGTATGTCTATTACTGTACAACATTGAGAGCCAAGTAATGTTTATTACTGACTGTGCTCGGGGGTCAGTGCAGAGCCTCACCCGGCTGAGATGCATTTTAGATGCGTTCTGTCTGAGGGCACTCTCCCTTGGGAGCAACTTGGTGGGAATAGGACCTGCATCGTAACAGGTACGTGCAGAGCTCCCACCTCTGCCTCTGGGGTGACAAGTAGGGTGACAAGTCTCATCCAAGTCTCATCCATAATTACCTATATACACATATGTATATGTGCGTGTGCGCATGTATGGCAGAAAGGTAAGGTATGACAGAAATAGCCTTGTATCCAAGTAACCTTATACATACTGATGAAGGGATTTTCCCGTGCAGTGTAAATTGTTCAGCAATGTTGCCCGACACACCTGGTCTTTCCATTGTATTCCCATGTAGGCACATTGCTGTCTTACAACTAGAGCCATGCATACATGTGGCTAAGAATAAAAAAGCAGTGGCACTATCACAGATACTCAGACTCCCTTGCTTGAAGGGATACTATCAAGGAAACTAGGCCAAAAACTTGACCTATTTTAAAAGACATGGCAATCTGTTCTTTTAAAAAATCAGTCACACTTCATTGAGTCCTTCTCTCCTATAACATGAAAAATATCCAAAGTAGTAACATTCAGAATTCTTCTGTCTTTGTACACACTTTCTATATAGCATATATAGCTATACATAAATTGAAAGTTAAACTATCCAGTTTGACAATTTAATTTTTCCCCATGCCTGATCATGAGAAAGAAGTAATTTTAAAAATTAGCAAATACAGAGGCTGAACTAATTTGATGCATCTCTCTCTAATTGCTTCCTTGCTTCTCTTCCTCCTCAGTATTGACTGCAGTGAACCCATTTGGCTACCAGAAGGACCTGGGATCCATAAAGGATTCTTGCCTCTAGGGAATTCCATGCTTTGCCGTATTCCTCTGCTATTTTGCTGCCTGAGACCTGGCTGTGAAAGACCCTTCATGCAGCGCTGGCCGGGGGCCGGGAGAAGCTGGCTCCAGCACATGGTGCAGAGCGGATGCCCGGTGTTCCCTGCGGCACTGTCCTGGGAACCGACCGTGTGGGGCCACCTTTTGCAGTGACCCTGGGCTGGAGGTGTGGGACTTCCAGTAGAAACATTGGGAAGAGCCATGTGGAGCGGCCACCGGGGCCAAAGGCTGTGCGGATGAGGTAGAGCAGGGCACTGGGCTGAAGTTTTGACCAAAAAGCCCTGGAGTGTTAAGAACAGATGGGCAGAAAGTGCTCGTGGTGAAACATGGCTGCTTTGACCTTTGCTGTACATGACAGGACACTGGGCTGTCTTGTGGGGGATAGGGAGCTGAAAGAAAGGAGTCCACAGAAAGGAGAACTTTCAGACTGAATCCTGGGAATTTACTCTGGTTGTCATGACCTACTGACTGTAAACGATCTATATAGTATCCCGCAAAACATGGTGTTCCTCATCTGGAATAAGCAAGCACAGCCAGGCCCCGCCGAGCCTGCGCCATCCCCGTCCTGTGCCTGATGATCGCTTACATCTGCACGTGCAAGGGCAGCACTTACATTCTGTTATCATCTTAGAACTGACTCGGAGAGATGGAAATGACCAAATGAATGGCAACACAGGACAGAACCAGAGCTGGGGAGGGTGCTTTTGAAGAACAGTTTCCATAGCTAGTCGGGGCAGTATCGAACCCCTCACCTTTGCTAGAGGTGGAGCCATGAGTGAGGGGCCTGACTCAGACTCCACGGGCGTTTTTAGCTCTTTGCCCGTTATTGGGCAGGTTGCAGTGCTGCCCACCTCACAGCACCTGCACCTCCTGCGCTCAGGGGCTGCGGGAACCAGCAAAGTTCAGCAATTCCCAGCCAGGCAGGCTCTCGCTAGAATTAAAACATCCCACTGAAAAAGCTCCCTTCCCGTGTCCTGTACATAACCCAGTTTCTGCTGTTGGTTGGTATGATATGAGTGTGAAGGTTTTTGAGCTAAGACAGACTTTTTTAACCAAATATTGAATGTTGCATAAATGTTGAAGTACCCATTAAAATTGGCTAGGTGAATTACTACTTACTACACTCCCATTTGCCCATCACTACACATGCATGGAAGAAACAGAGGAGAAGTGGTGAGGAGATGTCTCGGGCATAACGCAGGATACACAGAGACAGACATCCCTTGGGAAGGAGAGCTGCAAAAAAGGCACCAAAATGGAGTTCACTGAACCAGCATTTAAAGCTTTTGCGAAGTGTCTTTTTTTAGCAAGGCTTTAAAGTCAAATATCCTCACAGAATTTATTTTATGCTTGTCTTGAGGATAAAGATAGCAAGAATTCATTATTTATCTGCCTCGTTCCTCAGGTTAGTTTCTGAGTCTGCAGGTCTCTCCCCGGCCCTGTGTTAGTCAAGAGGCCGCAGATGTCTCTCCATCGCCAGGGAGCACAAGGAAAAGCACATGCCCCTCCATCCTGGCCACTTGGCGGAAAAAAGGGCAGAGACATTCCTCCTCGAAAGCAGGAGACAGTGTATTCCCCAACTGCCAGAGATAATTCATAGCAGAGAAGTAAAAAAACCAAACCAAAAGAAAGACACACTAAAGTACAGTAGAGAAATACCAGAAAAATAGGTTAGACAGTATTTAAGCACATTTTTTTTCCTGCAGAGAGGGCTTGTGCTAGCTCTTAAGTTCCAGAAATGGAGGAAAAATAAACACAGCTTTTGGATCTAACCAGGTAAAAGGGAGTTAACTCTTGCTGGTGCCCCAGACCTCACAGCAGAGTGTCTTCTTGCAGGCCTCTGGGGCTCGCTCTATCAGTTTCTTTTTGAAGATACATTTTGAAGAGTGTCTCTGTCCTGCAGAGCAGGATTCCACCACTTTTGAGTTAGAAAACATGGGAATTTCAGTGCTAATATGGCCACCTCAGTGTCTAGCCTAGCGAAGTCAATCTGCAGAAAGGGAGTGTCTGGGAATAGAGACACTGGAGGAGAAACACCCTAGTCTAGGTGTCTAGGCTGAGCTGTTGCATGCTTTAAAATAGACATTTAGCAAATGATAAGGAAGGAAGGAATGGTAAGTAAGATCCCAGTCCTGCAAACACTCTGAAGGCTTCCGCCCTAAGCCCTTGCCTTTGTTTACAGTAAAGGGACACAGAATTAAACTCCGTGTCTGCAGTGTCATGTATTTCTATCTGTGCTGAGCAGAAACCCTGACCCGTCAGGCTTAGGTATTCCCAGCCACAGGGTCACAATCTCCAGCAGAGAGCTGGGATGGTTCTTGGGTGGGTACCCACAGAGGGGCAGATGTGAGGCCTGAGGTGGCTCACCTGCTAATCTCTTAGCAGTTAAACAATCCCCGAGTGTCTTAGTTGTGTCAGAACAAGCTCTTCTTTGCTTAAAAAAAAAAAAAAAGTCATGGTGGATGGATTTCTTTGCAGTAGGTCAGGTCTATTGCATGAGCTGGACGAGGCTGCAGGAGGCCTGAAACAGGCCAGGCGCTTGGCACTCTGCTTCCGCTGGGGCCGCACGCGTCCCGCTCAGCATCGACCGGAGAGCACCGGCGTCTCCCAGCGCCAGACCAGGAAGGAAGGTTATAACCTCCTTCGCTTTGCGGGCAGGGACCCTATCTCAGGCCTCTGGGCACTACGGCCTGACTATCAAGGCTAGCAGTAGACATGGTGGGTGCCAGAGCCCCTCGGGGATGCGGGGCCGTGGGGTGGGCGCACGCGGACTCGCTGCAGCGGGGCGAGGAGCGCAGTGCTGCCTGCGTGCACCAGGGCTCTGCACAAGAGCTGCAACCGATTTCTGCGTGGGTCATGTGATGCCAACACTGCTGTAAACAAGTGTGATTGCAATTTGATGTTGTTGGGAGCTGAACGCACAGGCGCTAAATAATATATGTATTTAGGCAAAAAGCAACACTGCAATGCTATGCGTGTCTTTTTCCCTGTTTTCTGCAGCAGTCCGTCCTGCGAGCATGGCAGGCTGAACTTGCTGTGGGGTGCAGGGCGTCGGGCTGGTGCTCGCCTGCTTCCAGCAGCGCTTTCGAGGCTGAGGGCCCATGGGTTCCACCCTGTCCCGTGGCCGAACAGGGCCGGGCACAGACCCCAGCAGAGGCGCCCCTGGCGCTTCTGTGTGGTAAACTGGCAGATGCGCCCGAGCGCACAAGCCCTGGTCTGTGTCCGTCTGCACACGTGTGTCCACGCAGTTTTCCTGCAAAACGGGGGTTTATTGGCCCAGGCATCTAGCGGCTGGTGGCACGCGGGTCCAGGCTGCGCTGCCGCCACAAAGGCTCCGCC
>NW_010584774.1:1062484-1108201 GCF_000705375.1 Tinamus guttatus | reverse complement strand
ACAGTGGTTGCATTCATTATTTCAGTTGCTTATAAAGCAGTGAATTAACTTATTTTTAAAGCTGTCAGCAATACAGACAAACTGTTGGAACTTCTTAATAGCAGGTTGTCTGGAAGTCTTTGCCTCGAGAGCATCTTTCTTGGGCAAACAAGAGTTAGTTTGTGTCCGTGTTGTGCTGTGTTCCAGGACAGGCCATTTGTTCTGCGTCACCACCTCCTTGCCCTTGTTTAGGAGCCACCTGAAGGTACTTGGTGTAGTTTTTCTGGCTTTAATTAACCATATCCTATATATTTTTCCCTTCCTCTTCAAAAATGTCACCATATTAAAATATAGAGTTAAAAGAATGTTATTTGGTACAAGAAATTACAGTATACTTGATCTGAAGACCCAAAAGTGTATTAGGGAGAGAGAAAAAAAAAAGGCTTTAATGTTTATCTAGTACAAATTCATTTTATTGATGGAATCGTAAGATTGGATCGTATTGATGGAATCACTGGACAGAAGCGCTTGCCCAAGTGAGCTCTGTGTTTGTTGGTACTTGCATAGGCAGCAGCTTCTGCCTACAACTGCCATCTCCCACGCTCTGTTTAGATTCAGAGGTTTCGTACTTCTCGCAGTGTTTCTCAATGAAAGGTAAACAGTTACTCCGTGGTCCTTATGTTGATTATACAAAAGTCTGTTGCTGCAGATGAGGAGCACGTGACTCGTCCTGCTGTGCTCAGCGCTGGGAACCGCAGCAGCAGCCTCCCTGGGGCTGGCAGTGCGGGTCGGCGTGCGGGCTCGAGGAGCACCTGTGTGCAGTGCTGTGCGTGAGGACGCGGCGTCGCTCCGCCTCTGCTGGAGCACGGCCTCCTGCAGGAGAGCGCATGGCTGGGCATAGGCAGGAAGTGTAGACCAGGGCAGAGCATTCAGCTTCCAAATGAAAGACCATGGGTTTTTGATGCTGCAGCTAAAGCTCTTTGGACTAAAGTAGCACGCATCACATGAGGATACAGTCCCAAGAATGAGGGCAAGGAGCCTTTCTCTTGCTGAGGGCTAAAAGCCTTTCAAAGATACTTGGTGGGTTACAGATTTGTCATCCAGTGAAAAGGATGAGAAGCCATTTGGGACTAGGGGCCACATCCCTCCCTTCTCTAGTGGATTAGAGCAAGCGAGACTTGCTGAGGCACTTCGCTGCCAGCCCTCAGAGAGGGGAGGGCATCCAGGTGAAGACTGGACTTGTGTGCGTTGGGGAGCTGGGCCCGCCAAAGGGGAGGTTGTGCCCACTCTTACTCCATCTCTCCTTTACATCCCAGAGTGAATGAACATAGACGTGTTGTTGGAGACGCAGAAGGCTGAGAGGGGACCTTACCAATGTAAGCAATGTGCTCTAGGTGACCCTCCTTGTGCAGGGGAGTGGGACTAGGTGATCTCCAAAGGTCCCTTCAATAGTTCTGTGAAGGCCAAGTCCATGGAACGCTGGCGGAGTCGCCACAGAGCTTGCTTATTCTCACCCTGAACCGCAGGTTTTTGTGTGCGGGGTATGTCTGGGACTGCCTTTTCTTGCCCGAAAGCTGCAGCTCCTCAGAGCCTGCCGAAAGCAAAAGCCAACAATCATTTTAAAATCTTAGGAGAGTCAGAGGCTGTGCCCCAGGAACTGTTTAACTAAGCACAGATGAAGTGTGGTGTTTCTTTGATTAGGATACATAAAAAGGTTGTGTTTTTTTATTTGCAGTTTTATTATTATTATTAGACCTATTTGCATTTTGAATAGCAAGTGTGTTAGGGCTTAGACCACTTACTGTTAGTGGTCATGTAAGCTGAATAAATTAGTTGATGTTTAAAAGACAGTCAAATTAGTCAAATGACAGTAGTCAAATCACTGGTTGCACACATGGAACGAGGGTGTGCTGGAGAACTTGGGCAGCTTTTGCCTTCAGAAGCCTGCTCTGCAGAAGCACATTCATTCAGATTAGATTGCAGTGGTGTAGTTCAATAATTAGTTCATACACAGCTGAGAAATGAATTGACAGCTGAGAAGTGTATTTGTCTTTTTGAAACAGTGGCTGAGTAAAGTGGGACTGTCAGATCTAGTTCTAAAAGTTTGGAAAGGGGTGTTTAGAACAGTTGAATTTAACAACTAGAAATAGCTTACTGTGTCAAGTAAAAATGCTAACTAATTATTAAATGTGCTGAAGACGTAAAAAAACTTTTAAGCTTTTTACAGCCATTTGGTAATGCTGATTTTTGTGGATTTAATTACAGTAGACAAAAATTTATCTAAATGCAATTTAGAGTGAAATTTCTGTTAAAATACAGTCTAGTTAATAGTATTACCATTTTTTTTAATACAAAAAATGCTAAAATACTTGACCTGAAGACTTGATAACCTGTAAAACTTAAGTCCATGACCTATGAAGATACTTGGACGGCGGTCTGTTATTGATTACTTCTGAGTACTAGTTGGATGTCTGATTACTTTTATAGTCATGTGCCTGAATGTACACTATAAATAATTCTCCTGGTTAATAAAGCTTTAAAAAATGATAGTACCCTTGAGATTCAGCATCTTTAGACTGTCTAAAAAGGGGGAGAAAAAAAAGCTTTTCTGCTCAGTACTATTAAGCTTAAGCAGTCCCCACTTAGCTTTCTTTAGTAAGCTTAAGCAGTCCCCACTTAGCTTTACCTATGAAATGGGCAATAACTTGCATCTTTTCCTTCCCAAAACCTTGCTGCTTTTGGAGGTATTAGGAATGTGAGAATTTCTTGTCATCATGGTTCTGTAAACGAAGTCAGTTAATCTTGTAGCTTGATTAAAAACTATTTAAAATTAGATTCCTGTACTGTTTTCAGTGTATGAAAGCCCAGTTTCTGTAAATAGTTAGGCACATGTATATACTGGGATATTGCCTATCAACAATTCCCATGTGCTCAGAGTAAGCCATTTGTGATGGAGTAGATGTTTGCAGTACCTACTATTAATAATGTGTATTTGTAACTTAAAATGATTCTTGTTATTTCAGGAAGGTTCTTAGTTGCCACTGAATATTTTATTAGCTTTGTGTCAAACGTTGACCCAAGATATTCAAGAATGGGAACTCAAAATTGAACTTCTAAAACTCTGACACCACTTGGCTTTGGAGTCCAACATGAACCTGCTAATCGGAGCTTTTAGATCTTGCTCATCAAAGAAGATAGAGCTGCTTTTGTGTTTAGTAGGTTTATCTGCCCCATGTTTGCATATTAATGAGACCACTGATTTATCTTTCAAAACCAGTGTACAGTGTGTGAGACAGAATTTTCGATGTTATATAGTAGTAAAAAAGGTTTAAGAAACAAGTATTACCATTCATATTAGTAATTGAATAAATTGTGAAGGAAGAACAAATAGTACCATGTTACTTGAGCCATTTTATGAAATGAATCTTATTTCCAGAGCAAATGCATTACCCTGTAGAGGCATAAGGAAATAGCTCCAGCCTACTGTACTTTCTGGAGGATACGGTCCTTCCTCTGTTCTGTCAAACTTGGAAGAGTGAGCTACAACTGCGGCTTTATTAATTCAGCTACCCAGTAGAGGAGTGGCAGGAAAGCAGTATACAGAAAACAGAAATCAAACTTAGTTATAACAATCAATTAAAGACATTTTAATCTCCTGGACACAGGCATCTGCTCTCCTAGTGGCTCATTTGCACAGGATCATGGCTCACCGGAGTGAAAATCCAGCGTGACTGACTCTGTACTGCTAACAGGCCTATCTCTGTTCAAAAAGAGCACCTGGTAGCAAACACGGTGACGTTGGTGTGAGACCTCCATGCACGTATGGCTCAGTAAAATGTTAGATACTTGCAGATGATAGTCAGTTGTGTGCTGCAGCCTGCAGGTGAGGTGCTACAGTGCAAGAATCTCAGTCCATATTGCTTTGGTAACTTTCTGTCCAAACTTAGACTCTGGTGTTATGATTTTTGGAAATTAGCAAGTTTAATGATTTTTTTTTCTGAGATCTGTTGTAGATTTTGTAATGGGTGGGTTTTTTTGTTTCTGCATGTTTTCCTAAGTAACTGATGGTATAACTTTGCAGTCTGTTAGGAGAAGTTTGTGTTGAAAATATTATGAATTAATGAAGTAATGAGAATGTTCTGGAAATCATCCTAAATGGTGGTAAACCCAATTTGTAACCTGCATGGTTTCAGTATGCTACCCAAGGGCAGGACACATGCTGTCTGCTATGTTTTTGCAAGGAAAGCTATGATATTGACAACTGTAAAATATTATATTGATATGTTTACTGGTAATGCTGTGCCAGCAAAGCAGGAAAATAATAGCCAATTTTGTGCCTTTTTTTTTTTTTTCCAGTTGTCTTTAGAAATAGGCTGGGCAGAAGATCTGAGTTCAGCGCGATCTGCTGATGCAGACTGTGCAGATGGTCTGTGCTGAGGAGATGAAGTTCTGAACTCTAAAATTGGGGTATCAAGTGCCGCTTTAGTGTCTGCTGTTGATAATTTACCTTAAAAACTTAAGTTTTAGAGGAAAGATGTAGTCTGACAGACTTGACTGTTCATTCCTCGCCGCTGGAGAAGTACCATAGCAGTGAAGGAGGCAATGGGTGGAGTGAAGGTGATTGAGTGAATGGTGCTGATCTTCCTTGTCGTATACATAACGCTGACAGTGAGGGTGCTTCTTCTGGTTGCTGTGAAGCTCCGTAAGCCTCATGGGTTCACAAGTCAGGTAGTTTGTAGCTGTAATCTTGTGTCAGACCGACGGGCTGCATCGTGCAGTCTGACATGCTCATTCGACACATTTAGTTAAACTCTCAGCACCTCAGAGTGAATGCAGCTGCTCGAACACAGCTTTGTAGCTAGGCACTGAATTAGATGCATGCAGGTATGAACTTATATTGCTTTAATATAATTGGAGTTTGTATGGCTGCAGTTTTCAACAAGCATGGTTTGCATGTTTAGACAAGCTCTTGAGTCTGCAAGTAAACTAAAGTTCATCTGGGTTGCAAGCGAAGGATAGGAAGCCGTTGTGATAGATCCTGTTAAGATCAAAGGCCTTTATAGTGGGTTAATCTGAGCTTTGTGTAACTATGCATGTAATAAAATAATCTGATAAAATTTGTACGTATATGTGTGTGTGAGATAAAGCTAAGCAGAGTGTAGAACCATTCCCATCTTCTCAGGGGTGTATATACCATTTTGTTTTACCCTCAACCATTCACAGCCCCCCTTTCCGCAGGAGAAGGAGGATCCTACAGCAGCAGGTCTTCATTCTGCTGCGCGATCTACTGTGTAGCAAGGTGCTCCCTCCTTCATGCTGCGTCCTGACGGTGAGGGTGCACGGCTCTACATTTATGGAACGATTTTGTCTTCTCTGAAGTTGGTAGTACAGAGGATTTTTGTGTGCAGGTTGTGTGGTGTGTGCGACTGCGTGTGTATTTTGCAAGTTGGATCCCCCCATCAGTTGTGCTGATGGGACACGTCACCCCTTTAGTTTCCCGGGTCTCCTTTCTGGAGTCCTGTAGAACAAAAGCCTGAGGCAAAAAATCTCATCAAGGTTAGTACTGTCTCCAGTTCTGACCCCTGAGAAATATTGCCCTCGAGTAATAATGTTGTAACAGGATAAGGCTTCTGCTGAATATGAGCAAAAATTCTGTAGCAAATCTTTTAGCTGTCTTTAGACCGAATTTAGAAACACCCAAATCTTTCTTTGTAATTAGTATTGAGCCCAGAAGGCTTCATCCTGAAATAGGTCAGCTATTATGATAGATGATTTGACATTTAGCCACGAACCTGCCTAGCTGGTGACTGTACCCCTGCTTTCTGCTTTTAGCCAGGCCTACTTTAGATGCAGAGGTCCTATTCAAGTCGTCTTTTTTTTTTCTTCTCCTCCTCATGTAGCTTTGGTGAGATCACCATGTGTTTTCTGTATTTAGCCTTTCTAGGCGACTGATCCTTGCAGCCTCATCTTAGAATACCCTGCAGTGCCTCATCTAGATTGTTGATAATAAATATAATCTGCAGCTCCTCTGAAATCGTATTATTTTCCCACATAATGTACAGAGGGCATCACATCCTTCAAATAGTGTGTCCTGGCTGGAGAGAGCCTGCCTGAATACACACAGAGCAACACACAGAGAGCCCAGGTGAAAGGTATATGTGAGTGCTTGCTTTGTGTGCTCTAGGAGTTCATTGAAGTAACTTGTGGAAAAAAAAGGAACTTCAGATGTGAATGTCTTGTTGCTGAAGTAGAGCACCTGGCAGCAAGTGTTGTGTAAGCTCTTCTCAGCTATTTTAAGAATTGTGGAGTAAGTCTGAGGTGTTGAATCCTGTTAGATTTCTTTTGAGAGCTGAGGGCAAGTTCAGGGGTCTGACCGTCAGACCCAGGCACTCTGCTGTCTGCCAGCTAGTTCCTTCTCAGGCCGTCTCCACAGTTCTTTACGGTGGACTGAATTTGAGATTTGGGCATTTTATTAGCAGCATTACCTTCATATAATTGGCCTTACTTAACACTCTCAAAATCATCATAGTCTTAGAAATGGTAAAGGGATTAAAGTTAATGTTTATCTCATGCTTGACTTATATTTGCCCTAGTAACAAGTGTTGAAGCCCTATCTGACCAATTTTAGCCTGCACTATCTTAAAATATAGTGGCATACGGAACCAATACTTTTTTCAGCACTGTGATCCAGTCTTGTTCCCTTCTGCGTCTGATCTAAAACTGGTCTCACTTGCTTTCTTCAGCAAGTGGAAGGACGTAGATTAGGTTACATGTTGTTAGGAACATCAGTGCGGTGCAGCTAGCCCTTGTTCAATCCTTTATCAGTTTGCTGTTTCTCTTGCTTCCTGATTTTGCCAAGAAAAATGATTTGACTTGGATTAAGGAGGAGTCTGCCTTCAAGCTGGAAGAGCCAATATTTACAAATTGGTCAGTACTGCCTTGGTCAGTGGAGACCTGGGAGTTGTATACTTCTTCCACGTCTCCAGCAGAGAGAACTGTGTGGCTATTTTTATGCTTTGGTGAAATAACAATACCTCATGTACTTGCAAGGCACACTATAAGTCCCTGTAACTTTTATCTGGAGTGGGAATATTTTTACATTTGAATACCGAAAGGTTGGAATTATCTCATTTTAATTCTTTTGCTTGAGTTTGCTTGCTTTTGTACTATGGTCAGGCAACTTAGAAGAGTAGTTGGGGTAAGTTTGTGCTACTGGTATCTGTTTTGTTTACAAATCTGTATCTGCTTGAGACCAGGTCTGTCTTTGCTTGTACCGATATTACACTGAATGAAAAATTTCATGACCTGATGTTGTAAGTTGGCATTTTATAAGTCAGCTGTGCTAGCTTAAAATTGCAACATACAGCAGAGGACAAGGTGCAGCTGGATTTGACAGAAAACTGCTGTTGCATATAAAATGGGTTGTCAAAATTTACTCTAAGATTAACCTACTTAGGAAGATCTCTTGAAAAAAGCTTGGGAGAACTTGGAGCACAAGCAGCCAGCTAATTGTTTCTTTTCCGCAAGGAAGTTCAGCTGTGTTTCCGGCAAGAAGTCTGGTTGTCTGATAAAGATTTTTTCTCCCCTTTTTTTAAAGTAGCCTTCAAATACAAGAGGCCCGTTGTGCTTCTGTCTTCAAAACTTCCCATGCCTCTGTTTGTTTGTTTTCGTTTGTTTGTTTTTAAGTGTTTTGAATAGTGAATAGTCAATTTTAGAAGTAAAATCCCATGGTATTGCTAAGAGGACCTATTCTGCAGCTCTCCCCTTCTGCCTTGTGTGGCATCATGGAATTGTAGGATGAAATGGATAAGTTAATTGGTTTGTTGGAATATGAATCTGTTAAAGAAGTGATAAATTTTCTTTTGGGTCAGCAAGCAGATCCAATGCAACCAAACAAAGCTGATCTGGCTGTACAGTTTGGTCTTACCAAAAGGCACTCACGTGGGGAGGAAAACAAACTGCTCCTGTTCAGTAAGAGCTCACAGATAGGTGGGATTCAGCATTGCCTGAGTGGCACCTGCAGATGAATGTCCGTGGGTGTGATTGCGCCGTAAGACATTTATTGCCAACGTGTGTTTATTCCCAGATCCTCCTTCCTTTAGTTGTGTAAGATATTTAGGTGGAAGTGAGGTAGGTATTCTGACACACTTCCAAGTTGATGTTTTTGAGAATTCAGAAATAGTTTCACTAATATATGATATATTTCAGTATATTTGGAAAGGAAAACAAAATAGATAATGCTGTTTGGACTAGATAATGCTAACTTAATCCTTGAATATATTTGAAGTCACATGGAGCCAAAATTTGTTTCCAAACTGGCACATCTGAAAAGACCAGGTTTTGTACAGACTCGCACCCCACTGCACAGGCCATGGCTGAAGTCACCGGGAGCTGCAGAGCTGGAAACCTTCAAGTTCTGGCGTGTTAAATGTCCGACCTTGTCCTGAAGGCAAGGCCGAGTATCCGCAGGGAGAGGAGGCTGCAGGCAGGGACAGGCCCCTAGGTGGCATCCGCAGCCGTGATTTTTGGCTCGTGCAGTGTCACCCGCAAGAGGTGAGGATGGAGCGGGCTGGGCAGCTCTGCAGTGCCCAGCTGAGCGGTGGGAACGCCCTGGCCGCGCGCGCTCTCGTCTGCAGCCCCAGCGTGCCCAAACTCGTGTTCTCCTAGCTGGGAGCCCGTGTAGTCATCACTTCAGCAATCCAGACACATACATCAACCTTTTGTGACTCTGCTTTCTAAATATTTAATTG
Organism: Tinamus guttatus; assembly: GCF_000705375.1. The sequence goes on along the minus strand of NW_010584774.1, from coordinate 1,099,472 downwards.
AAATGCTTTTACAGCCATTTTACATCTTGAATCCGTGCGAGCCAAGCCAGACAATGTAGTGTGGCATATGTTAAGATGTTAATTGAGTAGCAGCACACACAGGCGGCTGTTCCGTAATTTTCTCCTCAGATGATCCTTGGCTCCGTTTAACACTTCTTTGTGCTTCTGAATGGAGCGCTACCCGGAGATATATTTAGAGCTGTTACTCTAAGAAACGCAAGCATTAATTTAGTAAGATTAGGAATCGGGGCCTGAGTCCTGCAGGCGTTGTTGGGATGCAGCACTCGTCGTGGTAAGTCGGTAGTAATAGCACCTTTCCCATAGTACTGCCGACCTCAGTGCAGGCAGTAATCCTGTTACCGAGCGCCGCCTCGCAGCGTGCCACCATAGACAGGCTCTTCTTAACCACCCTCTGAGTTCTGCAGGGGATGTCTGGGTCTCTCCAAAAGGACGTGTGTTCAGTTTAACAATGATTCCCTCTGTTTGTGTGTGGCTTTCACAAAGATGACTTACTCTAGATCAGTGCTGTTGGTATTTAGCAGTGGAGTACCGCTCGGTTAGTGTGGGGATGAAAGGGATTTTTGGAAGAGAGGCACCGGGAACCTGAGCAGGAAGAAGAGCTGTTGGTTGTTCCCCGTGAGCAGGTGAGAAGCGTGGGAGGCCAGGCCAGCCGTGGGCAGCCTTGGCCCTGCGCAGGGACCTGTGCAAGACCCTCTAGACCCTGTTGTAGACTGCTGTCACAAATGGCCCTTGGCAGTCACCTGGGGGAAGGATTGATGCAGTGGGAAATGAAGGCTTTTCATAGCTCAATAATGGGCCTTGTGGCCACAGTATTTCTTCCTTGGCCGCCAGCTCCAACTGTTTCCCTGGGCATCCTTCGCTTTGGCATGGAAGGCTTGTTTGCAGGCATCCGAGTAAACGTAACGGAGCAGCACTGTGACACCGTTCACTTTGAGTTCTGCACGTGGGCTGCAAGTGATTTTTTGGGAGAAGTCCTTCCAGCCTTTTGCACAGTAATTGTGTTTCTACTTTTCTCTTGAATTTTGCCAGGTTGAACTATTGCCGTTATTGGCATCTTTCTTCCTTTGAGAATTAGTTTTCTGCTCTGTGGTCAAAAGCTTACCCTGGGTGCCTCTTAGGGCAGGGATTGTGGCTGGGGGAGCTGTGTGCCAGCCTCCTGGAGGTGCTGCTGTCCCTCTCCCGCCAGATCCCTGGCCCAGAACACTGGTTTGCTGGCGACACCTGTACTGTGGGGCCTGTGGAGCTCCTAGGAATGCTCCTGCTGATGGGTATTCACACAGCTTACTGTGCGTGCATACTTCTGCAGGATTTGCTGTGCTGCTGGCTTTAATATTAAATGATGACTGATTAACAGTCAAAAAGCTGATAAGGGTTACTTCCAGTGATTGCACAAGCTCTGAGAAGTCATACGGAGTTAACTGGGAAGTAGCTGGTAGGTTTGAGTGCTTTCTTTTTCCATTCTTCCTAACTACTTTTGTCTTTCTGGTCTCAGGTGTAAGGCTTCTCATATCCCTTGTGGTTATATGCCTTCAACTATTTACAGCATTAAGGAAATACTAAATATTCTTTGAACAACTGGATTCCGCCACCTCTTGTAATACGATATTCCCCTATTGCTTAGAGTGGGTAAACTACCTATTCCTGAAAGTAAGATAGTGCTTAATTTGAGAAAGGTTGGTAGCATCTGGTTTTATGCCACTTTGAAAAAAAATTAACTCTCCTTGCCCTCTCTCCGACTTTCCTCTCCATCTCCCTCAGTGCAAAATAAACCCAACCAAGCACCTGAGAACACACCCTTCATTCTGCTCATGCCAAGTCAGGGCCATTAAAATGGAGCTGTTTGAGTGGAAATATATAAATAGGTCATGGAAAGCAGACACACATACTTCGGCATAAGATAGAAGAGCAGTTTGAGGAAATGCATTAGTCTGATTTTCTTTTTTTCTTTTTTTTTTCTTTCCTTTCCCCAAGACATCTTCAGGAGTTTGTCAATATGGCTTCGGCATTTAGGAGCTGAAGTTATTGCAGCATTCAAAATGTATGTTCAAAAGTCTCTCTGAGATCTCGGGCTGCTCTCGGGCGTAATGGTTAGGTCAAAAACTGAAAATGTTAAAGCTGGCTGTAGTCAGCCATCGAGCAACAGCTGCCACCATGTCTTCCTTGACAAGACAGAGGGCTGGAAGTCTCCTCTGGTCTCAGAGGGGTTTTGCACGAAGCAGCTCTCTTGGGCCCTTCTAAAGCAAAGGCTAAGAAATGTCCTTTGCTGTGTTAAGAGAAGCTGGGCTCGTGTTTTTGAGAATTCTGCCCGGTGGCTGATGATCCTTGTTCAGAGGTGTATTTGAGCAACACTGTAGTTTTGTTTTGGACGGAGCTGATATTTTTGAGTAGGATTTCCCTTGGCAGTAGAATGGAACCACATCTATCTTCAATAGTTCAGTGTATCTTAAGTTTCCAACAGTCTGCCTAAGTTTCCAACAGTCTACTTAAAAGTTTCATCATTAATTGTGATAGTCGTTAATTCTTTTGTTGTAAATTTTTTATTTATAACTTTACACTCTCAGGTTCTTATGGTGAATTGAAACCTCTTGCAAATTGTTAATTCAAGAGCCATTGTAAAAAGTTTATTATCGCTCGTAGGAAACACCCTACCCTAGATTCAGAAGGATTCCATGTTATTCTAGATAAATTGCTCGTCTATGCCTGAATTCAATTTTAGGCCTAATAAGTGAATTAGTTTATTTTAACCTGAGGGAGGCTTTCAGCGTAGAGAATAATACTATTCATTCTTCTGAAATAGTATTAGCTGCCCTAACGCTATTCTTGTTATTCTTCTTGTGCCACCATTTGGTGAAAAGGAAACATTGCTCCACGGAACAGGGTGTATGTATATGCATACAAATATGTATGTGTGCCTATATATGTATGTATACATATAAAAGCTGTATTCATGGTCTTATTACTGCTCTTCTGCTTGTCCTTCTGCGCACCATTGGTGGTACTGTGGGAACAGAGGTTAAACTAGAAGAGCCTGAACAACATTTGAGAGTTTCCATTTAGGGTCTTGGACTGATTTCTGGAGATAAAGGAGACTCTAGGGGTCAGCTGCCCTGATGACTCTACTTGCCTCTTTCTTTCTGCAAGAAAATATGAATGCAGACAGACGTGCTTATGGGCAGTGTGACAGAGGCTAGTAGGGCTGTCAGTCATGCTGGCTGCAGCCTGCTCTCCTGACAAATTTACCCCATGGTGATGTGTGCCAGCCTGTGGAATGGAGGCTGAGTTCAGAATGGGTTTGGTCTGTTCCTCTCCCTGCACCCCCTGCCTTTTGTGCACCCTTTCCCCGTTAAGCTACCGTGAGAAGCCTGGAGCGGGGTTTCGGTGCCGGAATGGGCATGAGCTGCTGCCTGCAGATGTGAACAGCGCTTTTTAAGAGAGGCTCTAGCAGCCTGGGCATCGTGAGACCTGGCGGGGACCTGAGGCAGGGGAGCAGGGGCTGGGGGGAAGGAAGTGCTTGTGCCTGGAACAGCCGGATGTTTTGGTTGACTTTTGGCAATGTGCTATGCTCAGTTTGGAGTCTGAAGCAGGGATTGCCCTTAGCAGCAGCCACAGACTTCCACTCTTGGTGCCATTTGCTCTTTTTTTTTTTTTTTTTTTTTTTTTCTCTGCTTTCTTGTGTGTATGTAGTAAGACAGTGGCTTATGGAGAGTAAGATGACATTTGGGTGCTCTTTTCCTTTATCAAACACTGTATTAAACCTAATCCCATTCCCTTGGGCAAAGAGAAGCTTCCATTTTACTGCCTTTATCACTCTCTTCTCAAATCCCAATGCTCTACTTTCTCTTCCTTGTCATCCTTGAGTGTCTATCCAACTGACTGTCTTCTCCCAGTGCAAAATCAAATGCTAATGTATCTGCTTCAGTAGATGTCTGCTCTCCTTACCCATGGAAGTTTTGGTTAAATGTGATCGTTGTAGCTGTATGGAGCTTTTGTATGGGAATGGGCACTTCCACATCAGTAATAGTAGTGCTGACAGAAAAGATTTTGGACCTGGTCCCAAAATGAGGTACTGTGGCAGGCTGCACAGCCTGCATCCTGCCTCTCTGAGCATCTCGGGCAACAGCAGATGCTGTTCCAGGATCGTTCCTTCTCTCTCCTCTCCCTGTACTAGAGACGTTTGTTTCTTCCTTGTGATGAACGCTTCCATCGGATACCTTCCTCGATCCGTCTTTGTGACATAGCGATGCCCACATAAAAGTGAAATCTTTGATAGTGATGGTCTTTGTTCTGGGTTAACGATAGTCTGAATTGTATTTCATACCAGTAGGAAAAGATTTCTCCCTAAACTCAGAAGCCAGTTGTTTTAGTGTTTGTTCAGCAAGTCTTCAGGATTAAAGACTATTGCTTTTTTCACACTAAAGCTCCCGCTTCTCTTCACAGCGATGGTAAATACCTTCAGATGATGCAGAGTCAGTACAAGCATGTAAAACACAGTAGTCTTAAGAAACACAGAAGCTGCTTACGGGTGTGTTTATGTGATGCATAATAAGTTCCATACCATTTGCACTCCTTGGCGCATTTACTGAGGTCATTTATGGCATACTTTAAATTCAGTCCCCACCCAGTCTCTTTTTAATAAACCATCTGGGAGGTAGTGAGATGAAAGTGGAAAACTTTAAGTTGTCAGTAGAATACCAACTGTTCCTGCTTTGTAGTAGCTCTTTGGAAAGCTAGAAATAAATGCCTTGAGGTGGTGGGATTTTTGGAAGCAGGATTTTTTTTTCTTTGTGTAAAGAGAATAAAAAGTAAAATGCATTTGAACTGTGGAAGAACATACAATATTCTGAGCCCAGTGCTGTGAAGTAGTTCATCCATCCTGACAGCTTGGCACATTGGGTTAATGGCTCCCAATTGCAATGATACTTAATTAAAACATATGCACAGCCTCTTCTATAAAGAGTTTTTCTGTAAAAGAGCAAAACAGCAACTCTTCTGACAAACAGTTGCATTGGAGTGACTATATACAAAGAAGTATCAGGATGAGTATTCTTCCAAAGATTAGCAGGATATTTCACAGAAAGAGATGAAACATCTACTATAGTTACAGCTATTCTAAATTGTAATATTTTTGTCATTACTGATGAGATTAATTCAAGTTTTCTATTCTCTCTTTCTTCCCTCACGTCTAGCAAAACTGTACAATCTAAAGTGGACTGCATTTTGGTAAGTACAACTCCAGAATGCTTTTTAATATTTGATAAAATTGTAAGGCCAAAATAGATGACTCTAGAGACAGACATTTGGCTGCTATTATGAGGCCTTTTCTTGTCAGTACTTCAATGCACGACTGCTAAATGTGATCAAAAGTAGTTCCCATTGCCAAAAGAAAGTATCATGTGGCTCTAATGTTCATTTTCATGAGAGTTTTTTTCCCTCTTCCCAAAGCAGCAGCATGATTACTATGCTGGCCAGGGTTTCCCCTTGTAGAGCTGTGCATGCAGATAAGGCATGGCAATGTGCCCTGCTACCTTTGTAAGTATGGCTGTGTTCAGTGCAGGGTTGTGTGTTGCACAGACCAGAGTCTGTAAGAAGTGAATTGTGCCCTTGGGTTCCCTTGCTCTTTCGCCTTTTGTTTTGTTGTAACAGTGATTATTGCCCTTGACTACTTGTTGCTGTTTCCTTCAAGCAGTTGGTTAACAACCAATATTGCCTTTTAGGGAAGGAACTGTATTGAATGTATGTTTGTGCAAAACCTGGCATGCTAATGTCCTGGTCCATGTAAACCTTGCAGGTGCCACAGTTGTCAGATTTTTGGTTTGTTTCTTTAAATCCTGTCGACCTCAGAGGTTGTGCACCATGTCAGGTGGTTTCCCAGAAATGAGCAGGGCTCGTCTTAGGTGCAGGTGCTCATCAGTTGTGTTTCTTGGGACAGAGATGTGCCATTCTTGAAAAAGCAAAGCCCTTTAAATGTATAAACATCTCCTTCCATTTGCAATAACAAGATCTAGACTGTCAGAAGAGATTATTTCTGGGAAATGTATTCCTAGGACTAACTCAGGAAGTGTTTTTGCCTATTTCTGTAATAATAGTGAGCAACCTCTAAGCTTCTTTAAATCAGGAGTCTGAGTTAATAAGTCTTAAGATTAGAAGGAACTATTTATTCTGACTTCCTATCTTTTGTCATTTCATCCAGAAGCAGGTAAAAATAAGATGACAACACAGACAACCATCTGGATACTATCAAATAGAATCTATCCAGCTGAGCAGGAGAGGAATACCTTAAAGTCAAGTTGTCAAAGACAAATTCAGATGGCACTAAGTTCTTCCCTTACTATGTTGTTTTAATTTACCGTGTCCAGAAGTTTAAAGCTAACTGTGTTGTTGCGTTGCAAACAAACGTGGGACCCGGTTTTACCTATGCTTAAGAAGAGTTTTAGGCTGCATTAGACTAAACAAATGATGCAAAATGCCCTTTTTTGTTCCCCCTTTTTTTATTTTTCAGTGGCATCTGTGGACAAAAAGTAGATGAATATAAGATCTTAAATTTGACCTCTGCTAGTCTTCAGTGACAAAAGGGCGAATTGCTCTTGCAAAACTACTTACCCGGCTCTTTCTGCAATACAAAATGGGAAGTGAGGGAAGTTCTTTTGTAATATCAGGGAAGGAGAACATAAGTAGCCAGCTAATCTGCTTGTTAAATAATGAGAGAGTAAAGTAGGACTATTGGAGTGTTGGATTCTGCAGGCTCGTGGGCCCGGGCTGCGGAGGCTGGGAGCGGTGGTTGCTCCTTCGTCGAAGCCGGTGTTGGCGTTGGTCTGCGTGGCAGCTTGCGCTCGCTCATCCGTGGGGTGGGCGGCCCTTGTTGGGAAGAGCTCGGGCATCCCCGGGAGGCACCTAGCCTGTCTTGGAACAGAGCAGCAGTTTTCAGCCTTCAGGTACATTGGAAGGGTGCTGATGATATCTTAAATCGTTTAAGCATCACTTCGACAGCAACTTTAAAAAAAATCAGCCATGGAGGAAACTATCAAGCTGTGTTCACAGTTGTTTGTGTTTGGCAGCACCAGTTTTAGCCGTGGCGTGCGGATTAGCACACACAGGTGCAGAGATGATGCTTTCTAGCATGGAGGATGTCTGGTTTACAACATGGTACCAAGAAAGAAAAGGGAAGAGACAAAGGCGATGGCAATGGTCTCTGCTGTGGAAGCAACTAAGAGCAGAGAACTGTAGAAAACAGATAGTAATGAGGATACTAAAAGAGCAGTTTTTATTGTACAGGAGACCAAAGTTATTTGCCTTAACTTTTGTGCTGTACTGTTTGCATTCTGACATACTGTCAGGTTCTGGAAGATCATAAGAAAATCGTTGTGTGCTGTGCAATCCAGAAAAGATAATTAGCAAGAATTGTGGTGTAAACAGCCATTAAAAATTCATTATAACATCTTTTTAACTGTAGTAAACATGTCTAGAAGTAGATCCTCTTATGACTTTGCTTGTTATATTTGTTGCTATGTACTAATTGAACTCTTGAACCTGATTTAAAAAATGGTATGATCCATATAATCACTTAGCAAGAAGGTTAAGGCTTCTTTCCTTAATCTGCTAAAAAGAGGTCAGTGCTGGTGAGAGATTGCTGGATTGATGGCAGTAATAACCAAAGCCACTGATGTCTGGAGCAGTTGTAGTGTAGGCAGGACAAATACGTGGGCTGCTGCTGCTGAAGCCGTGTGCTTCGGCATCCTGCTGCAGACCAAGTGGTCACCTTGTTACTTCTGTTTGGCTCTGCAGAGAACACGGAGAAGCTCCGTGCAGCTTCCGTGGCTGAACTTGGGTGCTCTGTCAGTACAATGGTGCCATGTATTCTTAGGGATTGTTTGGAACATTTAGCACCTGAAGCATGTTTCCGTTGCTTCTGTTCAGATATGGCATATTGGATGTGTTTATTAGCATCTCTCTTTCAATAATAATAATAATAGCTTCTTTAATAATAATAATGGTTTAAAATATAAGTGATCTTAAAACTATTTTCCTTCTTGACTATACTCCAAACAAACCATCTGACCTTGAGCAAATGATTTAACCTCAGCATCTTGCTTCCCTTACTCGAAGCGAGGGGATTATCTGCTTGTCTGCTCTGCTATTCTTAGTCTGATTGTTCAATAATAGATATTTGTTCTGCTGAAATATGATAACGTTTAGGACCAGCCTGCCGCTAGGTGCAAGTTACGTTGCCATCGGCATAGCCTTGTTTACTTTCCAGGCCTGAGAGTTTAGTTGGAGTGTAGTTATATATAAATACCCAAATGTAGATCTGAATATGAAGATCAGTCTGTTTCCTCTAAAATAGTAGTATTGCAAAGAGCTTGCAGCAGTGCCTCTGGCCATTGACTCCTCTTCAACAAAACTCTAAGACAGAAGTAACTCGTAGTTCTACCTTCATTATGGAAATGTAAAATCATTCAAATTTAATGCTGTTTATTGCTGTGCTAATTAAAGAAACTCTAACTCTGCTCATCGTTCCTTGTATCAGTAGTAGTTTCCTTCTTCATCTTGCTTTACAGATGGCCTGTCTGCTTTTTTTCTTCTTTAAAACAACTCAGAAAAAGCACATTCCCTGGAGATTTCCATGGTAATTAATTTTGACAAATTTAGGGTGAATTTCCCCAGCAGTCAGAGCTGCCAGCAGATCAGCAGTCAGAGCGCTCTGCAGCAGGGGGGCTCGGGTTCAGCTCTGGGTTCTCCAGGTCGGAGCCGGAGCACAACTGAGCTCGTGTTTCCTGTGGCGCAGATGGATTCCCCAGCAGCATGGTGGGCTGGGCTGCCGTTTGTCCCCATGTGCTGTGAAAAATTTCAGTGTCTAGTTATTGTCACTCAGAATGGAACCATATGTCAAAAACTGCCTTTTTCATTTAAAAAAAAAATTGGCCATCCTGTTCTTCCCAACTTTTTATTTGCTCAAACACAATGCCAACTAGATGAAAAAGTTGCTTTTGTTCCTATGAGAGCCTTGTTCTGTAACTTTCTTAGGCAGCAAAAGGACAGGTTCATTTGGACCAGATCTGTGTGGCTGCTGTCTTGCAAAGATGAATTGGTCTCTGGATTAATTTGTTTGCACAGAGCTGTATTTTGTGCAATTCTTTTGTGGAATGGTGACTAATGAAACAAACAACCAACTCGGTCAAGGCATGTGCTTCTTGATAGGCTGCTTGAAGGTCTTCACTGATCTGTGAGTTCGGGTTTCTAATTCTTTGTCCTGAGTTCTTCTGTGTCAGATAGCTAATTTAGAGTATTGGACATTTTTTTTCCTTCTGTTTTAACTGCAGTATGAATACTGCCTGCTCCACATGTTCACTGAATCTCCTTTCGTTTGATGTGATTGCAGTTAGAGGTTGTAAGAGATGAACACAATGCATGGAGACCTACAATAGCAAAGGTGGTGCTATGTGAGGGCTTTGCACCTTGGTCCTGCAGCCAGTTGAGCACTCTGTGTAGCTTTCTAATGCAGCCTCAAGAAACGTGGTTTAAAAATAACCTTTAGAGAATTAGACACCCTTCCTTTAATTGGACGAAGAGAGTCAGTCCATTAAGGTCAGGAAACTTTGAGCACAGTTTTTGCTTAGATCCTTCTAAGTAGTGGAAAAGGATTCCCCAGATGTTTTACATTCCCTGTGGGTTTTAAAAACTATTGTTGCATAGACTTTAAAGGGTTACACAAAGGGGAATGTTTTTTTCCAGGAAGCCTCACATTGACTATTAGGAGAAAAATGAAATTTTATATTTAGTATTATTTCTTTTTACTCATTTATATATTAATCAAGCTTGACACAAAGGAAAACTCAGGATGAAAGAACTTTCTGTTATTATTAATTATGACTGTTATTTACTTTTGCTTTTTCCCTTGGTTGGAGATTCCTAGTCAGTTGGCCAGATGAAGTGATTCTCTGCTTTATAAATGTTTATATGACTGCATTAAAAAACTGCAAGTTTTGTTACTTTGAGCAGTCTCAGTAATATCATTACTACTGAGCTTGCTGGAGACTTGGCATTGAGAACTGGTAGATGTCAGCTGAGGCTAAAAAGAAATTATACTTATTAAGATTGTGAACTTAATTTTGAGAGTTTTAGAAACATTTGGAGAAAATAGCCTAAATGGAGCATAATAGTTTTGCTTCCTGATTTGTGCCGATTGCCAGCTTCCATCCCTTTGGTGCAGCTCCTTCATTTCTAAGATGGATAAATCTAAATAGATTCAGGCTCATCTAATAAGCTTAGGTTTATCTAGTTATCGCCCAGGTAGGATTACCTTCCTGGATCCCTGCGGCCTGTTAACCTTCCTGGATCCCTGCGGCCTGTTAACGTCCCACTTGCCTTCGGGCGCCCCCACAAAGGCCAAAGGAGTCGTCTGGAATGTGCTGCTGGTGGCAAGGCCTAGAACAGAGCAGCGGGTTTACGACAAAAACAGTGAAACCAAGTTACTACCCAGCTTTCTGTGCCGAAGATGTGAAAAATTCATAATCCTGAGCTGTCTGAGCTCTGGGGAGGCAGTTTTGCTGACGAGCGAGTTGCTGGGTAGTTTCCACTGTCGAAAACGGTTTCTCTGTTGTAATCCCAGTCACATTCTTCTCTTGACATATGTTGTTTTTCAAGTGAGGGGCTTCGCCGGGGTGGCCTACATAGCCACAGCCCCCCCTCCGGGCCTGGCCCCAGCCCCTGCCTTGTGCCGGCGCTAGCGGCTTGATGTTCCCCGGCCTCTCAGTATTCACCCCAAATCCTCACCCTTTCTGTTACAAGGTAGAAGATTAGATTTGAGAGGCTCTCTTCCAGGGCTTTGTCACTCTGGGGATTAGCGCTTACACTATGAGGTTATCTTACCTGAACTGTGTCTGAGGGCAGACTTCCCTGGCATTTAACATTTAAAAATTCCGTGAAGCAAAGGAGATATAATAAATGCAAATTTTCTTGCTGTTGTTATATTTCCTTTATGTTATTTCATTGAAGAATTTGTCACTGTTTCCAGTTGCAGGTTTATTGAAGGGCAGACCCAAGGCTGTGATTTGTGCAGAGAGAATTTTGCAAAATGCTCCATGAAGGAATCCCTCCTTGGATATGTGGTGGTTGAAGCACCATTGCTGTGTAAGCTGCTGCAAAAGCCGCACACAAATTGGTGTCAGCAAATTCAGGAGGGTGTCAAGAGGGAAAAAAAACAACCAAACAAAAAAAACCCAACACAAATGTTGTGGTTTGCCGCAGCTGATAAAAGCAGCAAGCATAGCCAATGTTACCTGGCTGCTGCTGGAAATGTTTCTCTTGGCTCTGGGAACGTCTGTCACGTTGCTGGTAGCCCACTTGTGTGAAACTGTTTTATTACCATGTTTGTCAGCTGGACTTAGGAAGCTCCTGCCTTCCCCACGCTCCTTCCCCAGTCCGCGTTTTCCTGGTGCTGCCGTTGGGAAGGGGACCCCTGTCTTAGGGCAGCTGCACGTGGAGAGGAGGTGGGAGCCCGTCCCTGTCCTCTCCCTTGGCCACCAGCGGGCGAGAGCCCTCGGCCTGGCTGCAGGCTGGAAAGGCTCTGCCCGGTGGGGACCCTGGCTCTAAATGAAGTTCAGGTATTAAGGTCCTTCACTTGAGGCTGGTCACCGCTGCAGAAGACATTCAGGTCTCGCTGGCCGTCAGTCCTGCCCTCTTCCTTCCCCTTAGGCAAGGCTGTGTTGGTTCTGCAGCATCTTCTCAAAGGAGTGTCCCTTTGCTCCTTGCTGCGTGGAGACCAACTGGTGAGGATCAAGTAAATTATCACAACTGGTTTTTTTCATGTTTGAGATCATTTAGCTGTTAATTCATTGTGGTAGTCACTATTTCTCTACAATAGGTAAAATTCTCACCATATCTCATCTGAAATGAGGTTACTTTGGAAGAATGGGAGTGAAATAGCGTGGGAATCTAGTATCATAGCATGGCAATTTAATATCAGAGAGATTTCTGTTAACTAAATGCCTTGTTTCAGTGTGTTTGATCACTTTCATTTGAAAATGAAATAAAAATCAAATTCACTTCAATAAATATTGCTGTTATCTGGAATATACTGTTTCTGTGACAAGTTCCAACTCTCCAGCTCATCTTTTACTGTTTGGTTGCACCCAACCTTTTTTTTTTTTTTTTTTTTTTTTTTTTTTTTTTTTTTAACAAAACATTTTTGTCATCTAGCAAGAAGTTGAGAAGTTTACAGACCTAGAGAAACTCTACCTCTACCTTCAGCTGCCTTCGGGTCCCTACAATGGAGACAAAAGGTATGTATGTATGTGCTTTTGTGTGTGTACATAAAGGGAAGCAGCTAATTCTGAAGTCTTTATAATTTTCTTGGCTCTTACATATTCAGCATGCATTTATATGCTGTGTTTGATAGAAAGTCTTTAATAAATATTTAGGACTTTTCTAAAAAGTTTTTCATCAAAACTTTGAAATCTGTACCACATGAGTAGTTTGTAAACATAAATCTACCATGCAATGCTCATCAAATAAAATGTTGTGCAGCCTAAGCATGATTGTTCCTTCTTTTCTGTAGGAAGTGATAATGTAGCAACACAAATGTGACGGTAGGAAAAGAAAGAATTCAGAATATTTTTGGTAACATTTGTTTGGTTAAAGTAAGAGCTAGAAAGACAATCTGGAGATCACAACATGCCCAAGTTAGCCCAGAATAATTATAGGCAGAGAAGTGCCTGAAAGTACAGTGAGCTCTGCTGTGAAGGTTAGATGCTTCTGAAGACTGAGCAGGCAGAAGCTTAGGTGGTCAGTAAGAAACAATAATTTTAAGAGAGAAATAGCTGAACTCTCACCTGTCAAAGAGACAAAATATGGGGTCACTTTGCTAAATTGTAGGTGAACATGGAAGGTAACATGCCCATACATGAAGGAAGAGCTAAATTTGTGAGGCACTGGCCTTTTGTCTCTCTGGTGTCTCTCCATCCATGTAGGTGGTCCATTTTTAAGTTTTGTAACCAAGGAGGAGCTATAGAGTGACTCTGCCAAAACTCTCTCTTCTTTCACCAGTGATCAGATCTCCATGTCATCTAGCCGTGCGCAGCAAATGCATGCATTTTCTTGGATACGGAATACCTTGGAAGAACACCCGGAGACATCGCTTCCCAAACAGGAGGTTTATGATGAATACAAGTGAGTGCTCCTAAGCTGAATTTGTACATGTGGCTATAACAAGTGTTGTGACACAAGCTCTGCAGATACTCTGTTAATAAACATGTACAAGTGCATGTAGAATAAGTAGTCCTTAAGTACTAATGCAACTGAGAAAATGCTAACTGCAGGGAGGTGAATCCCATTCATTATTTCTGCCTTTGAGAGCAGGACTGTACCATTTAAGCTGTGCATTGTGTACACTGAAATACATATACAAATATTTCTTAGCAAGAAAATATGAATATCAATAATGCTTTTTTGTGAAAAAACAGTGATATTGGTAAAAAGCATCCGTTATCTTACAATACGTTCTGGTCTAGCTTTATGCATGTATATACACATACACGTGGGGGTGTGTGAGACTGCCTTTCAAGGGTGAAGGTTGAATTTCCATTTTCCTCCTGGGAATGGAGCTATTTCAAACCCGTCATACCTTTCTCTCTGCAATAATGCCTAACTGCTGGACCTTCCTGCGGCAACTCTGGTTCCTGTACAGCACAGTGAAGCATATCTGAATATGTATGACACCAGTAACCAATCCCCAGCAAGTCTGTGCTGCGAGTCTCAAAGCTACCGTGCAGCAAGGAAAGCAACTAGAACCGAGGGAGAGGCAGGATCTGACAGGCAGGATTTGAATTCATTTACAGCATGTTCCTCGCAGGAAGCAGGGGGGGGAACATAGCCCAGCTGCCTGAAGGTAAATAACAGATCTGTGATCTAGTATGAGTATTTCCATAATCCGAACAATTACAGTAATTTGCAGGGAGCAGAGACCCTTCACCTCTTAAGTGCCCACAGAAATCAGCTTTTAGTAATTGTTACTGCTGGCTTCCCTTGTGCAAATACTTCATTTTAATTAACTCTCTCTGGTAGGGGTTTTTTTCCCCTCTGTCTGAGCTGAAACACGATGGCATTAGCGAGCCTGGGTTTGATAAACACGCACACACCTATTTCTGAGATGTCACCATCGGCTGGAGCGGTGACGCAGCTGGGAACCGCAGCCAATGGCGCAGATGTGCCGGGCCGGCCAATCCCCGCCGCGAGCGCCGCGCACGCACACACAGCAACAGCGGCGGCAGCTGCGGGGCGGGAGCGAAGTGGAAGCCTTATTCTTAAATATATTTCTTATTTAATAATTTATGGCCTGCTTCGGCAACAAATCTGCTTGGCTTCCATGCCGTGCCAAGCTGCAGATGCCCGGAAAAAAATCCTCGTCTACAGATTGTGTAGTGTGAAATTTGGATGGCTTTTCGATGTAGCTGCATCAAGTATTTGTGTATTGTATTTTTCTCTAACAAAATAAGGGTGGTAAGCAAATTTTCAGGAAAATATCAATGTTTGGAATCTGTTCCCCTTTGAAAGCATCTGTTCTGTTTTTAAAACACTCAGTTTCTCTGAATATTTTCATGAGTTATTCTTGCCCAGAAGAATAGTCTTAGAGTAGGAGGTGGGGAGGAGGCATATAAATAGATACGGCAGTTAGTTTTGATAAATCATTTTCTTTACCTAGGGGATTTAAGACCTACCAAAACTTGCTTCAGTCTCATTTATATGTTATCATTTCCTCTTCTCTGCTTGCAAAGATAGATGTTGTCTGAGCTCCCAGTAAGCAATTATATGCATTGTGCACGTAAATCAGTGCTTCAGAAGTGTGCTGCTTTGTACCAGCATCTCAATTCTTTTGCTTCAGTAAAAATAAATCTTACAAAACCACTGGGCTTTTGCCTCATCTCTGAAGTGATTTTTCTACTGCCCTGAAGTGAGACAGACAGGTGCTCCTACTCCACGCAAATCCAGTGTTGGCAAGTGTTAATAGCCTTGCCAGCTCCTTTGCATTTCTGTAGGCTTTTGTCTCTGGATTCATTCAACACAGTGACTTTTTTTCCATTCTGTAGTCTTTCTATTTTATTATTCTTCTAATTGTAAGCCCACATCTCTAGGTAAAAGTGAATAGATCTGTTCTGCTTTTAAAGGGATAAAATAAATGAAAAATGTATTGTAAGATAAGGTGATCATGCTTGGGAAGGTAGAGACATCACAGCTCAATTTGAGACGGGAGGTAGATGGGAGATACTTCACTTTTCCTGCTGGCTTTATGATGCTGTTTACGCTGGCAGAGGAAATTGTGCCATAAGATTTATTTCTATAGTGGACAGACATTTCTTCTGTTGACTTTTGGCTTTATGGGGGAATACAGATTGGAAAATATTATGGGGACTCATGGGGAGCTGCTTAGCATGTAATATGGCAGGCAGATGCTTCTGCCCATCAAATTCTTCCCTCCTTTTGTACAAGCCAGTCTTACAAAGAGGCATCTTCTCTCTATTAATAAAAACCCTTTCACAGGAATTCAGGTGTAGTTCAAGCCAAACTCAGAAGAAGTAGCATTTAGAGTCCGAGTGTGCTCCTGTGGCATTCATGCAGACAAAACCCCAGTTTACCCACAAAATAATTTGAGTAAACATTTGTGTCCTCTTTTTGCTTTACAGCAGTGGCTCAAGCAATGAAAATCAGATGGTTCGTATTTGTTTGGTGCCTGAAGATTCACTTGATAGACTTAAGTGCAGATTGGGAGGTCTTTGAGACAGCCTGTATCTATTTCTTCTAGTGTGGAAATCGTTAATTCTTGCTTTGCTGGCTGCTGGGCCTGCCACTTGGTGTATAGGTTGCATGCACTAATTTTGTTCAGTAACACCTAAGCAGTGCTTTGCATAATACTCCCTGAGAGGAGCAGTGTGGAACTTACAGCTTCATCAAGTTTTCGATCATGAGGAACTGCCTATATGTTCTCTTTAGAAGCTGATCAAATTCAGTCTAAAGCAGTCGTTTCTCACCTCCACTGCTGCTTTTGAAAATCTGGCCTAAATTTTATCTCTCTGATGGTTTAAAACCTTCTAGTTTCCATCCTACCTCATTTGAAGAATTTGTTTCAGGTGCCAGCATTGTGCTTTTGCTTAGAGAGCCAAGCTCTTCCTGAGGTTCTTCACTCTAATCCATTTTTAGAGCCCAGTGGTTTTGCTGGTTTGTTTAAGCCAAGGTCTTTGGTTCGTCTCATGTAATAGGCTCTTTATCAATTGTTATTCTCAATAGTGTTTTTATACCTGTCTTGTGTTGAATTAATCTTGCTCAAATATGACAGAATGCATGCAACATTCTGTGTGAGATTTTGCTTGTACTTACAGCGACAATAATACTATGTCTGCCTCAAATTCTGCTGCTCTTGCTCTGAGATTGTATCCACCTTTTTATCAGCTGCTGTAGATAGATCATAATTGATAACAGGATAACTGATAAATCCATTTTCTCTTTTGTTGTGTTGGTTTGATGAGTGCCTGCTTAACAGCAACAACTCTTGAAAATTCTCCTATGTGTTATTTTGTATTTTGAACTATTTAATTAAAAATCAGAAAATTCTTTTTCTATTTCTTCATCCTTTTCTATCCCTTTTCAGCTTTTTGTAACAGCTTTCTGTATTAATGATGCCTCCTAACATTGCAGAATGAGATGATTTTGCTGCTTTTGTCTGATGACATCATTTAATACAGCATTAAGCAAGATCAGTAGCAGGACAGATTTTTTGGAGGCACTGTGTCTGTAGCTTTTCTCTGGCCCTTCTGTTTCAATACAGTCTGTTATCTCCATTTTATCCAGTTCATTGCCCAGGAAGCTGTTTAATCTGGGCTATAGAGGCTGATGGTCTTCGCTGGCTTTTAGGTAATCTTTTGGGTCATTTAGTTCAAGGCTACTCTCATTGTATTTTATGTCTAGAATATGTTTACTCTGAAGATCTCACCAAAAAAAGAGTGCTTTCGTTGCCAAATCTACTGTGCAAAGGAACGCAAGCAGCCGTGTGTCCGCTGTGGCTCCTGCCCGGGGTGGGAGCTTCCCTCCCGCTCCGCTTCCCAGCACCCTGGAATGGGCAGCAGCGCTCCGGGGCGCAGCCGTGTGCCAGGAGCACGAGCAGCAGCGGGAAGAGCTGCGGGCCAGAGACTCCCCTCCGTGTTGTCAAGTCAATAACAGAGCCCAGATGGACACGGAGGGATCTCGGCTGAGCCAGGAGGAGGAGGGACCATGTGCAATGATCTGTCTGAAAACTGAAATTACATGATAATAATAATAATAGCTTAGAAATCACAAGCTTGCAGGAGCTGCCAGCATGGATACAAGGGGACTGTGTAACTGCTGCTGCTGCTAGCAAATAATCGTCCTGAAACAGATGTGCTAGACTCGAGGAGCTATTTTTTTTCTCCTGTTTATTCATTTTCTCCTGTGTAGAGAATACTTTTCACTTTAAAACTGATTAATACTTTCCTAATCCTGGTGTTTACTATATTATATTTTTCAGTCAGCAATATTGCTGATGATAGGAAAGAGCACCTCTCCTTGCTTGAAGTTGAGACTTAATATCATGTAATCAGCATGACCAAGTGACAGTGTCCTACATTTTAAGAATCTTCAAAGTGTAAATATAAAATTCAGTGCTAAGAGGCCACAACAAAAAGCAAATAGACAACTGTCTAGAACAACGTTATAACTGAAACAGTTCAGTTCTTAAGAGAATGCAGTGAAGCTGGAGACATATCCATCCCTTCAAAGGGACATATCCAGATACTGTGACTGACATTCACTTTATTGAAATTTGGTATGCAAATTAGTAAAAAAAATATATATATATATATATTCATGACCTTTCTGGAGGTCCTGTATAGAATCACACAAAACAGTTCAAGTAGGAAAGGACAGGTGGAGATTACCTGGTCCAGCACCTTGCCCACAGCAAAGGCAGCTTCAGAGTGCCAGTAGGTTACTCAGGGCCACATCCAGTCCATGTATGAAGATGGATAATTAAGCATTGGAATGGGATGCATGTGAAATCTCCATCCTTGCTTACAAGACATGGCTGGGTAAAGCCCTGGGTAAAGCTGGAGCCCTCCTGAGGTGCCTTCCCACCTGAGGGAAGCTGGGATGCTGCGTCTCCAGTGATGGAACTTCCATGGGCTCCCCCTCACATGGTCAACTCTCGTGTTCTGTATGCCCTTTTTTCATTTTTTTCCTTTTTTTTTCTTTTTCCTGCTTTCTCTGTTTCATTTCTGACTTTGTCAAGTAAAAAGGGTGAAAGTCTTCTCACAAGAGTGGGCTGAAAGTATCAGAATTGCATTACATTCATATTTTCATTGCCTTTTGGAAGGAGAAACAAAAGCCTTTTTTTTTCAGCCTCATAGATAATGGGGGGTCTGTATACAGGTCTGCAGGTGACATCTCCGGGTTTGAAAAATGTAGCCCAGGAGCTGAAGCAAATGGGTGCAGATGAGCTCTCCAGGGGAGCATTAGGACCAAATACCATAAACCTTGCTGTTTATCATCCAACAGCCTGACTTTTGAGGTGGTGCCTTCTGCACGAGGGATACCTACTTCCAGCAAGGATAAGAGCACTGGATACTTACTCTGTAGTAACTAGGGTTTTGTCAGGAAAAAAAAAAAAAAAAACATTATAGTGTCTCAAGAACTACACCTATACTGTGCTATACAGAGCTGAGTTTTTGGTCCCTTCAGTCTACTTGGATGAAAAGCCTTGCAGCCTACATCAGTCTTTTCAGCAAATGTCATTATTAATTGTTATGGTTTTAGTAGGTGATCATGGGAATGGAACTTCTGTTTCAGGGATGCTCCATCTGTCTCTCTGAGCAGAAGTTTGTCTGCATAAACACACGTGGTTAGAGCAGCAGGCAGGTGGTGGATGAGGTAATGCTCCCCTGCTATGAGGCCGTGCAGAGCTGCATACAATCGTCTCCTTTTTTTCAGAGACAGGTTGCTTTTATGTATTTCTGGTAGGAATTTTTCCAGGAAAGGAGGTCATTGCTGCCTGGTGCTGATTCCATGACCTTGGGCACGTCATGGAAATCCGAAGGCAAATGCTTTAGGGATATGTTTTGGGGTGTAGCTCATTAAAATCTGTTAAATACCACAGGGTCTTGAATAAAAGGCAGCATGTAGTAGTGTTCATATCTTTATGATGCCTTGAGCGCTTGATACATAGGTAAGAGTTCCTGAGCAGCTTCCATTTTTCTCTTGTGCTTTCATGGGGTTGTAATTTTCCAGAATGTTCATATTTTGCAGTGAAATTAGCAATTCTTGCTGTCTGCCTCAAGGAGGTAGTTTTAAAACATCTCAGATGTTGAAACAAAATTCCTTCTGCTGCTCTTGAGAGCTGAAGACAGATAACTACGTCCACTTTTAGAAAAATGCTCACCTTCAATTGTTTTTTCTGTGTTGTGTTCTCAGGAAATATCCTCCGGAGTGCAAAGATTAGCAGGTTTATGTTTGCAGCCGCCCTCGCCAAATTGCTCTCTGCTCATGCAGAACTGACTCTAAGGATATCTCTGTCAGGTTGGCATCTGCTTCAAGTTGCGCAGTTCAAAATGGGCGAATAGTTGCCTGTGCCCTGGTAAGAGGGCCAGGGCCTCGCTGCCTGCTTGTGTTGTACCTTACAAAGGCAGAGTTGGTGCCCTGGGAGGCCGTGCTCCATGGCACTGACGTTGTCTAGGCCAAATGTCTGTCTGTACGGGCAGGCAAATCTCTCCCCTACTGCTTTTCAAATAGCCGTGCAGGATGCCAGGCCTTGCCCCACACGAATCATGCTGCTGCCTAGAGGATGTTGCTGCTTTCTTATATCCTAAGATAAATGAATTGAAATGTAAGCTTCAAAGTAAGTTGTGGAGTAAATCTGTGTGCTCTGGATGATGCCCCTGCTTGTTAAATCTCCCCATGACTTGCCTTTGAACTCAGAAGAGAAGAAGGGAAAAACCTTGGTATTAATAGCTCTGTTTATACATTTTTAATGTATTTGATTCATTGTGGATAGCTTCATTAAT
The DNA here is from genome assembly GCF_000705375.1 of Tinamus guttatus. The sequence continues at coordinate 1,079,394 of NW_010584774.1, read as the reverse complement.
GTTAAATGTAGTTCTAAATATGGATGGATATGAGTGTTTTCTTCTAAAAACTTTTGATGGAGCCCACCGTGTAGGCTGGTCTTTTGTGTTGACTCTGCTTCCATTCACTATTTTCTCTGTTGCAGGAGCTATTGTGACAATCTTGGCTACCACCCCTTAAGTGCTGCTGATTTTGGAAAGATCATGAAAAATGTCTTTCCAAATATGAAGGCTCGCCGTTTAGGCACAAGAGGCAAATCAAAATATCCTTTGCTTGAACTCTTCTCAGTCATTTCTTCTGCGTTTGCCTGGAGAAATTGTAGCGTAGTCATAAGGAAGGCAGAAATCACGATGTAATTATAGCTTAGCCCAGGGTGTCTCTTTCAGTTCTGTTCCCTCAGTGTCTAATTCAGGATGATTAAAATGTGACCTTATTTTGCACTTCTAAGGGGCTAGGTGTTAAGATATTTAAGCCACTGCAATTACACTCCATCCATATGCAAATGCATATGGTAAGTAAATGCAAGATCCACTGTATAATAAAGAGAAATAAAGACCATGTTTACAGTGAAAAACTATTAATTCTGGAAAGGATTTGAGGTCATAGAGAACAAGCGGTATGTGAATTCTTAAAGAAATGCTAAGGACAGGAAAAAAAATGGCTAATTTGACTTACATGTGTCAACATGTGAAATAGGAAATAGTAAAATAGGAAATACAGTTTTGATGAGAATGATCTAAGAATAAATCTTTCTTTTTGTGTCCCGTATTTTTAAAGAATCCTCATAGATGAGGAGAGGTCCACAAAAAAATGTATGAAATCTTAGGAAGAAAATGACTTCCTTTGAGAGAAGTTCATCCACTTTTATCTCATTATAAGGCAACTTCTGCAGTTTGTTCAAGTGCTTTATGAGAGGGAAGCGCCGGTTACTTCTTAAAATTTAGCAAACAGGCAAAATAAGAACTAAAACTGGAAGTAAAAATTAAATACAGGCTAGAAATCGGGCACAATTTTTTTATGGATTGATTCACTTTTGAAAATGATGGCGTTTTTCATCTCATGCTACGTTTTCATCAAGTTCATGGTGAGAGGGGAGAGACTTAAAGCTGTTTTATTTCTGCCCAAAGTAACAAGCCGAGACAATTTAGACCTTAATTTTTGATCACATATTGCTACAGTGGACTGAGGAAGAAGGCTTTTGTGCATATGCCAACACTGCCCAACCTTGACTTTCATAAAACTGGAGATGGGGTATGGTATACATTTGCTTATTTATTTATTTATTTTGCAAATTTACATTTCCTAAGTTATTTTTACCGTCCGTCTAAAATTTCCAAAACAGAATGAAGAGCTACGTAACTTTTAATAAGATTTTTCTTTACAATGCTCTCATACTCTAAAACAAATCTCGGTTGATCTTTTTTTTAATTTAAAGCTCTGAAATAAAGAGTGCTTTTCACAAAAAAAAAAAAAAGGGATATGAAGGAGATTTGCACAGTGGTGCTACCCACAAATTTCTTTTAAACGATAATTCCTTGTTTTATTTTTACTGTATATATTTTTAAAAATATCACTGTTGGAACCCCAGTGATAGAAACAGTTCTTGGATGAGAATGCCTGGTAAGTTGACTGGGATGCAGAAGGCATCAACTGTAGGTGGTCTGAGTGTTAGGATTCTCTTTGCAGTTTTCTTCCAGAAATGTTAGCTTCATATATTGCTCTTGGAAACATTATAAAGTTCAATCATTTTGATTTTGAATCATATTGGTTATGGTTCTTTTCTCCCATTTCATGAAAAAGAATGTATGTACTTAGTGCTTTGTGTCATTTTTATCATCATTTGTTCTGTATTCGTGTTGTTTTTAGTTGTTAGTAATTTTTAATATAAATAACCTTTCCTTTTTCTTTGTTTAGTTGGATGGGACAGAGCCATCTGGGCAGCTACAAAGTGCTGATGAGGAGGTTGTCTCCGCGGCCTGCCGGCTTGTTTGTGAATGGGCCCAGAAAGTGCTAAGCCAGCCTTTTGATACCGTCTTGGAGTTGGCTCGTTTCCTTGTAAAAAGTCACTATATCGGTACCAAGTCAATGGCAGCTTTAACAGTAATGGCAGGGGCACCAGCAGGTAATGAGTTACCTTAATTCTGAATCTGTGCAAGGGGGAATCTTTAAAAGAAGGAATGCATTTTATGTAAGAGGGATTTTTTTTAACATCGAATCTGAGTATGTCGAGGAAAGAGAGGAGCGAAGCGAGTGGGCAGCCCGGGACGACTGAGGGTAGGTGCCGCTTTTGTCCCTGCCCTGTGTGGCAGTGTATCCCACTGCAGGCAGTGACATTTCAGTCCTTCCCTGTGAGTGTTAGATGAAATAAAGGGTGATAGTTCAGTTGCTTGTAGTGACATGAGTAATATATCAGTTTGAGTAAGCACCTCCTTTCAGGACAGGCTGGGTTTGACCCTTGAACATGGATTTAAGAGATTTTTTTAGTCCAAGCTGCTGCAAGTTACTTTTCTCTGTGGAAGTCTAGAAGCAGGAGATGAAAATATGCTATGGTCTGAGATCTGGTCTGTGGCATTAGCCTTTCAGACTCTGAAGGTAGTTTGCTACATCACTGTCGTGTTTGACAGTTTTTTGCGGCAGTTTGGATTTTTAGTGTTGCTGTTCATTTGGGAAGGACTAGCCGTAGGAATGTCTAGCAAAACATAACTGCATCTCAAGAGGTACTTGCTACCTTTAGAGAGGAGAAGCGGAAAGGAAACAGGGAGAGGGAATTCTCAGTTGGCCTTGAGGTGAGCACCTGATCATAGCCAGTGCGAGCTGTAGGTTATCTGGGGGGTGATCAGTGAGAGGACTTTGGAGACCTGATTACTTTTCCAGAAGTTCTTAGAGGTCAGTATAAACCTTAACAATAGGGAAATGGAATCGAGGAAGTTAAGGAAACTATTAACGGCATAATTGAGAGTGCTCTTGGACAAATGGGTTTTCTAGTTCATGGTGTGTGGAAGGAGAGGAGTTGATCCATGAGTGGGAACGGTCAGGATGTTGCGGGTCTTCCAGTCCGTGCTGGCCCCATGGATCCGCGTGCGCAGAGCTGAAGGCCACGCGGGTAGCGCAGGCGCCGGTTGTGGCAGCTCCAGAGAGGCGGCCGCAGGCCCAAGGGCTGTTGTTGGAGGGAAGATACCTGTCCTTCCCGACCGAGTCCGTGGTCTCCTGTGATGCCACCAGTGAGGGCCTTGATCTTGTAAGACGCTTCAAGGCATGATTAACTTAAAGCACATGAGTAATGGCACTGAATTTCAAGCACTTTGCTAAATCTGGATTTTGGTGCCAATAGCGTGGGGGTTTGTAGGCGTACACTGGTATAGCTGTGTTTCCGTCTGATAACTTGCCCTAATATGGAAACAATTGTCTGTCTTAATTTTCTCTCAAGAGTAGATTTTCTTACAGGCGTTTTTGATATGTCAGATGCAAATTTTCCTGAGATGTTTGATCTGTGTCAGGTAGTACAACTAGGCCAGTGTTGTTATTGGCCACGCTAAAAATAAGGGTCTGAGGGCATTGAGAGGAACAGGAGAACGTTGTCTGGGGCACTTGTGTGACTGGGATTCCTGCACAATTTCACGCCCTCGTTAAGTGAAGAAAAGAGCTGTTTTTTATTTGGTTCTGCCAGATGAATTCCTTCAGTACTCAGTCGCTAGAAAAGGTTCTATTTGATGTGGTTGTTGGTATATCTACGTCTGTATTCTCTGTCTCCCTCTTCAGTCACTGAAGCATCTGAAGTTTCTCTGGTTGTAGGTGAGGGCTGAAGAGGGAAGTATAGGTTCCTCACGCTCTCCCCAGGGGGTTCTCCCCCACATCTGCTGAGGGAAATGTGTTTGAACCAAAGCAAATCTCTTACCTTCAGAAAGGGCAGTTTCAAATGGAAGCAGATTGTCAGGGCTGTGGGTTCTGGCAATCCCCTTCCCTCACCACTGTCCTTTCTCCTTCTGGCTGTCTTTATTACAATTTTAAACTTAGTGCAAGGCTTTGCTGTCTGTACACTCTTTTCTTTACATGTCATTGCTTGGCTTTATCAGCTCTGCTAGCCATGCTGCTGCAAGGAAGGGGACACATGTATGCGGTTAGCTCTGGCTCGTGGAGCTCCTCCATACCCTTGCTTCCTCTGAGAAAAGGTGGTGTTCTGAGAAAATGGGCATTTATTTTTCCTGTGTGTCTCTGGGGCTTGGATGGTCAGGACAGGTTCTTTTATTGCTGTGTGCTGCAGGAGCAAATAAAATATCCCCATTGCCTTTTCTCACAAGGAACTAGGTGTGTGTGCAGTAAGAGAAAAAGTTTTACCCTCAAGTAGGGTAAAAAGGGCAGGGAGAGTATCCTCATAATGTTATTTGCCTTCAGTATTTAGCCCACACAGCGTGCTCGTTATTTTCCAGGTCCTGAAATGTATTTGGGTATTTCAATGATTCTTTGAAAAGGGAATTGAAAGCAGAAAGTGGAGACATGCTGCAGTATTAGAGCTGTCATGGTACATGTAGGCAGCTGCTGAGAGGCTGGTGATGATTAATTTGTAGTTAAGAGTTGTCTTAAAAACTGAGAAACCTATGAAGTATAGAAGAAACAGTGTTAAAACTTCTTGATGGGGAGTTTTACAGGGCTGAGTGTTCGTGGAGGGAATGTATTAATCTCTTGACTGGTAATAAATGAAAGATCATAGTTGTGATGTGATTTAGTAACAGAGATTGGTACCAGCTATACCAATGACTTTGCTCCTCCTTGCTCTTCCTAGCAGCATCTTTGCTTGTGCATGATCAGCGAAAGCATCGTCTTCAGAAAAAAATTTTTCTCATCATATTTTCTATGTTGCTTTTTGCCTTCTCCTGCTTCTCCTTCCGCCCTTGTTGTTTCATTTCTTACCCTTTTGGCATTATCCCTGATCACACACTGGTGGTGATCCATTCTGACATAATAATGTGTTATATTTAACACACTGATCATGAGCTAATATAATCTGCTCAGAACTGCACATCTATGGCACAGATTGACAGCTTTTTGCAAAGATTTTATTTTAAAAGTGCTTTAAATATTGATAACAAAACAAAAATATGATAGAAGATGAATTTTAAAGTCTCATAGCCACTGCCCTCTACTGTCAGTTTAATGAAATGCATTGTTTTTAGATTTTGATAGTACAAAAGATGCAGTTTGGGATTACTAGACACAAGATGCCAATACACAATATTTATCTGCTAATGTCACAGTAGAGATTTTGCCAGAATGTTTTAAATAAACTAAAGCAGTGAACAGATTTGAATATGAAATGTCTTCCTGGGTGAGGTAGTCTGAGAGTGATTGTGGAGGTCCTGCCATGTGTGGTTACATGCAGAAATGGCACAACAAACATGGTATGTTTTATTGTAATACTGTTTTTTCTGTGTGTGTGTGTTCAGGAATAAAAGGGATCCCCCAGCCCTCAGCTTTTGTACCTACTGCTGAAAGTAATTCCTTTCAACCACAAGTGAAAACTCTGTCATCTCCTGTCGATGCCAAGCAGCAGCTGCAGCGTAAGATCCAGAAGAAGCAGCAGGAGCAGAAGCTGCAGTCTCCTTTGCCAGGGGAGTCTCCAGCAAAGAAAACAGAAGGCCCTGCAACCAATGGCGTGGCCACCCTCTCCAATGGAAGCCCTGCTATCCTGTCTCCTCAGCCCATTGGCATCGTTGTGGCAGCTGTCCCCAGCCCGATACCGGTAATGTTCTGCAGTGCTTCCCTACTGAAAACAACCCATGAAAGGATGGATTGTAAATTGCCAGGAACTAAGCAGTGATGTCAGTGGGAGAGAAAAATGATTTCCTTCAGTTATCAAAGACTTGTGTGCACTGACGTTTTTCTGTCCCAGTGACTTTGTTGTACCGTGAGAATACCAGTACTATCGAGTTTGTGACGGTATCAGTAAAATTGTAATTAGGTAGAATAAGCCAAGTTCCTCTTTGAGGTGAGTGTCAGTAATTTGAGGTAAGCTGTCAGTAATTTAATTTATATATTGGAATAATTACCCTTGACGTGAAGTGTAACCAGACAGGAAAGCCAGCACAAGCCGTGTAGGTCACTGAGCCCCTAATACGGGCTCTAAATGGACTTTCATTGCTCCAGTGGATTTAGTGACATGAACAGTTTCATTTTTGCACAGATATCTAATATCCTTATATTTGAAAGACTATCCTTGTCTTTCAACCATACAAAAGTGAGGCAGCAGGGGAAGATGTTAACTACTCATAAGGTGTTAACTATGTTGCTGTTCTTAGTAGTAAGCCTGTTTCTCTGCCTGATACTGGGTTTGCATTTAACACACTCTAGACCTCTTAAAAATGGTCAGTGTTTTGAACACATCCTCTCCTCTTTATCCTTTTTATGTCATTTCCTTACATGTGCTGAAGGACTGCATGTGAGTGACCCTTTCTTTAAGGTCCTGTAGAAGATCAGAGTTGTATATAGACCACTGCCTTAAAAGTTGAGGTCATGTATCTGTCCACCAGTGCTAGGCAGCCAAATACGCAATTGTTTGTGCATAAGTTGAAGAGCTGATTTTGATATGAAGTGATTGTTCAGTAGGTTGGAACTGTTGGCCTTCATCTTTGAAGTGCTTTGGGACGTGATTGCCCATGGGATTTGGGGGCTTTCTTCAACATTCTTTTTCTCACTAAACAGGTGCCAAGGACCAGGCAGTTGGTGACATCTCCAAGTCCTATAGGATCATCTGATAGCAAGGTGCTGCCTCTCAATGTTCAGGTGGTCACTCAGCACATGCAGTCAGTCAAACAGTCACCAAAGACTCCCCAGAACGTTCCAGCCAGTCCGGTTGGTGACCGCTCTGCCCGACATCGCTACCCACAGATCTTACCGAAGCCAGCAAACACCAGTGCTCTCACCATCCGCTCTCCCACCACGTTGCTCTTCTCCAGTAGCCCAATCAAGACTGTTGTGCCAGCTCAACATGTGAATTCCTTAAACGTGGTGAAAATGACAGCAATATCTCTAGCTCCAAGCAGCAGTAGTGTGCCTGTCAAACAGACGCCTTCTGTTAACAGCAGCGCAGGAGCAGCAGAAGAAGTGAGGACTGCTCCTCAGATCAAAAATGGATCTGTTGTTTCACTTCAGTCTCCAGGTTCCAAGCCTAGCACTGTGGTAGCTACGTCTGCAGTCAAGATCAAACTGGAACCAGAAGCGTTGCTGGATGAGAACCCAGTGCAGGGCCAAGAGAGCTCTGATGCATCTAAATCCGTAAAGGGAGCCCCTGGCCTGCCTGCTGCTCAACAGATCAATTTTGAGGTTGCAACCTTGAAAGTTTCAGCTGATGGTGTTGTGGAGGCAAAAACAGCTAAGGGCTGTGATCAGGGAGCTGAAGAAGCAAGGACCAAATACAAAACACAGTCTAATGAGATCACACCAGTTTCTTCAGCAGGCAATAATCAAAGCACTGTAACGCTGTCAGTTGCCAATCAAAACTTGTCCAGCACCAGCATCAGTTCACCTCCTACTGGTGACTCTGCAAATAAAGACAAAACGTGCACTAAAAGTCCCAGGAAGCGACAGCCTTCTACACTTCAGGATTCCCAGGTACCACCTGTAAAGAAACCACTGGTGGGGCAGCTTTCAGCTGGTAATGCTGTGGAGGGTCAAAAAGCCAACAGTGTTAAGAAAGCTCCGCAGGTTGTATCATTAGTGAACAGTGACAATACTGCGACACTTGCTCAAGTTCCCAGCGATGTAAATTCTGCAGCTTCAGCAAACTTGGTGGCAGACTGTTCTTTGAATACCAGTGTAAATACCAGTGATGCTACTTTAGAACAGCAGCTTATAGCAGCAGCGTCTCCAGATATAAAAGTAAAGTTGGAAGGAAACATGTTTATCATAGAAGATGATTCAAAATCTGATGGCAGCTTTAACCCAAATACATGGCACCATATCACCAAAACTTCTGACTTTGCATCTGTGAATTGTGAACAGCAGCAAGATATCAGTGTTATGGCTATGGCAGCTCATCCTGGCTCCAGTGACTTACCTGAGTCCGCCTGGGAGCCAGTGCACTGCGAAGGGATCCAGGCAGATGTGTACAGCCAGCAGTTGCAGAGCCAGATCCAGGACTCCTCCCTGGGGCAGATCCAAGCACAGTCTTCAAATCAGTTACCTCTGCAGTCGGAGCTGAAGGAGTTTGAACACGCGGTCCCTCAGTCGAATGAAAACTTCTTTTCGTTTGACGATGACCTTACCCAGGACAGCATTGTGGAGGAGCTGGTGCTAATGGAAGAGCAGATGTCCTTGAGTAATTCTCATCCTTACAGTGGCTGTCTAGGAATGGCACTTCAGACTCAGCCAGCAGCTCCGGGAGCTCCCGTGTCATCTCATCCAAGCAGTGCGCACTTCTACCAGAACGTGTCGCGGGAGAGCCCGTGTTCCCGGCTGGCCCAGACGACTCCGGTGGACAGCGCGCTGGGCAGCAGCCGCCACACGCCCATTGGCACGCCGCACTCCAACTGCAGCAGCAGCGTGCCCCCGAGCCCCGTGGAGTGCCGAAACCCCTTTGCCTTCACTCCCATAAGCTCCAGCATGGCCTACCACGACGCGAGCATCATTTCGAGCAGCCCCGTGAAGCCGATGCAGCGGCCTATGGCCACCCACCCCGACAAAACCAAGCTTGAGTGGATGAACAACGGGTACAGCGGTGTCAGTAACTCTTCGGTTGCAAACCATGGCATTCTCACGAGCTATCAGGAGCTAGTGGAAGACCGTTTCAGGAAGCCTCATGCTTTTGCAGTTCCCGGCCAGTCATACCAGGCTCAGCCGCGGCACCATGATCCTCACTTTGGCCGTGTGACTCCTGTGTCGCCTGTGCAGCACCAGGCAGCCCCTGCCAGCAGCACTGCCAAGCAAGAGGGCTTTGCCGTTCCTGCTCCTCTGGACAGCAAAGGAGCTGGATCCTCTCTCAACAACAGCCTGCGGTGCCGGAGCGTGAGCCCCGCTGTCCATCGCCAGCGTAACCTCAGTGGCAGCACTGTCTACCCTGTCTCAAATATACCACGCTCTAACGTGACACCGTTTGGAAGTCCCGTGACTCCCGAAGTTCACAATGTATTTACTAATATCCCTGCAGACACCAGTGCCAATAACATAGCTCAAAGAAGCCAGTCAGTCCCATTGACTGTGATGATGCAGACGGCCTTTCCGTCTCTTCAGAAACAAACAAACACTAAAAAAATAACCAATGTGTTGTTAAACAAACTTGATTCTGATAGCGATGATGCAGTGAGAGGTTTGGGAATGAATAACATGCCCTCGAATTACACAGCCAGGATGAATCTCACTCAGATTTTAGAAACATCCACTGCTTTTCCTAGTGCCAACCCACAAAATATGATCAATTCCAGCACTTCAGTTTATGAATTCCAAACACCAAATTACCTCACGAAAAACAGCAGCACCGATCAGATCAGTTTTTCTTCTGGAGATAACCAAGCACAATCAGACATTGGAGAGCAGCAGTTAGATTTCAGCAGCACTGTAAAAGACCTTTTAGGGGAGGACAGTCTGCCAACCAACCAGCAGCTGGTGAATCAGGTGGCATCAGATCTCAATAACGTTGCATCTGTCTTTTCCAGCGACATCAGGTTGTCTTCCGACCTCTCAGGCAGCATTAATGATCTGAACACTTTAGATACAAACCTACTGTTTGATCCAGGTCGTCAGCAGGGACAAGACGATGATGCTACACTGGAGGAATTAAAAAATGACCCCTTGTTTCAACAAATCTGCAATGAATCCATTAACTCAATGACTGCATCCGGTTTTGAGTGGATGGAGAGTAAGGATCATCCTGCTGTTGAAATGTTGGGTTAATTTTGTTTTATAGTATGTATGTAGCACACTGTATCTAAAAGACAGACGTATTGTATTTGTCTTAATGGAAGTGCCTCCTGCAGCAGAAACACTTGCTATGTATTGTGGCATTTTAAAAGAAAAAAAAAAGTTTGCTGTACCAGTTGCTCACTCTTCAGCAGGGAAAAGGCAGTCTTACCAATTTTAAATAGATCTCTGAAGATGATGGGCTATCAAAGAGCCAGTATTAACATTAGAATTTTATAGTGTTCCCACACACTGTTTCTTACCGTAGCAAATAACGGAGTGGTTTAACAGCGAGCCGGCATTGACACCTATAGCTGAGGCTTTAGGAAGGCTGCAAGTCCAGCTCGTTACTAGGCTTTCCATACTTTGTGTTGCTTGTTATTTCTTAGCAGATAATTCTTACAGACCTTGGGCATTCAGGTCTGCAATGCAGGGTGCTTACAGAAGGGCAGCGGATGGGGAGTGGATGCAAGTGCACTGCGACACGCAAGTGCTCGATCAACATGTGGCGATTTTGGGTACTGTGCAGGGGGGAACTGGGAAGTCTCTGTAGTACCAGTGCCATTTACTTCTCTAGCAAGCACAGAGATAGGAAAAATTAACAGGAACAATGATCAAGAAAAGAAAGAAAGATGCACTAAATTTCTTATTTAAGAGAAGCAAATCTATGTAGTTGCTTTATCCATTAATGTTCAGGACATCACACTTGATATTTTAGTTCTCATTTCAATGTCAATATATTAGGTAAAATTTATGGAGAAAGATTTTGAGCACTGAAATTTAATCGAGACCTAATACCCTATTTTAATTATTTATCAAAGATAGAGAAGGAGCATGATATTTTCCCTCATTTTTAAATAAAAGAGCTACTGGAGCTCAATAAAATAGTATTTTTAAAGATTCATTTAAGTCCACTGTTTTCTGAGGTGTAGGAAGATGTCCTTTTCTCTGTGTGTTCTAGTAGATTGAGCCCTTTCTCACTCATCCTTTCTCTCAAAGAAAAGATTATTAAAATATTAGAATATGTATGTGGTTGAACTAAAAATGTTTTGTATAGAGCCATAATGCTGCCAGGCACTTTACAGATACAGAGTAAGACACGTGAGCCCTCTTTCGGTAAAAAGTCTTCTAAAAGTGCATATTGTTTGAGGAGCCTGAATTCCATTTTTGTAAGTGATTTGATAGAATTGATGATCTAATTATTATTAGAAGTCCTTAGCTCTTCCATCCTGAAAAAAAAAAGGCATTTAGATTTCTACCTTGCTTGCTCACTTAAACCAAAAAAAAAAAAAAAGAGAGAAAAAAATCTCTTTGGTTTGCCAGCATGGCATCTTATCTCTCATGATGGGAATAGAGAAAAGAGAGGGGTTCTTAACCAGCCATGGCCCTGATCCTGTGAAGAGGACTTGCAGACAAGCTTTTACACTCAGAAGCACTGAGGATGCTTATGGTGCCATCCCTTAAACTTAGATAAAATTGATTTGCTCCTGTAAATTGATGCTTATGCAGCTGAAAGCAGAGCAGAAAACATTTCCCTGTCTGTGTTCTTTGAATGAGAGGTCATGAACTCATGAAGGGGGAGACCCCCTAGATTTAGTCAAGGAAGAGAGAATCAGATTTGTAGCTGAATGGAGATTTTCATTTAAGTGTCTTGGTGATCTTCTGTTTCTCCTGTTGACTAGAGATCTCAGTGTTGGTTAGATTTTGTTTGTGCTGATCCACACGGTACTGCTGCACTGGCACTTGGGGTGCTCGTTGCGCCTGGCCCCGCTCTGAGGCCTCTTCTGCAGGCGCGAGCCCTGCTGGGCTCGAGCACCTCACCTGGGGCTTCACTTCCCTGTGCTTCACCCCGGGAGCTCGGCCTTTTCCCTAGGAGCAGGCCCAGAGCTCAGATCCCACCTGTGGACACGCTGATGTACAGTGCTGTGGCTAGTTCTGTTCAAGATCAAGTGCCCCGAAGTTTGGTAGGGAAACAAGGAGCAGGGGGACCTGAGCTCTCTGCATGTTGATGCCCTCTCGGCAGTGACGTGCTGAGCATCCTCCTTTCACTTGGACTTCACTGGGGCAAAGGGAAGCAGCCCCTCTTTTTCTACCATAGGTAAAGTGCCAGCATGACCAGGGATTTGTGAACCCCCCTTTGTGGTGGAGACGAGTGGGGGAAATGGAAGCGCCGGTGGCGGCAGGCGCTGTCCGTGCGCCTGCGTGGCCGCTGCCCTGGCGCCGGGCCAGGCCTGGTGCACGCATCGTGACAAGACGTTGCTGCCCCCAACTCCTCTGCTTCCCCTTAGGAACGTTCCTCAGTAAAGCAGGAGTCAATTTAAAAGTTGATGCATTCTAAATTATGCAGTCATCACCAAAGGTTTTTAGAAGTGCATTTAAAATTATATGTAAATACCAAGTATTGCATTGGGCCTAACACAAGATTTAATTAGCAAGAATAATCTATAATCAGTGGATTAAAGCAAATTTATTTTTAATTTAAAAAGTGTTCAATTCAATAAGGATTGTTTCAAGTAAAATCCCAGGCACAGAGATGAAACATTTTCACTTCAATAAATGGTGCTAGGGCGAGTTCACACAGCTTTGTACATTAATATGTATTATTTTAGAGGTGTTTGTGTGTTGGTGTTATAATTTGTTGGGTCCCTGTTCTTAGTGCTAGCTAGTTCCTTACTGTACATCAAGACAGAGCACTACTGCACACCAAAGTATGCAATACCCAAAGGAAAATCCTGTGATCCTAAAAAATGGAAGCCTGTCTGTGTCAGATACTCCAAAACTAAGAATTTGTGATAGTTCTGACCCCTTGTTTACATTATTGGCTTCCTACTAACATAAGAAATAAATTATTTTGATAACATTTTTTGCTAAAGTATACAAACTTGTGAATTTGTACCCTATGTACAGTATTGCAGCAAACACTTTAAATTTGGTTGGTTAGTCCAGCAAACTTTCTGGGTTCATATATTGCACTAAAATTCTGTCGAACCTGTGGTAGGCACATTCCTTAGGATAAATGCAACAAATACGGCCCACTGATTTAAAAAGAAAAAAGAAAAAAAAAAAAAAGACTTTTTAATGTGTTTCATTATTAAAAGGCAAAATGTCATTAAAAGTGACAAGTGAAATTGTCTTATGTAGCAATGTGCGTTGATCTCAATGAGATATTTCTATTTCTTATTCTCTTACATGAGAATATTACAGCAGGAAGAATTAAGTTTAGTTTGCTTCACCATGTTAATACATGATCACAAAACGTGCATGCGTGTTAATGACTTGTACAGTACTAGATATATTCCTGTAACCACTTTTATTTTTTTTTTTATTCTTTTGCGGTATTGAAACTGGTTCGGTGTTAACCAGGTGAGCATAGTTATTCACAAGTTATTTACTTTTTTATATTAACTAATTCAGCTTAGTTATTGTTGAATATGTTCCTTTCTTGGATTATTTTTTATTGTTCTGGTGTTGAAAAGCATTTTTGCATCATTTTATCATGATAAGAATTCATGAAGTAAATAATTTGCAAATAATTGCAATAAGCACTGACTTCTGAACTGAAAAGAAGGAAAGCATTTTTTGTGCAGTGCATTTGAGGTTCATATGATAGTCTTGTACTATACTGTGCTTTCTTTACTGCACCGTAAGGAAATAAAAACCCCTGTTCTATGTTTTCATTTAGTGCAGGAAACCCGATTTCTCCCTTCCTCCCCAGTGTTTTGTTGTCTGTTGTACTGCTGAAACTACAGTAGTTGAATATTGCAGTAGCATTTCAGTTATTTTTTTTATTGAAAGTGCTCAAAAATTGTTTTTTAAATGTTTTCAAAAACAATAAAAACATTTTATATTAAAAGGGCTCTGGAGATTTTTATTTCTATGAAGGATGTGCACTGAAGCTGCCCGTGCTCCCTGACGTGGTGAAGGCAGGTCGCAGCTGTCTGGCTGTACTGACTTGCTGAGCACTTACATTTGAGCAGCCAGCTCAGGCCGCCCAGGCTGGAGGCCTAGGTAGGTTTGTGTTAAGAGCCGTCTTCTCTTAAGGCAAGTTGGTAGTTACACACTTCTGATTATTCACTTTGTCTCTTGATATTCCGGTTGTGCTGATGTCCCTTTCAAGTGGTAAGTACAATACCTGTGTGATGATACCTCTAAGTTTGGGGGCAAAAACAGTTAGAACTTACTGATAAGCAAATCTGCTGTCATGTCAGACATGAAAATGATATTTGGGCCAGGCCGTACGTTGGCACGTAGTAGTGAGCAGCCTTGGCTGGCACTGCGCTCGTGGCCAGCTTACTCGGCGCAGACATCCCCATGTTGATGGTTAGTCGGAGTTTGGTCCATGCTGGGGTGGTGACTGTCACCATCGTGGCACAGAGCCACATTACTGGTGTCACTATCCACCGTGGCGATGCTTGGCTGCCCTTGCTCTTTCACACTAGCAAAGCACTGCCACAGCGTATTGTCATGGTCCAGCTTGACTTGTTGCCATACAAGCAGGAAGGTTTCTATGAAGATTTCTTAATGCATTCTGAAATCATATGTAAAATCCTATAGCAACATTCCCAGCTTAGTCTGCATAAACACAATGGAAGAGGATGGCCACAGAGCAGACACTGGCCAAGAGAAACACAGCGCTGGCTGTCACACTCCATCCCAGACTACTGTGGCGCTGAGGTGAGCTGGCAGGTGCCAGATTTTGTGGTGACACAAAATCACTCGGACTAGTCACAGGAGGAGGAGACTGAGAATCATCATGGAGACATAAATGAGGCAGGGGAAGGAGCATCAGAAAGATGGATGTGTTTTAATGTCATGATGGAGGGAATGGTGTTCATAAATCACCTATAACAGTGTTTCTAAGCTATTAGAAATCTATTAATCTCTTTGGCATTTCCTGCTCAATTTGTTAAAAAGTAAAATGTAACCTAAGTACAGCTAGGTGAATTAACAGGAGACAAAAGTGAAGTGAGGGGTATGAGAGGTTTGCTTAAAAACAAATGCTGCTAAAGAGACTACGGTTACATTTTTCCAGATTGCACTGTTTAAATACCTAAGCCAGGAGACTACATTGATGTACAATACAGTTATAATTCTTGGTATGTTGTAATATTTCTCTTACGTGTTTTGAAAATGCAAGAGATCCCACGGGTGATGCAAGCGCTGGAGATGCCGCCGCCTCGAGCCCGTGCGTGTCTGTTCTCCAGCGGCCTCGTCGTGCCTCCTCCAGAGCCTGCTCTCCCCGGTGCTGCCTACCCGTTTGCTATATCTGGTAATGCCCTGGCTCTGCAATCATCAAAAAGTTCCATTTTTGTCCCTGTGCCTCATCTTTTCTCTATCACCATTTTCATTTTAATGAACTGCTGCTTTCCTATGGGTTATGATAAGCTACGTGTCATTAAAACTTTGTCTCTTCACAATACCTACTCAGATGATGCCAATTAGAAACAAATTTTCAGTGCATCTCAAGTAGCTGCCTCAAATAGTGTTCTTGCTTAGCATTATGCTACTGACCTGGAGCACATCCTTCGTTTTGTGGAACTAGACTTCAAAATTTTACTTAAAAAATGGGCCCAAAAATGGAAATGAGCCTTAGTAGCTTCAGAGAAGATCCATTTTAATCTACCTATCCATAAAAGTAGCTGCTTTTGGTAAAAATATTTTCATAGTAGTGCAGGAATTAAATTAATAAATTCATTTTTAAGGCCTGTGAAACCTGCAAGATATCATACAGGTAGCCACTTTATATATATATGTATACATTTTATATATATACAAATATGTTTTAAAGAAAAGGTAGCTGCTTAGTATGTTGGAGTACTGGCATTTCCATTTGTGGGGTAGGGTAGTAGCCTCGCCAGTAGGTATCAGAGCCCTGCGTGTCCCAGGGCACCATCCTGGGGGCAGAGGAAAGGGGGTGCCAGACCTGAACAAGAGCTGCAGGCCAAGGACAGCACATTGAAAATGCACTTTTTTTTTTTTTTTTTAGTAAAACTGAGATGTGAGTGAATTCAACTTAAAATGGCAATTAATTATTAGCCCACTTTCCTAAAGGAATACAGGACTAACAGTTAGGGAGGGGATTCATTAAGCATCCAGCATGAAAGAGATATATAAAGACAGGAGTGCAAATGCTGCCCTCACTCCTGTGTCCTAAGTCAGAACAGGAAGTTTCTCTGATTTTATCAGTGTTTTAGGCATTAGCAAAGAGCATGTAGAACACACTGTTTTATGTGCACATGGAGAATGATAATCTGAAGGTATTTAAAGGAAAAACAAAAAGGACCAAATACACGGTTCCCCGGAAGATGCTGGTTCTGTTCCAGTGTGAAGGGCTGAGCGTGGAGCAGCCCTAGCCAGGCTGCCCGCGCACACCGTCGCTGCTGGTGAATTAACCTGGCGTGACAGCAGCCCAGGGGAGCGCAGCACCTCCCGGTTCCTGTTCTGTTCTGGCAGCTCTGCTCCCCCTCATGCTGAAACGGGAGGGAGAGGGATGACATTTGAGGGATGGTGACTCAGACAAGCGCTTACCCCTTCATTCAGATGCGTATGCACAGTAGCAGTTATATATGCACTCGCCACCTCCACTGTGGTTGCTCTTCTTACTACGCCGATTTGCTCATCAGTCAGGATAGATCTCCAAAAGAAATGGCTTGTAAATTGTTATTTCAGTCCTGGAAATTCAGAAAAACATTTCTTGCTGTGCATCTTCCCCTGTGGCAGCCTTCCTCGGTGAGAGCTGGAGCTCCCCCCAGCCGCTCTCCTGAGGACAGGGATGTGCTGGGGTGCAGGGACCGGCCTGGGGCTGCTGGTGGTATCTGGCAGTACAGACCTGCGCTGTGCTCTGCGTTCACCAAGCACCTGCAGTGTGTGCGGGGCGCTTGCTGCTAATCTCAAATTTTGTCTGCAAGCTGCCTCCAAAATAACGTCTTGGATAGGGGAATTCTGGTTCACATCTGGTCCTACAGGCAAGAAACCAAGAAAGCTGAAAGTGAGGAAAAAGTGAGGGAAAGTGGTGGGAGGAGCCTTTCCTCCGATACTAGCT
>NW_010584774.1:1012065-1059588 GCF_000705375.1 Tinamus guttatus | reverse complement strand
GGGGCTGCCGGGGCGACCCCGCGGTCCCCGGAGCCGCCGCGAGCTCCTGACCCCCGCGCGGGGCAGCGCGCGCTCCTGCCGCGCTCAGCCAGAGGGTGGTTTTGACATGGAGCATCGTTTTTCGCCCGTGAGCCCGGGGGTTAACGGGTGTGTGGTGTTCCCGGAGGGGAGCAGACACTCCGATAAATCTTTTTTTTTTTTTTTCTTAAAGCCTCAGTGGGGTAGGCATCCCCCTGGAAGCCAAGTGCCAGCACTCCCCTCCCTAGGTCCTGTTCCTGGTTGCTGGTAACTTTTGGGGCTCTTTAGTTGGGCTGAAATATTCCATGCCTTGGGCTCTGTGTTTTACTATATTTTATTAGATTTCAGGCAGCTTAGCTGTTGCCCAGCCTACGTGCTCCAGGGAAGGAGTTTTGCAATCGGCCTTTGCAGTTGAACAATTCTACTTTACCCTGTGCCCTTCGGAACATTAAGCCATTTGCAGGCAGGGGAAGAAAGCTTGTGTCTAACAATGATATTACATGTAATTCCTTTTCTATAATTTAAAAAACGTGTTGAAACTTTGTCAAGTCCCGTTTTTTGAAAATGTGGCTGTTTGCTTTCGGCAACTTCAACATTCAGTTGGTTTGTATTGATAAACACTTAGAGAACGTGCTCAGTTTTCTTTGTAGTTTTGGCATTTAACTCTGCATGCACAATGTGAGCGATCTTAGGGTTATGGAAAAGCTACTGCCAGCTGCTTTGGGCTGGGGTGCTGGAGTTAAACCTAGAGTTCCTGCCTCCTTAGATTATCTTTTTTTCCTTTCTGTTTAAAGATTGTATATGCAGAGTTACAGTGAAAACACTAAGTCAGAAAGCCAAACTGTGCAGGAAGAAGTAGTACCGAGGAGCTGTGTGTAACCCCCTCGGGCGCCCGCGCGCTGTTCTGCAGCCTTCCCGTGGTTATGTCTGCGCCTGTTTTCCCCTTTCCCCAAAGCTGGAGCCTTTCCCCAAGAGGGGGGCTGCCAGGGCTATGTTTGGAGCCGTTTGCTTGCCCCAGCGCGCTTGCTGTAACGTGGAAGCAGCCGAACGCAGCATCGAGGCTTACGGACACAGCCCTCCAGGATGTATCCTGGGGTCTTGTTAACGTGACCCTTAGTACAGGGTCACTAATATCCTGTTGCTGCTGCAACTAAAATGATGGCAAAGAGCTGTGGGTCAGAAGGAAGCTGTAGCTTATAGGGCACAGTACGTACACTTGGACGTTGTATGTGCTGTATTTAAGTGTCTCAGTGTCGGTGTTTGAGTCTGGCAAATGCAGTTGGTCTTAGTCTTCTGTAGAATGGGTATCATACCATTTTGTCACCAACAGGACTTCTGTGGCTTGCTTGGGTATTGAAGTAGTGAGCATAAGAAAAGCCCATAAAAAGAGTTAATTCTGTATTCAGAATGAGTTCTTAACAGTACATGGAAGGCAGGATATGGGGTTGTATCCTGAAAAACGAGAAAGAAGAGCATGGAATAGTTGCTCATTTAATACTACCAGTTTGTTTCCTTAATAAGGTGGTTGCCTCTTTAAAAATGTGACCTATGGTCATATCAAATTTTCTAGCAGGATGACATAGGCAGTCGCAGGCTAAAATGAATATGTGGTAGGAGCAACAGTAATTGCTGGATGATCACAGTTTTTGGTACCTCTCACTTCTTCTGGAGGGGGGAGAGAGGGGTAGGAGGGGCAGAGTTATCTTGAAGAACAAGGTTGAGTACTCCTCAAGTCTATGAATCTTTTTTTTTTATTGTAAATTATTCTACATTGCAGGAATAGTATTTAGAAGAAAAATGAATGAAAAGAGACTACCTTCTGCAGTCATTCTCAATCTGGAAAAATAAAGATCTTTAAAAAGCATTTTTTGTTGTTTTTTTTTT
This sequence comes from Tinamus guttatus, assembly GCF_000705375.1. The sequence goes on along the minus strand of NW_010584774.1, from coordinate 1,057,686 downwards.
TTTCATTTAGTTTAAGAGGAAAATACTTTGAAGTGCGTTTCCCACCTGCAGGTCTGACTTTCTCTCCACACTCTCTGCCTGAGGCCACCTGAAACAGATCAGTTGGGAGCATTTGCTGCTGCAAACTGTGGAAGCTGCGGAACGGTACCTGTTGCTGTTACCACAGCAGTTAGTGCACTCTTGGAACGTGCCTGCCTTTGAGTTCCACGTGTGGGGCTGGTTCGTAGATGCAGAAGCTGATGGACCCAACTGCTGCTGTTCTTTGTAAAAGTAGCGATAAATTGGCTGATGTTCTTAAATGTGCTTGTGGAGGTAGGGTGTCCTTGGCTAAATATTTTTGACTAACAAACTTCCAAACACAAAACTCTCAGCTTGTTCAAGTTTAGATATCTCTAAAGTTAAACTTATTGATCAAGCATTCTCTGACGCATTCACTCACTATGAATAAGTGTCTGTTTGTGGCAATCGGGTGCCATAATAAATACAGCAGTTTCCAAGAGCAGTCATGAAACCATCTTCTAAAAATTGAAGGAAAATAGTGGATATATCAGCTAATGCTCTGTTGTTTCTTTAGTTGCAGATCCTTTTTTGCTAGATTAAGAGTATCAGTGTTACAGAACTGTCTGGAATGATAAACTATCTATTTTTGTTTTCTATTTAAATTTTTCTATTGTAAGGTTTTGGAATGCAATTTGATAAAACTGTTGCTGCTTTTCTCTTTATATGTATTTCATAGTCAGTTTAATTAAAAAATTATATCAAAGTTGTTATGTTCCCATCCTGACTAAGGGCTTTTTTATTTTGCTTAGTCTGTTTCTGTTGCCTGAATTGCATGATGATGTTGTTAGCTTTTTTTAATCTGTTTACATTTCGTTTCAGGTATCAGACTAGTAATAAAAAGTTCATAGTAATAGGAACTTCTTGTAGATAAAAATACACTTCCTGTGTATTTGCTGTTTTGGATTTCTCAATCACTTGAGAGCTGACCTATGTAAAGCAAGTGGCCTTCTTTTTTTGCACATCACATAAAATCTCTCCAAGGTGTATGGCATTTCATTCTGGAGAACCGTAGGCCTGTGCTCTCTTGCCTTTAGGAGGACGTGCTGCTGGACCAGGTAGTTTGGGACTGGCTTGCCACTGGGGAGCTGGGCATCTTGGCTGCTCCCTTCTCTTCTGTAGTGATGTGTTCCGGAGGTTCTGTCGGTGGTGAGAAATCTTTCTGCCGTGACTTGTGGAACTGGTGTGAACTGAGCTCCCTCTGGGCTGCGTAGGGTAGAACTGGTGATTTCCAGACGGGTGAGTAGCCTTCCAGAAAGCCAAAGCACATGCAGGGAAGTTGAGAAAGTACCTTGAGATTATGTTGGCAAGTGGATACACCCATTGATGGACTCTTCTGTTTTTGAGTCTTTTACTTAACTTGCAGTTTAACAGAGGTGTTAAATACAACTTGTAGCAGCAGCATCAGGCATTTCCTGAAGAATGAACCTTCTATGTATGAATAGAAAGTGCTCCCTGTGGTAGGATTTACAAGTTTATCTGCTGGCTTTGTGAGACTGAACTGCAACTGCCACAGGAAGGTTAAGGACTCTGTGTTTACAAGATTTAGTGTAGTTCTGTAACAGGAATCTCCCTGGAGCTAAAAGCTGCCTTGCTTATTCGGAGAGAATTTCTCTGAAGAAAGGTGCTTCACCTCTGCTGGTTGCTGTGGCAGGGAGAGGAATGTCCTGTGGATTGAGGATGAATGAGCAAGACCGCGGAGTTTCCTTCACATGGGGATGCCGTTTAGTATTACCTACAGGTCATTTAACATGTTGCAAGTTTGGCTTATTAGCAAGATCTGAATATTACAATCACTGTTTTCTTTAGATAAGGCTCACCCTTCTGTGGGAAACAGTCTTTCAAATGAGATGTTTTACAAGAGTGTTGTGGGGCCGATCCCTCGTGCTGGCTGTCAGCTCTGCCCCTCTGCTGCAGCGGCTGCTCAAGCCGAGGGCAGCGTGTGGAAGCGCTCTCGGTTTCGCCTTCTGCTTTCTAGGCAAAACCAAAGAATTTTGATTTTGAAGATTTAAAAAAAAAATTAAAGATATACTTTCTTGATAAGAACAGATCTGACTTATGTATTAATTGCTCTGTTTAAAGTTAGGTGGATGAAGGCTATCAAATATTTTCTTCTGAAGCACTTAGAATATTTTGGGCTCACCTCAGTGAAAATAATGGAAGAATCAAAATTCTAGCCATTCGGCCTTCAAAGCACTTATTTGAGATGAACAGACTGCTTATCACTCAAGTAAATATAATTAAAGAGTTTATTTTCAGGGTGAAGCACTCGGTCATATTTTTACAGTCAATAAGGATATGGAGGAAGAAAAGAACTTCATTCAGATTAGAAATGAGCAAAGTGCTTTTATATGGGTGATACAGACTGGGAAGCTTACTGAGGTGTGGGGATTTTGTTTACAAAACACAAGTTTTAACTGCTAGAATCAAGAGAAGTGAGAAGCTATTGTTCAAATAAAATATATATTCACTTGAGCTGTACATGGTTTTCAGTGGTATTTCCCAAAAGCTCTTGGGCTTCAGAGCTCTCTATCTGGTGATTTCTTTCTTTAATCAGCAACTTTGGCTACAAATGCAAACTGCTGATGGGGTAAAGCTGAGTGCCTTGAGTAAGGTCCTTTCACTGGTTTGAAGGGCGCGCCGTAAAAAGAAGCGGTGAATTTGTGTGAATCTTTTATACTAAGGCTTGTTCTCTGTTGAGATCCTGGCTTTAGTGAACCTCTCGACCTAAGTGCCCTAACTTTTCCTGTGTTTTGCTGCCGTTTCGTAGCGGTGCCTGTAGCCTGCGCTGCAGAACCCTCCATAGCAGTCGGTTGTCTTCCCCCTTCCCCCGAGCAGACCTCAGAGCTGGAACGGGATGCAGATAACGCGCCGATCGCTGGCCACCCCTTCCCCTTCCACGCTCACTGAGCCAGGCGCTCTGCTGGTATCAGCTGTGAACTTCCTAACTGTGCTCTAGTTGTTTCAACTTGCCATATTTACGCAAGCCCAAATTAGTATTTCTGTTTGCTTTATATCGCTGCATTACATGCAGACATAATACAAAACCTACAAAAACCTTACTCTATAATGCCGAATGTTACTCAGATCTTTAAAGGTGACGCTACCTAAGAGTTGGATGTGTGCAGTACCCTTGATGTTGCTTTCTTTTCTAGATTTAGTGGTAGCTGATTCTTGACCTAACTAGAACAAAAGAATAACAGAATAACAGGATGTTATTGCCTAGAGCAGTTGTTTACTACAAAATGTGCTGTTTAAGACTACTTAGACGTTTTTGAATTGGCTTCCTCAAAAGCTGTCTAGCAGTCCAGGCAGACATCACTGTTTTATGTTGTACAGTAAATTAACCATTCTGTTTGTGGTTTCCTTTTGTCCTATGTTAATCTTTTCTGTAGCGATGTATTGAAGAAGCTTACCAAAACCTTGGCCCAAATATAAAATATGAAAATAGAGTTAACTTTTTATATACTGATGTAATATATACTCTGGAGATTCCTACTCTAGCACCTTTCTAACCTATAAATTGTTTGAATTTATGTGAATTTTACGTGCGATTTACATGAATTTTACATGCGTCTTAGATGTGTTGATTTGCTCTTTCTATATGGTAATTAATTGTTTATCAGAGTCTGTGACTCAAATCAGTCAACTGTGGGAGGTTCAGAACAGTCCTGGGATAAAGACACTTGATCATCATGATGTGATTTAGTCAGTACCTTGTACTTCATTCTTCACAATGTGAATATTGCTTAATTTACTCCTCCTTTCACCCCCCTCCTTTCTATATCTGCCTTTCACAGCCTCCTACTGTATCCTGGACTATCCAGCACTGAGTGAGTGCTGACTCTGTCAGTCACTATCCCAACAGTCTTCAGCATTAATTTCCAGTCACAGGAACTAGGGAAGAGGAAAGGATGGGATGGGGAAGGAGGACAGTTTTACTACCTGACCTTTATAGTTATTGACTATAAGCAGCAGTTCGAACATTAGTGAAGACCATTCTATTCAGAAAAAAATGTAGACAAGTGTTAATTTTTTTTAAAAAGCTTGAAGTTTCTCTGTCCAAGGACTTCTTATAATAGTTGAATCTGCTGAATTCACCTTTCATTCATCAGACTGAATGAAAAAGGGATGGTTTGGAACTGTGAAATGTTGGTTTCAAACCATTTCACTGTAGGTGTAGTAAAGTAATTCTGTCCTTGAGTGGAGCAGATGTCTGCTGGCTGCCTCATCAGGGTGTTGGAAGAAAGGTTGGGGGAAAATCTGAGCGATCTTATCACCTTGAGGCTGTAAGGAGGTGCTGGAAGACCTGGAGAGAAACGGGGAAGTGCTCCCCCCACCCCGTTGAGCAATTGCCATTAATGGACTATTGACTAAGGGTTATTAAGGGTCTTGTCTTTCAGAGTCAACAACTGCACTTCCCAGATCATTAAAGCTATGGATGGTTAGTGTTTTTAATTCGGTTGTCTTTCAGAGTCAACAACTGCACTTAGTGTTTTTAACTCGATTCTTTACTTGAGGGCTCAGTGGCAGAGCAAGCAAACGTGCAGAGCTGGTGGATGCTGGGATTAAATCATCTAGAGCCACCTGCACGTAGTTGAGCCATGAGTTGAACTTTTATTCAGCAGAGGGGCCAGCAGTGTGCTAGTGATGCACAGGGCATGTCTGTTGCAAAGAGACCATGGTAATCACAAAAGGTGGCACACTGGACAGTGTTAGCATGTGTGACATAACTGAGATCAGGAAAAGTGGTCCAGAGCTTTCCCTCCTGCACAATTTATATTCCTCAGCCAAATCTGCCAGGTGGTGGATGAAGTTTGCTTGCTTAAGGTTGTACTACAGCTATGTGAGAACCTAGTTCTGGGAATGACTGTACTTGAGTGATAAGCTTCTGAGAATAAAGCTGTTTTGACACTTCAGTCCTTAGCTGGCTCTGTGCACTGGTGCTATGGACTTTAGGGATCCTGGATTTACTGTAAGCAAAGAGCCTTCTCCTTCGTAATCCTGTGACCAGAAGCCTGGAGATTTCCTCAGTGCTGGTAGTTTCTACTCTGCTGTGTTGTTGAGCAACAGAAGAAGAGAATGGAAACTTTATGTTACCTCTTCTGTTCTTCACTTTGTGGTCTGTACAATCAAAGCAGTTAAATACGTGATTGTCAGCCTTGTTGAAATTATCCTTCCTTTCAATATAAAACCACTACAGCCATTATCCATAGGAGGAGGCAGAAGATTGTGAATAGGTCCATGTAGTCTAAAGGGTCTTTCTGCATTTCCCTCACAAACTTATGCATCTGAGGCAGGTATAGCCAGAATCGAATCTCTGATGCGTTTTCTGATATTGTGCTTATATTGCATAGTCTTCAGCTGCATAAAATTAGATTCAGGCCCTCTGATACACTGATCTCAGTAAGCAGTTATTTGGGCCAGGTTTTGTGAGCCCTAGCAGCAGTTCCCTAGCAATTTTGTGGGTTATCAATGATTGGGGAGAAAAGGCCATAGGATCACCCTGCAGCCCTGGGTGCTGGCAGCTGGCCTGTGTATCCTTTTCAGGTTGTAATGGATCATTCCAGTGTAATGCATTTCTTCTCACTGCATTTGTATCAAATTGTATGAATTTCTCATAACCTTTCTTTCTCTTCAGAGTGACTAGAGAACAGGTAGCCTTAAGAGAAGGGCCAGAGTGATACAGTGTGTGTTCTGCAGTAATGTACAGTCTCTTGTGTTTGTGTTGTCCTTGTGTTTTAGATTGGGGGTTTCCTCAAGGTTCAGGTGTTTTTAACTTGGAAAAGGAGAGGGGCAGTCCAGTACTCCCAATCAGTTAAATATATACAAACAAAAAAGATGGGATTTTTTTGGGGGGAGGAGATTGTAAACTGAAAAAGAGTGTAGAATAAAGTATTCAAATATATGGATGGCAATCTCTTGGTTCTGGTGTTGCTCTGTTTCAAGGAGATATATGGAGAAAAATTGTTCTGAATGGTCCAGAGGCTTTTAAATTGTTAATCTAGAAGGGTGTTTCTACATGACAGTTCATGGGCAGATGTCAGCTTGCGTCGTCGTTCTGCTGGGTTTACTAAAATCTTAGAGCTCCATTAGCTTGACACAGACCCCTAACAAATATATTCTGTTTCAGCAATGCCTTGCAGCGTGCCAGATGCAGGTGGTAGTTTTCTGAGATCATACATGAAGAAACTCTGTCTTTTTTAAAAAAATACCACTTAGGTGTAGTAAAAAGTATTGTGATTCCAAAAAACAAACTGGTGAAACAGGGATTGCCCAACACCACAGTTTGTGGCTTATGATGTGGCTTATTTCTGTGTTTCTTCACCCATGGCCGGTGTGGGCTGTGGCGATGCTTTGACAAGTCTGTGTTTTGTGTGTCCAGAAGCAGCTCTCAAACTCTTTGCTCATGCCTGAGTAACAGTGATAAAAGGTCATGGTCTGGGCAGCTAGATACGCTTGCAAGAAGAGGGATTTGTTTTTTAGGGCAGTGTATCATACCTAAAAAAAAAAAATTTCTTCTTAGTTTCTTTTTGAGGAGAGGACAGTGGGATTTTCATGGAGTGGATCTTACTAGCTGGATCACAGTGGCTGTGACTGAGGCCTTTCTTCATGTGTATTGAGTGAAATAAGGAACTTCTCAGTGCAACAGAAGTATGTAGGTGATAACCTCAGTAGTCTCTGACATTCACTGGTGTTGGATATTGCTGAAGCAGTGAAATTTGCAGAAATTCAAAACTCCTTTGGAATGTCAAGTAAGGGTGGATTTAAAGCTAACTGCAATTTGTATATAAATATTAACAAATGGAGTTTCTTGGGTTGATGCCAGTCTAGTTTTGTATTTGTTTTCCTTAAACCTGTGGTTGCTGTCATAAAGCAGATTGCTTCATGCGCCTGAAAGCTCGAGCACAATGGGGAATTCGGAAGGATTAGGACACCTACTAGTGGTCAGTGCTGAGGTGGGTTTGTAGATAGGTCTTTGTTTCCCTAAGTATTAGATTTCCTTATAGGAGATATTCCTGTGAGGTAGCAGTAGAAGATGGACTTAAGATGTGCTGGACCAACTGATGCTTTTGTCACATAAGTGAACATTGTACATGTTCATCTTAATGCACATGCAATCACCTCTAATTATAGAGAGTGTATTGGAGAGCCTGTTTATTTTATTTATTTTATTTTTTCTTGGTTTAGGGGTTTGTTTTCAGCTTCACCTTGTGGACCAGCAGTCCCTACCTTGTCATCAGCACTCAGTCCCTCTCAGCTTTATGAACCTCTCCAGTTGCTGTCAGTTCAAAGTGCAGCCCTGTGCTTATGGAGGAGATAAAACATAAAGCAAACTTGCTCAGAGTGCTTCCTACATGTCTGCTTTTGAAGGCACTTTCAATCATATGTGGAATTCAGGAAGGCCCCAGGGGCAACATCTGCTTCACCACTCACTCTTGGTTTCTGTTTAACTCTTAAGCACCTGCATGGGGTCAGTGTCTGCGCGTGTGAGGAAAGGCCCCCCTGCCTGCAAAGAGTTTGTGTGAAACTGAAATCTAGTCTAGATTTCACAAACCTAGAAAAACTAGCTTTTTTTTTTAATGCTATAAATATATACTGGCAAATTGCTTAGGGCATGTGCCTTAAATAGAAGGATTATGATCAAAAGTTTAGCTTGTCACTCTTGTGAAACCATAATTTGAAAGATAGGTAATGGAAAGATTGTTCAAATTAAGGAAAAAGTCACATACCTTGCTGACACTAAATAAAAATAGATGCAAGAATTTCTTGTTCTTACTTTCTTCGAGAATTCTCTACTGCTTTATTAATCTGTTTTAGCAAATGTGCTCTAGGTGTCCCTGCTTGAGCAGGCCGGTTAGACTAGATGATCTCTAGAGGTCCCTTCCAACCTCAACAATTCTGTGATTTTTTTCCTGTATTTATAGGTTATTTCCTACCCTCTTAAGTGTGCTGAGATAGTGTTAGACCTGAGCTTACTCTGCCCAGACACTTTTGTCTGTGTGAAATGCTGCTCACTTAACTAGCTAATGAGTTGTAGGTAGCAACCCATCCCTTGTTGTGTAAGAACAGACCGGGCCCATGCGCACTAAAAGTTGTCACACTGTGCAGCACGCGTTCCTGCTAAGGAACCTGCCTGCTCTGTGGGAAGGACGGCTAAGAATTGCCTGCTGAGAAGCATTAAGAGCTGCTCCCAGAGCTGCTCCCAGGTGCTCTCCCCCAGGAGCTGGGAGATAGCAGAGTCCTTGAGCCACGTGGATTTTTCCAGCGGCGGCAGTAGCAGCTTCTCCAGCTTTCCAGCGGCGGCCTTGCTTCTCCTTGCTGTTGTGCCTAGGAGAAGGTTTTTGTGCGCGGGCTGCGCAGCATGTGCACAGGCAACGTGACAGGAGCGCTCTGCGAGCTGCGCAGGGGAGGCCGTGACTGTCACCCAGCACCATTCAGCCACGTCCCATCTCACTGCTGAGGGGCTCTGGGAAAAGAAGGCTGGTGGGAACGGTGGTACACTACTAGCTTACCAATCCTGTCACGTAGCGCTAAGCACCTTAACGCAAAATCCGACTCCCTTGGAATGCTGAGAAACAAAATCAAATGCTGAACTAAAAGAATCAAGATCTTGTATTGGCATTTCTGATTTATCGAGGTTTGTGCTTATTGTAGGTGGATACAATGATAATAATACTTTAAAGGGGACAAAAGCAGAATAAATTTGATGCTGATATTTAGAGCCATTTCCAACATAGAAAATAATAGCCTCAGGCTGGCTATTGTTTTCTGTGTGAGTTGGAAGTTATGCTAATGGTTTTAGCTTTGTAAATTAAAAAATAATCTGAAGTTTAGATTGAATGTGTCTCAAATACATTATTTTGTGTTTTAGGATAATACACGAGTTGTCAGGGTGAAGATTATAGCTGGAATTGGCCTAGCCAAGAAGGATATCTTAGGAGCCAGGTAAGAATATATGTGGTTAATGTAAAGGGTCTAATACATTAAGGGATGCTTCATTTTCTTTCCACTGCTGTTGATTATGTATAGTGGGCAGTGATTTTAATAAATCCTACGTCTCTACTAGTAACTTTATAGAGTGATTAGAGACTATATAAATATGAAGACATCTGTTTTCTTGTCCAAGAGTCACTTGGACAGTTATCTCATACATTGGCAAAGCAAAGTGTGGGAAGTTAAATCTTATTCTCTCTGTATGGTGAAATAGTTCTGGCACAGATGGGGTGTGGGGTCTGTGTATATATGTATACATAATGTATAATATTTTACTTCAGCTATGTTGTAGCTAAAATAATAGTTCAGAAGAACCAGCTGTAAGTGCTTATAAACCAAGTTCTGTCTCATCTGTGCTTTAAAGACTTGGAATGAACACAATACAAAACACTGGTAGGACCCAGACTATTTCAGCTCAATTTATATGCAGAGGAACAGCATTCACCACTTCTACAGATGTGGTAAACCATGCCAATGGCTTCAGGCTCTTTGTACACACAAATTTAGATGTTAACAATCTGTAAGGGAAGGAACAATTAAAGTCATTTAAAATGTTAACCACAATAAAGACCGGACTTTGTAATTGAAATGCTTTGCATTTGTCAAATTGGCAAGTGACAACAGGCAGCTTGTAGTAGAACTGTCTTTTCTCCTGGTCTGTATACAGAGGGCATAGAAAAGTACTGATGAATATAATACTACTGTCAGCTGTTTTGGCATGTGTACAGGAATGCTGTTATTTTAGCACTAGCAGTCTTATTGTTATATGTGACATCAGTTTAGCCTGAGGAAAAATTCTCGAGTGATAGTCGTATTTTCCCTTAGCCAGACAATTTCTTTCCAATTTGTTTTTTATGTATGAACTTTTTACTTTCAGAAAAACATGACACTTTTTTCCTCATCATAATGGAAATATGTGAAAACTGTATGCCCTCTTGCTGAGTGGCCAAGGGCTGTAATTACCTATGTTCATAGCCTGTGTGAGCAAATTGACAGGCTTGTGTCTGTTCATGAAAAGCAGAGAATCAGATAATCTCCACACAGGAGTCTTTAGCACAGGAAGAAGAAAAAAGAGGCACTAGGCCATTTTAAGCAACTGTATTGGACACCTTCATTAACAGAGAAATTCAATTGAACTCAAAATCTGTGAAGCTAACACACATTAATAAAAATAGTGTGTGTAGAAATGAGTACCCTAAATTCCAGATATTTTTAAATGTGTGTTTTTCTAATTAAAAAACAGAGCTTTAATTCTTCAGCCTTTTTCAATCACAACTGAAACTTCGATATGCATCTTACAGAAAGGCAGTAGGATTGCAGCAATATATAGAATGTCAAGTGGCATAGCTAGTATGGATATAATCAATAACAATAATGAGATTAGTTTATCTGCAACTATTTAGAAAATATTTGTTAAGTATAAGCATGTAAAATGTTCAAAGAGTTCCTGGAACTGCAAATTTCCTGGCCTCCGTTATTTTAAGCCTTCTCAAACTCAACTGCTAATAATGCTAACAGAAGGAATATTTAACAAGAGCCTCTCCTTTTTTCTAGTGACCCGTATGTGAAAGTGACCGTGTATGATCCAGTGAATGGAGTCCTTACCAGTGTTCAAACAAAAACTATTAGAAAGGTTAGCCTTTTTGTTTTTGTTCCTAGCAGGGTGTGGAAATGTGCCAAATGTACCTCCAGAGTGAGAAGATGTGGAAAATATTCCATGATTTATCCTGATTCTCTGTATATGTCATTGTTCTGATATCTTCCCTTCAATAATTTATAAATGAAAGGTAAATTAAAAGCCAAGTTAAAGCTGTTGTGCTTTCCTTTTAGGTGGATTATTAAACAAGATGAAATAGATATAAAACATGAAATGGTACCAGTAGTGAAAGGTCATTGTAACCAGTGTTGTCTTTTTTCGCTCCCCCTTCTTTATATAGTCCTTAAATCCAAAGTGGAATGAAGAACTTTTATTTCGAGTAAGTATTTTTTTTTTAATCTTATTATCTATCTTGGATATTATCATATTAGCAAAAATACTACTATTGAAATCAGAAATGAGGTTTTTATAATTAATGTTCAGATGTTCGCAAATTGCTTTCCACAGAAACACACTTGCAAGTATTAAAGCTTAAAATTTCATTCTAGCAGAAATAAAAATCTTACAGTGATTTAATGAGTTTGATTTTCACAAAGCAATAGTAACAAAGCAATTCATGTATATTATGCATTTAATTCATTGTGGTTTAGATTCTTTAATGGTATCATGTAATACAAAGACTGTCTTAAAGAGAATCATCTATATTCTTCCTACTCATTTGCCTTTTAGCAGTTAGATGCACAATCATGTTTTCTCCCTTCTTTATGACACCTTTTCTTCAAGGTCCATATTGATGGTGTAATTAAGTTCAGACAAGAATTTTTTCTCAGGTGTACTCTTCAATAGTGTGTTTTTTTTCTCCTTCCTGTGATGTAAGATCTAGTCTTTGTTTCATAAAATTTTTAAGCAGAACAAGACAAATAATCCAGAAAAATTCAAAGAATTCTGATTTCATGCTTTGACACTTTATTGCTATAAAAACAGTTACTAAAATCCTTTTGAACCCCTACTATAGTTTGTGATTCTAGTTAAAAGGCTATACCTGCATACAATCTGACATGCAGTTACTCAAGAATCAATTATAATCTAGATGCCAAAATCGTTAAGTCACTTTAATTATAAAAGTCTCTTGTGTAATTTGGAAACTTATCTTTATATGTTAAATTAGAGTAAGCTCATTTTTGCTCAGATAGTCAAAACAGATCAAATATTTTCTTTGTTGTCAGCAAGGGCTTTTCAAGTATTCAGAGGATAAAGAGATTCTTTGTCAAATACCAGATATCCTCTATTACATATCATCAACTTACATGTAACTTGCTTGTAAGCATGTGATGTATAGCATGTAGACATGTATACATTAAATGTTTGAGAAAGCTTTTAAATGTTGTGGGGACAAATACTACCTGTGAGGAACATGGAGAAAGGAGTATATACTTACAGGCAGTTGAAAATGCTTATCTTCCAGAATATAGATCTGCCTAAACTATTCATTTATTTATTTGTAAAAACAAGGTAACATTGTCAATTATGTTCCTGAGCTCACTTTCCAAATTCTAGGAGAAATTGCAGTTTGTAGTTTTGTATTTTTATTAGTCTTATGTATACTCCCCTGTGTAAATTTGGACATTTTGCCAAATAAGACAAATGATGAAATTTACCGTATGTTTTAACTAATACTTAACACTTTTCTTTTTCCTAGGTTAATCCTCAGAAACACAGACTCCTTTTTGAAGTATTTGATGAAAACCGTTTGGTAAGTCCTTTTGCATTAATATTTCTGTTTACTAAAGACTTGTGTGAAAATGAGTTCGTCTGAATGCAATATAGATTAGTAGGTTTTTTATAGTAAGAAGGTTCAAAACTCAGCTTAGTTACTTATCTGATATTAATGCACTTTGCTATTTTTCTGAAGCAGTAATATTACTAATGTTTAACTTTTAACTTGCTTTAACTTGTAAAAAGTCATCTTTTGTGGTGCTTCCCAAATGACATGGTCAAATTCTTCAGTGGTTTTGAGAGCTATGTGCTGAATTCCCTATTTTTTACAAACAAAGTAGTAGCAAGAATGCAAGTGTGTGCGTGAGAAGCTTTTTGTGAGAAATAGGTTACAAGAGTGTGTGTGCATTTGTTGAAAATCCAGCAGCGGGGCAGTGGATGCAGACCTGGAAGATGGATGTCAGGCTCTAGGAGGCCGTGAGTAAGTTAGGGATAGTTGTGTAGTTATTTCCAAAAAGAATTAATTGTAACTCTTCCTCTGACCCTGCTGTTATCTTCAGCATGAGCATATCTGCTGCCTGTTTCTCTGTATTCTCCTGTAAATGGGTAAGATGGTGCAACACAGTTGTGACAGTTGCATTCTGCAGCTATTGAAGTCAGACGTTCGCTCTCCCTGGCGAGGCAATGTAATTTTCACCCTGTGATGGTTTGGGCCTATTGTGTAAGATTGAGTGGTCTTTAGTTTATATTCTTAACAGTCTTGCTTTCATAGCCATTCTAAAGGATTTCTCTCTGTGTCTGAAGAATGTGGTGGCTATAAAGAACTTGGAAATAATTTAACAGTCTTTGGCTTAGATTTGGAAACAGTGCCTTGTTTTCTATGTGTGATTGTATTTTGATACCAAAACAGCAGAACCTGATGAGTCATTGCATAGTTCTACATTTGTCTCCCTACCAGGAAGGGAAGGGCAGTGATGTCGTTAAACAGATGGACCACTGAGGTGGTACTGAAATAACTAATGATGTTAAAATTAAGCGGGGGGTCTATTTTTTTATGTCAGCACTGACACAGAAGCTTGTATTAAAAAGTCATTTTACACTGAAAAAGGAAGCTGTAGTTGCTTGGATGGAACTATAGATTTATAACAAAAGAGAAACGACATACTGAGAAATCTGACTGAAATTGGTAGTGCAGAGTTACCAATATCTGTCAGTTTATCATTTATATAAGTATCACTTCTATAAATAGCTGAAGTAAGTTTGGAAAAACACTTCAGGTTATTCCTGGTGGGCAGAAGGAAGGTGTTGCTTCCTTCTAGTAAAAGCAAAAGCTCTCTAATAAAATGATTCCACTTTGCATATTAGTTTAAATCTAGTAAACTATGCTACTAATAAGTTTGTTGGAAAGTTTAAGTTTGTTGCATTGTTCCTTTTTTTTTTTTTTTTTTCTCCTCTTGCATATATTCAAGTTTTTTATTTTACTTTTCAATATAGTGCTTGAAGTTCAAATGTAGCTTTTGGAAACTGTAACTAAAAAGCTTTTTAGGCTTTTTATGTTCCTTCCCACTTTCCCCCCACCTTTTTATAATATTTGAAGAAGTCCAGGTGGTGACATGTAATGAAATAGATGAGCTATTGTATTTGTTGGCCTTTTATGAATAAGCTAGTATTCGCTTAGTGCTGCATTCTAATAATGGCATTCAAGTAAAGGAGGTTAAGTAAGCCCTGGAGTATAATTAGAAAACAAATTTGTTGCCTGCAAACAGAGTACTGTGAATCTGATTTTTGGCTGTTATTTGGGAAGGGGGTATAAATGTTAATTTTATTGCATTCTAGCTTAAAATACAGTAAAGGTTAAATAAATATGAAGCAGAAAAAAATCCTGTAGTATGACCTATAAAAGTATAAATGGCCTAGTGTTCTCTTGTGTTTGCGCTTTTGCAGCAGCAGGAAGTAATGTTAGCATGGTGGAGTTCAGTACTGCATCGCATAGGGCTTCTGTATTCAAAAGCACTTTCATAGCTGAATGCTTGTTTCTAAAAACCACTTAAGAGCAAGATTGTCTTTTTTCAAAAGTCCCACTAGGTGCCAGCAAAGGCCCTTCTGTGACTATATGAAACACTAAAGCGTTTGGAGGAATTCGGTCCCGTTACTTATACAATAGTCGACAGTCTGTTAATTTCTTTGAATGCCAATCACTTTATCAAAAAGTAAAAACCCAGTATCTGTGAATGTATGAACTGCCAGTCTGTATGCAATAGATCATATTGGGCAGCTTTTATTTCCTGTGATGGTACTCAATAATTATCTACTTACGTAGATGATCGGTCTACGATCATCTCAGTGTTTCGAAGTGTTTATATAGCTGGTCATATATTTGCATGCCAAAGCTACCTCTGATGGATGTCCATTTATTGTGGGCTTTTCAGCACACAACTTGAGGTAGTTCAGTTTGGAGAAAGAAAAAATCTTATACTGCTGTTCACAGTTTTAGTTTTGAAAAAGCTTAAAAATATATTGTTTAAAATGGTAGGCTGAAAATTAGTGCTGAATAACTGTTGTGGTTCTAATTCAGTATATTGCATTGAAAAATATTAAACAATTGAGAGGTTTTTATTATGTGTGAATCTGCATGAAGAGTGATTATTTAAGTGTTTAGACTGAGATGCCAAGTTTTTGCAGGTTTTATTTAAATAACATAGAAAAATATTTTTTTAAGGGATGAGGCTTATTTCCCTGGTTTATGCATAATTCAGACCTCAGCAGTTTGCTAGCATGGTTACTATTTGGAAATTCAATCCTAGACTTGATACTCAATTATATGGGACTTCATTCCTACCAACTTCCTGTAATTCTAAACCTCTGGGTAAAAATATTAGTAGTCATACGCTGCTGAGGAAAGTCCGGACACATTGACTCAGCTCGTGCAGCTGCAGCAGGAGTTGCTGTTTTAATCTTGAAGTCCTGGGAGTTTATATTGTATTTGTTCGTGCAAATTGCCGAAGGTGGAATTGAAACAAGGCCAGCAGTGTTTGCCAGTGTGTTGCAGCTGAGGTCGTTGGAACTTAAGTACTTTGTAAACGAATGCTTTCTGACTACAAGCAGTCCAAGACGGACCAGAAACTGCAGTTCAACAAATTGCTGACTTGTTTCAAGAGGTACTTTTTTGTTGTTTGCTTTTTTACTTCTTCTCACTAGTATTCTGTAGAAACCAGGACAAAGACTGCAACTTTTATGGGCTTTTACTCCTGTAATGTGCTCCATCTCGGTTCTGTGTGGCTGCCTGTAGCCTTTATGCTGAAGGATCTTTGTGGTTTTCATTTGCTAACATGCATGGAAATGAGAACAAATGGCACGACAGTTAAGACTGCGTTTTGCAACCCAGAGAAGCAACACAGATCCATTATCAGAAACCTCTGAAGATGTTTTGGATAGTAACCGTCTCATGTACTTCAAAAAACCTTCACAGAATTCTGTACCTAATATTGCACAACTGAAGCCAACTCATAGACACGTTGCCTATGCACCTATAATGCAGGAAATAATTAATCAACAAGGGAATGCAACTATTTCTTCATCACACAAAAAAAGGAGCACCTCACTGCACATTTCTCTGCAGTCTAGAAAGTATAATGGATGTTTTCAGCCTGGTGATGGTGTGGCTGCTAGTGAAGACACCTCGTTTTTCAGCATTGGTAATGAAGGAGGCTGTGGCATTAGAACCGTGGTTGATCATGGATCTAATGATAGTCACCTGAACAGTGCTGCGTTGTGCCACGGCAGCCTGGGCAGCATCGCGGCCAGCGAGAACGGATCCCTCAGCAGTGCTGGCAGTGACTATGGATCATGCGCAAGTACCACCAGCGATGGAGGTTCCTACACCAACAGTATCATCAGTGACTGTAGCAGCTGTACCCTTTCAATAGGTGATGGTACTTTCTGTAATAATGTTGTATATGGTAATTCTTCGTATAGAAACATAGCAAACAAATGTAAACCTTGCAGGAACAGCTCGTCTCAGGAAACACTGTGTAGAGGTAATACTGCTTTTGATCAGGATGCTTTGACAGTGAGGAAGAAAACTAAAATTCCACTGCGACGTTGTTCGTCATTGGTAATCTTCCCTAGGAGTCCATCCAGTACTCCTCCGACTTCTCCAGTAAACTCAGGCCAGCTGTCGCAGAGAGGGGTCTATCAAACATCCCATAAGCTAATTATTTCTCCTGGCGAACCGGCACAAAAAGAAGATCCTACCATTCCCAAGGGATTCCTTTCCACTGCAGTCAATGGACTTCGACTATCTAAAGCAGTTTGCTCTTCTGGTGAAGTTAGAGATGTTCGACCACTTTACTCGAATAGTTCATTACAGGACAAAAATCAAATTTTGAATAGTTCTGAGCAGGCACCTTGTGAAGAAGTATCTGATGGTTACTCTTGTATTTCAGTCCATCTTGCTCAGAGAGCATTTCCATCGAGTAATGAAATGGTTAATGGCTGTTGCAGTCCAGAGTTAAATCTGAACTCCAGTGCAAAATATCCTCAGATAAAACTGGCACGCAGCACATCTGCATGTTTACCCTCAAAAATAGATTCAGAATATCAGATTAATATTAGTGAACTACGAAGACCGAATGCACAGATGAGCCGAACCCACCATGTTTTGCAAAGAAGTGTTTCATTAGAAGGATCATGTCAAAAAGTTTCTTGCTGTTTATCCAGTCTTAAATACAAGTGTCAAAACGCGAGGACGTCTCAGTTGCACATTCAGTTCAAACCGGGGAATGAAGCAAAACCAAATGGTGTTAAGAAAAGATACGGAACCTCTAAAAGGGAATTATCGAGCAGTTATTTGTGGAGGCCCCATAAGGTGAGTGCTGTGGTTTATAGAAAAAATTGACAGCATTTTACAAATTAAACTTAACTGGAAAATACTGAATATCATACTAAGGACTTAAATATAGATATTTAAGAAATTCGCAGTGGTGTTAAATTGTCACTATTAGGAGGTATAGTATTTTAATACTATCTGTAAAATGCTTGATTTTGTAGATTTGGTTTTTTAAACTGTAGTACCATTTGGTGAATAGTTGTTACAGCGCAATACCTGTATTTGAATGTATTATAAACCATAACTTTCTGTTTACATGAAGTCGAAGGGATTTTCTTGTCAAGTTAATTAGACATTTAGATTTAAAAACTTCACTTGCATTTTAGATGGAGTTTAAGTACATAGATTGTTCAATATGTATACTCAATAGAGTTATTGAAATTGCATATAAATGCTTAAAAATTAATAGATTGCTATACTATCCTTTAGGTTTATGTAAGCTTTACTTTACAGAACAGTTTGCTCTGTGTTGAGTTAAAGATAAGTCCTATTTGAGCAGAGGAATTGTAAATACCATTTGTTTCTGTATACACCCTGAACCACAGGAATTTTCAGAGTTTCCTCTCCTTTTTTTCCTTCCAACCACTAGTTCAGCCTGAGCAGTACACTCTAACTTACTACTTCTCCCAACAACATTGCTGTCCAAATTATAGTACTTGAATTTATAAGGCTTATATTAAATATATGTTTGGTAATGAAAGTCATTTGCATCTAAGATTCAGAAATGTGTTTGCTCTTATTAACTCTTGAGGTTTGTTTACATTGGTAGTACAGCTTAAGTACAAGAATGGTGGATTTTAAAAAAAGGTTTTGAAGATAGGGTAGAATGGAAACCAAAAGCCTGAATGCCAAATTGTTGCAGCTCTGTTGTATTCTTCATCTATTTGCAAATAGCTGGAGTTATGCTTTGTTTAGATATGGATTAAAAGATGTAGAAAACTGGATCCTAAATGCTATATACCCACATCTTCTGTTTCAGTCTTCTTTGCTGAAGGACAACAGCCACAGGAGCCTTTGTGTCTTAAAGTGGTCCTTTCAACCTTAATGTAAAATCAGTTTCTATATAATATTCTGTAAAACACATTGTCAGAAGGAATAAAAACTCATCAAAAAAAAAAAAAAAACATAGCTAACTACAGCAATTCAGCATTTGACTAGAAGAAAATGCATCTTTGGATATTGCCCTTTCTATTAGCCTTCATGACAATTATAATAGGTTCTACAGTAATTATTTAATTATATAGGCCAGTTAATTATCATGGTGTATTGTGACTCATTTAAAAATAAACAACTCCCAAAATATTTCTCTTGACTCCAGTTAGTCTGGCCTAGTATATTGATATGCTGAGTCTGGGTTCAAATTTAACAAGTTGATACTGGAGTAGCATTTAGTAATGTCAGCTATCTGTACAGAGCAGTCATGAAATCAAATCAGTGCTTTGGTCAGAGACTGCAGAGTCTGAAGCAGCGAAAGGTCTAGGCATTCTTTTCTTGCATGCCTAGCTACTAGCCTTCAGCCACCTAATATCAAGTTTCCTGCTTTCTATAATCATCAGCTTGTTAAAGGCTGACTTGAAGAAAAAAAATCAAAACCATAAAAAAAGTTAGTGAGAAACTGTTTCTGTGACAACAGCCCTTGAATTATTTTTAATTAAGTTGAAAAATGTGGAGAGTTGATGGCCTGCATACCTCATGCATGCGTTGGATGAGTTCTGCAGCACATAGTGGAATTTCATTTATGTGAAGCAGGAGGTGGAGGTATAAAAGTCTATGATTGCAGCATTTAAGATTGTCCTTGACTCTCTCTTTCTGTTTCTATTATTTTTCAGTGCATACAGCCCTTCTGCAAGTCAGTGCAGAGCAAAAACACTGTTCAGGCCAGTGATGCAAGGAAAGCAGTGGGAAGGGGGACAGGTTGCATGTCTACATGTATGCAAATATTAAGTATTAGAAAGGACAGGAGGAGCAGTTGGTACAGTTCCACTTGTAGACCATAAACATATGCCTAAAAAATGGTTAAACTGATTTCTTCCACAAGTATAATATTGTGTTGACTTTACTTTTAGTGGTGGCCATTCCTTCCAGATCAGGATCACTGCTGGTTAGAAAATATAAACATCTGAAGTGTACTTACAAATCTGTTTCAGCATGATATGCCTTCAAAATAATTTCTTATAAAACAAAGGGAAGCATTGTAGTCCTTTTTTTACAAGCTATTTTACTTAAATTTTATTGAATGGAGTGCAACAATATTGAAACAGAAATCTTCAGAGGTAGCATACCAAACTTTATATTGTCATTCTTGTATGAAGAAAACTTTCAATTGAGTTGAGCATGTTTCATCAGGTTCAGAACTCATTTTGTATTTGTAAGGGAAGATACCATTCAAATTTTCAATACTGATGGCAATAGTAGTATTGACTACCATCAACCATCTCTTTTATTTAAACTTGGATAAAAGGTCATGATGGTTTGGGGAGTTATGTCTCTTTGCTAACCTGCGACACAGCTGACACAAACATGCTGAGTGGACCAGAGCCTGCATTGGGAAGAACTTGATTCCTCTGACAAGTGCAGCACCACAGCTGCTGATGCTGCTGATGCTGGGAATGTCGTGTTCTCTTGCATCCTTTTGATGTCAAGTATAGCTTCTGTCCTTGCAAAACTCCTTCACTGCCTTCATGGTTCAGCCTTCCCAGGCCTCAGACCATGCAGGTTATAGAGCTGTTTGTCCTGCTTTGGTGCCTGGTGCTGGGAAGAGGGAGAAGGGGACGGGAGCTGTGGCTCCTCTCCAGCCAGCTCTGTCTTTATGTATTTTGAGCAAAGGGCCTCTATGGCTGTCAGTGTCTCCAGTCTGTGCAGGGAGATGTACTGCACACACAATTCTTGCGTCAAGGCAAATGAAAAACTGACTTTTTTTTTTGCCTTTTGCTATGATAACCTCAGAACCTAATAATTTTCATATTGTTCCATATTGTACATCTTAAAGGATCATCTTAGCGGGCTGTTTCCCATCGCTATTTTGGGTATCCTTTTAGTCAAAGAGAACTGAGGAGCTGTGTTACTGAAGGATCCTGATACCAACTACATTAGGCGTAAATGACATCAAAACTTAGTTTCGGGGGAGATTCAGATTTTCATGGCTTCAGCAAAGATCGTAAAAGGTTGGCTATTTTTTGTGTATTCTATTTTGTAGTTATTTCCCCATAATATTCTCTTTTGGTTTTTACTCTCACCTCTGGGCCTGCTGCAAATATTTCTCACTGTAACTTCTCTTCCACTGCATTTCTCTCAGCTTCTAATGGGATTTTTTTAAAAAAAATTAACTATATCAGTTCAACTCATCAGCCCTTTCACTCCACAAGCAGTGAAGCAGAATGTATTACTTGATCAGCAGGCCAAAGAATGCAGTCTTTTTTTTGTGTGTTAATAATCAGATTATTGTAATAGAAATTTTGGTTTTTGTGTAATGCTGGGCAATAAGTTATTTTCTTATTTTGAAACACTATATAGTATATAAGTAATTTCAGAGCTCCTGAAACAGTTACATATATAGAGAGATTTTTAATTAACCCTCCTTCTAGTTGACTCATGGCCTTTTAATCTTACATGAGAGAGAGGGGCGGAAAAAAATAATGGTGTGGCTTCCTTAAAAAAGCCCCAAGTTATAGTGGTGCCATTTGTAAGACCTGAGCAGTTTTAAGAATGTGTTATAAAGTGAAACTTGCTTCCAAGGACAAAGAGACATTCTTACATTTACTCTTGACTAGACAAGTTGCAGGCTTGCAGATATATGACTGTGATCATTAGTCGGTCTACTTGTATCTACAACTCTTTTATTTTTTATTTATATTAAATAACGCTTTGTGTTGAACAGAAACATGCTCTAGGAAATGTAATACAGAAATTAGTCCTTTTAGTTACTATGGCATAAGAAAAATCCTTGACACAGTTACCAATACTTGCAGGTATTCTCCCAAGAATTGTCAAGAAGCTCAGCTACAAAATTGTTGAAATAGTCTGCAATGAATAATCTGTTAATCTAGTAGGATCCTTTACTGAAGGAAGGGTAGATGGTAAATAACATGCTGGTATTTTAAACAACCTAAGGGAATGGAGGGCATTACAGGTTCTTCTAAGAGGTCAATTTGGAAAAAGATTATGCTGAATTTGTAAAGGAGATTCACTACATAACTTCACTTTGTCTCACAACTAACCAACAGTATCTGATGATGCATGATATAATTAATACATGACTCACTTAAATTTTCAAAAAATACTTGCCAAGAATTCTGGAAAAAATTCCCCAAAATACAATCAAGGCATAAGTGAGGAGATTGCATTCTCATGGTTAACAACTATTTGGAAGATAGGAAAGATAACTGAGAATTAAATTGTCAGCTCTGAAGTTGCAGAATATCTTGTGGTAGTGAGTGCCTAGGCACTAGAACTGGAGCTTTGAAAGTTGTTGTTGGTAAATGCTGAGGATCCTGCCCGGAGGAGGGGTAGCTGCTGATGCCTGTGCAGCAACTGTCTTCAGTGCCACTCAGAAATATATTATGCCATGGTGAATGACTCGGTGAAAATGTCAGCTTCAAACTTGTTGGCAGTTAAAAGGTAAATTGAAGGGTGGGATTCATTAGAAAAGAAAAAAGAAATGAAATTAAACACCATTGTGGACTTGTATAAATTCACATATCCGTGCTGTGCATAATTATGGACACCAAGTTTTAGAAAGTGTTTATAATAGAGCTAGAAAAATAGAGAATGGTGACAACATCAGATGTGTTTTAAGGCAGGAGCCCCTAAATAAACGTGGGGATGTTTGACTTAGGAAAAGAAGAGTTGCAGGATGTTATACAAGTTTATAAAACCCTTGTGGACATGATGTGAAGGTGAACAAGGAATTTACTTTATCTTACAAAACAAATACTAGATGACATCCAATAAAACTACATGTGAAGGGAACTTCATTCTCTCATTTGAGCTCACAGTTGTAAGTTATTTTTGGTACAGAAAGAATAAATGGATTCCCAAAAAAAGTGAGAAAAGGTTTATCAAATGATGTTTTTTTCTCTGCATGGATTTTAATTTCAGGATGAAGAAATCCCTAAACCATTTTGTTAGGAACTGGAGGGTATATTGGGGAAGTGTAATTCTTTACTTGCCCTACTTGCCCTGTTTCTCTCCTTTTCGTCAACATCAGCTCTTTGGCACTGTCAGGGCAAGGATACAACATGTCCAGAGCATGAGGCTTTTGCATTTGGTGCTTGCCCAGCGCTTCCAGCAGCCTGGGATCAGATGGTAGAAATGCTCTTTAAAGTTGCCCCATCAGCCTGGGCTGTGGTTTCTCCTCTGTGCTCCAGCATGTGTTTTCTCATCTCCTAGAAGTGGATGAACTTCACAGATTGAGCAAATGAGCAAAACTGCCTGGCATCTTTCAGGCGAGTCACTTGCTTATGACTGTTTTTACCCTTGTGTGAAGGGGACTGCCACACATTTCTGCTAAGAGCTCTCCATTTCAACTGAACTTTCTTCCTCCCTCTGTCCGAGGAGCAGAACCTGCTCAGTTGGGAGCACAGCCAGCAAAATGTTTGTAGCTCATTTCAGTGTTAGTTTATGGATCTATAATTCAACAGCACATCACTGTTTTTCCATCACGGTAGCTTAGGGTATACTGAAAGTCTGTTGATAAATACAGTTATTGTGTAAGACCTGGGGTTGCTTTCCACTATATCAAATGGCACCTAAGAAAACAGAATTTAAGGGTATCAGCATGTTCCTGTTGAAATTTTATGCAGACTTTAATTGAAGTCATTGAAGTTAGGGCATTTTGAAATGCAAATGTTGACAGTACAGCTACTCAGTAAGAGGAATCTGGGGAGAAACATGATACATGAATTCTGGAGGGCCTGCATGGCTTCTCTGGCAAACTGTGATTTATTTATTTATTTATTTTCCTTCTCCCCTCGTTTCTTCCCCCCAGCATAAAGGAGAAATTCTTGTTCAGTAATGGGAAAGCAATAGGGCTTTTCAAAGAAAACCTTTTCTAGAATTTATGAACATTACTTATTCTGCAAAAGAGCTCCTACCTCAGCTAGTTGTATTTATTATTTTTATTTCTAATAAGTTTGCTTTGGGCTGAATGCCTAGCTTATAAAGAATAAATCTACAGTGGTTAACATTTGGTAAATAAACAACTAAAACACGTCTGATGTGGGAAGCATAGCGTAACTTCAGTAAGAAATGCCATAGAGCTTATCTAAAATAAATTGTTATACTGCTCTCGTCACAGAAGTAGTTGTGGGTAGATTATTTGTATTGTAGCTGCAGCGTGTCATAGAGGTTGAGGCATCCAAGGTCAGGTCATGCAGACCAGCTTAGGTCTGATAGGATTTATTAGCTCGAGCATAGCACAGCTGAAGGCAAACCAGTAAGTTCTCCTGGAGCCAGATCATCTGTGGGCTATGTTTAGGACTGGTGCAGGCTTGGAGCTCAGCGAGGTCACCACGTTCAGGCTAGGCTTCCAGCTAGGTCTGCAGGGACTGGGTGAGGCAGAAGAGCTTGCAAAGCTGGGTCACAGCTGACAGGCCCCGAGCAGCGCTGAGGTGTGGAGGTAACGGGACATCCCGAGTCGGTGTTCATTTTTTGGTGCAGCAGTAGCAGAGAAGAGTGGGTTTAATGCTGCTTTTGAAAACCAACAGCCTAGCTTGCAGTTGGGCTGGTTAGTAGTCATGCAAGTCCTTCAGCATGGCCTGCTGAAGGCCTGGGTTCACAGAAACCTAGCAGAATGGGTCCATTGCTTGGACAGTCTGGGCCACGTGGTGAAGGCTGTAGCTAGGCTGAGCTGTGTGTGTGCAGAGAGCTGCTGTGGAGCCTCCAGGTCTGTGCATCTGCGTGGCGTTGCCTCAGAGCTAATCAGCTTTCCAGGAGTGAAACCATGAGACAGAGATGCTCCAATTGCCAAATTATTCATGTTGATTTTTGATCTTGTTTTTCTTCCCCCTTGCTCTGAATAATTTTACAATAAAATTGCCTGTCTTGAGTCCTCTGGCTGAGTGTTGTAGCCAGTGTGGCGAACATCTGTCATACCTCTCATTTCAGGGAGAAGATTACATACTCAGTTTTAACATTTGATAGGGCTTAGATTTTTGAAATTATCAGTTTTGATTATTAACCAGCGAAGGTAAAATTGTGCATGCGGTTGCGCACCTTATGCATTTGTTTTTCAAACTTTAATAGGAGTTGTAAGATTTGCCACAAAAACTCCTGTGAATAGATGCAAAAGTTGCATGTTTTTAATACCATTGTAAATAAGACTGACTTGTCAGAAGAAGCTTATCAAAATAGTACCTAGTAAAAATATGTAGTACTGTTTTCTGAAACTTTTTTAAGCATTGGTGAGTTTATCACTAGAGTGCCAAATCTGGATTAGTTCCTGACTTACAGAGCATAGTATTCCTGCTTTTTACATAGTAGATCACTTGACACACCTCTTCATAAAACCAGAACTCAAATTCATGAAAAACATGCGTTACCAATTTTTTGACATGTTCTATGTTTACATTTTGCTTAAGAATGCTTCAGTAGTATCAAAAGGTGTTTTGTCTTCCTGTGAGCCATGTGAAAATGGTCTTGTACACACAAAAAAGTAGAATCTTACCTTAAAGGAAATACTTTCATATAAGCACGAGTTCTCAAAGTTGCTAACATTGAATGGATTAATATAAAAATGTTATGATAAAATTACTGTAGACTAAATATGAACTTGCAGGGAAGTTATCTATAAAATACTGGTTCTAAATAAGAAGTACAAGCTCTGAATAGAGGAGCAGATGATATTTTTGCTCTGGCCTATATAGAGCAGCAGTTCTCTGAAAAGATCACTTAGAAGTGAGAAAGAATTAGGATAAATAACTTGAGTCTTGTTCCAAACGCTGCCTGTTACCCAGATGATGATGCTGACGCAGGTTACGCCGACTCCTTGCTCTGGCAGCAGTCGGCAGGGTGAGGGTCCTGCAGAACACAGCTTGCAGAATAACCATCTCTCTGACAGGAGGTGTTTTCTCTAGTTGGAAAGTGCTGAGAGGTTCCTGCATCTTGTAGCTGTCAGCTGTGTTATGGCCAGTTTGATCGTAAGTGTTAATTAACAAAGTGGTGTCTACATTTGATAGGCATCCTCCTCTTCTCCCTTAAAATACAGGAAACTGTGACTAGAATGCATTCCATGGAGGAGAGTACTTATTGCTTTGAATAACAGAGAAAACTGTTTTTTTTAGAATCCATGGATTTGGAAACAACTTGATGTGATAATTCGCTTTTGCTTTTCTGACGTTTTTATTTTCCTGTGATGAATAGCATATGCTGACAGTATGTTATGGAAGAAAAGAAGCTTGACTGACTTGATTTTAAGTTTGAGAGCCAAATAATATACCCAGTGCAGCATGAAAAGAAAAATACTTGATTTTGCTAGTGTAGCTCATGAAAGGTATTTTCTTTCTTTTTTTGTTTTTTTCTCCATTCTCATCAAGCTTGTAGCTAACATTGATGTTTGGGTGTTTAAGCAGGAAGAATGTTGGTTTTATAAGGGATCTATTGAGCTCTTGTTTTCTTTAGCAGTGATAGTCCGGATCACTGTT
This sequence comes from Tinamus guttatus, assembly GCF_000705375.1. Next base: position 1,031,792 of record NW_010584774.1, on the reverse strand, counting down.
TGTTTTTTCAATTTGAATTGATACTTTATATTCCCTCCAATAAAAGCTGTATGTTTTCCTCCTTTTCCCATACAGCTGTAGGTTTCTTCATTCGAGAAGAATGAAGACCAACTTCATGTACAACTAGCTGTCTGTTATATTAAGTAAAACCTGGGAATATACTTAGCTTGTACCTAGTTTGCTAAGACCAAAAGAATTACAGTCACAAATGTTGGTAGAGAAAATGTTATTTTAACACCTTGAACTTAGACAAGAGGCTTTTCAAATGGTGCCGTGAGGAATCTACTGATTAAGAAGGGCACTGAATTCAATTAATTGTCTTAGATAAATTATGGGTAGGGTTTTAAGTGATGCACTTAAATGAGAGATTAAGACAAGCATGTGGATTAGTAGTTTAAAAACTTTTTCCAGTTTTTAATGGGAAATGTAAAAAAGTTTCCAATTCTTAACTGTCGCAGCTTAAGTACAAATTCGTCAAATAGATGAGAATGAGTTTTTGATTTCAAGTATGTCTGCATGCTTTTTTAATGGTTTTCCTCACTGCGTGCTCGCTTTGGCATTACACTCGTTCTTTAAGTGCAATTCGTACAGCAGCTGTCTCCCCTCTCGTGTTTTTAATAACTTTCTATAGACTAAACCACAGGATCAGTAATGTACAAGGCCTCTTTGTTAGCGTCCTGTATCATTAATTGAGGTTTGTGCACTTGTGCTTTGGCAAGCAGAAAGGCCTTCTCTGGCTGTCAAGAAACGAGGAGTCTGCACCCAGAAGTGCCCCGCTTGTCTTTTCGGGAAAAGCCGGCGCCTGCTCTCGTGACCCAGAGCTCGGGCGGCTCCGGCTGCACCGGCATTTAATGGTTAGTGCCCAGGGTGTCTGTTTGGACGCTGCCTTGGCACTGTTTTGAAGCCAGTTAGTCAGCTCGTCGCAGCGCGTTGCTGGGGAGCACGCCTGCCATCCGATCTACCTATTAGTAGTCTGGAGGTCAACAGAAATCTCCACTGGAGGATTTGGCTTTCTGGCTGGAGGAGAAAGTACTGTTAAAGGTTGGTTATCGAGGCTGGCTCTGCTAAAAATAGCAGGAGAGACAGCATGAATAATAAAGCAAATAGCAGAAGCCCGTGCGAAGACCCTGCTGCAGCAAACACAATGTTCTGAGGTTTCTGCGGCGTGGCAGACTTTTGTCCCACATTCCAGTAATTTATCGGAAGGGCATGTTCCAGGAAGCAGTGCCAGCACCGCCGCAAATCCCGAGCCTTTTAACATCTCTCAGGGCTGGGCTGGGCCATTTTTAAAAACAGTTTCGTAGGCAAAAATGATAGCTCTCTTTTTCCAGAAGTTTGTGGTCTTTAACAATACAGAGTTTTCTCTTAGTAGTTCAGGGAATCTTCAGGCAGCTCAGGTATGAAAGTTATTGTAGTGTTTTAGCCCAGACCAGTTTGTGAACTAAAAGCAGTTTTCTTCTCAAATCCAAATCCAAGGCATACATATTTTTAAATAGACATACTCTATGGTGTGTCTCTAGATTTCTAGCATGTTGTCTTGTATGATAAGATCCAAATTTTGCTTCTTGGAGAGGTAAAAATTTCAGAGCTTTGAAGGAACATTGTCAATCAACTTGTCCAAATGGAAGGCAATGTTTAGTCTAAAGGTGAAAGTGGCAAAAGTGGGCAGCAGACCTAGCAAATAAGGGTACCTCAGTTAAGGCAGGAAGAACTGCTTAAAAAAATACCTGTATCCTTAAAGTCAGAGATGTTAAAATGGAGTATGTGTCAATGAGACTGAGGGAGTGAGCAGAACTGGAAGGGAAGGTTATTACCTTGAAATTTTGGGCCTGAGATACAGACACTGGTAATGGCCGCATTTATGGAAGAAGGTCAGCAAAACCTTTGGGTGTTGAGTGTGTGCAAATGTTTGTGATGCCCTAATAGGTTTAGCAAAGAACAAGGTTCTGAATTTTTTGCTAGCTGGAGAAATCAGGAAGGCTAGAAATCTAAGGGCTGCACATGCCATGCTCTTGAAGACTGCTAGTCTCTTAAAGACTTATAGTCTTGTTATATTGTGGATTTTTGAAAAATGCCATAGGTTCATGCATGCCTCTTTAAAGTGTCATGCCCTCTTGGTTTCAGCTGTATTTCGATATATATAAGCCATGTATTTTCCTGCCTTTGTGAAGGCTTGTGAAGGCTTTTAAATGGTAAGTGAAATTGAAACAGCTCGATGCATACTCCAGTAGTCCCACAAGAACTCAAAGTATTTTGACTCTTGGCAGTGACTATTGGCAAATACTGAAATTACCTTAGTTGCCTAATGTACACTGTTTAAAATCTTAATTTCTTTGGCAGGAAAGAATCAGTGGTAAAACTATGCTGTACAATGTTACTGTGTATTATCGTCACTAGCTTGGAGTGGGCTGGCTTGGAGAGAGCCAGGCTGCAAAGCTACCGCATTCGTAGTCTGCCCAGAGTGAAAGCGTTTGAAAAGTGCAGGCGTCCGGGGTGGGCAGGACCTTTTAGGATTTTTTTTAGCTGTTAAAGCTAAACTTTGCAGAGTGTAGGTCAGTAGTATTTTCCAGAGAAATAACTTATACTTTGGCATATATTCTGATGTCTACAGGCGTGTTGGAGTGGGAGGTGCAGATCTGACATTTTTGCTGCCAGGTGTGGGACTGCCAGAATAACTGAAAATGCTGAAGAACTGATCATAGAAAAAACTTGCTTGTTGCTTAGTCTTACTTTTCAGAATAGCTATATTGTTTTCAGCATTTCAAAATTTTTAATAAAGGTCTGTCTTAGCTGTCTTACGGAAATTGCCAGTCTCATTATATTATAACAGATGTCTATTAACATTGTTCAGATTAACTTGGAATTGTTTAATTACTTAACCATATACCAAGATTATTATTTTACTGGAACAGCTAAAGGGGAAATACTTTTTTGCCTTTTAAAACAGTATTGCCATTAGAGATACTGAGGAGCTCAATCCTGACACTGAACAACAACTCTTTTGTTATCACTAGTTTATGTAATTTAAAAAAAAAAAAAGGAGGGGGGTATTGCTTACATGCCATTGTTGCGATTTTGAAAGAAGCAAAATTTTCAGAGGTTGAGTACTGTGTTCATCAACTTCTTGTTTGGTCAGAACAGATTTTGTCTCTAATTTAGTGTGGCTTCAAACTCTTAAACATTACTGTTGTATTAGGGTTCAGAACAACCTTTGTAAAACTCTTCGCAACTTCAAATGTCTGTTTTTTTTATTTTTTCTTATTTTTTTTTTCCCTAGACACGAGATGATTTTCTTGGGCAAGTGGATATTCCTCTTCATCAGCTACCGGTTTGTGTGTGTTTATATATGTTTTTTAAGACTCTGAAAAGTAAAAGTGATTTTTGTATGGAACTGCATTACAGTCACCAACGGCATGGACCATATCCAGATGAGCTTTAAATTCTCCTGCTCTTGTTTTTAGTGCTGGTATTTCTCAAGAATCATGTAGTTTACTTTGCCTTTAGATACTACTTTCTGCTGATAGAACTGAGTGCAGGAGTGCTTTTAGTTTCCTCAGGAATAAAAAAAGAAGCTTGAAATAGTATCAAAGATAAAGAAATTGTAAATATAGTCATAGCTCTGAACATACTCTTCTTTAGAAATTGTTTAGTTGTCTAAAATATTTAACCAAACTTACTTTTAATATTTCTTATTCCCATAAACTAATACGGAAAAGGCTTAAGTGGAGAAATGGAACCAATAATGTTGTGTACATTCTCTTGGTTTTGTTGTTCTACTCATTCTGCAAGGCATTTTGTTAATTTTAAGGGAAGATCCCCAAGATCATAAGTATATTAAGAAAAGAAATTTTTTTGTTTTTTTTTTTTTTTTTTTTTTTTCTGAGCTCTCAAAACACTAGAAAATATTTGCAGGCATATCGGCAACTATTTTAAATATAGGCCAAGCAAAGCCTTTGCAAGGGCAGTTGCTCTCTGTTTCGTTCGGAGATGGTGTGTGCGGGAGGAGCGACGGCCTTGCTTGGCGTTTCCCGCTGGGACGTGGGATGTCCCTCTCGCTCCGCTCCCTCGCCCAGGTAGCGTGGCCTGCCGGGGCGAAATGCCTCGTCATGCAAACACAAGCTGCCCATAGCTGAAAAGAGCTTGTAATAAAGAAAATGTGAAAATGATAAATAATCTGTGAAGTAAGACAGTTTACGAATATATATCTTGTATTTCCAAAACCAAAAATTATTGTTCCAAGTTTAATCTATTTTAACCTACTTAATTTTTTTGTTTTGTTTCTTTTTTTTTTTTCCTTCTTAACAGTATTTATCTTGTCATTAAGAGTTCTACATATATTATAAGTATAAACTTCTAATTTTGCAGGTACTTCAATCTGATATATGTGTTACTGTTACAGCACAGAACATGTGCATTTTAATTCATTGAAGATTGAACATTTCCTCTTGAGTGTGATATCTTTTAATTGTATTGATAAGAATTACAATGAAAAGCTAGAAATAAATAATTTTTTCTTTCTGAAATGCAGTGCAACACAGTAAAATTTAGTTGGCTTAATATTAGTGATGTCTTAGGACATTATCATAAAAAGGCTTAACAATTCCAAGTCTATTGTAGAATTTTTAATAAATAAGACTTCCCTTAGCGGGATTTTTGTTTTTTTTAATCAGAAATCTTGGCACATAATAGACACTTTTGAAAATAATATTATGAAATTAGCTTGGCCTTCAGAGGATAGTTTCCTGTAATGTTGCTTTTAATTAATAGTTCTTCAAATATATTGGATGCATTTTTTCCTCATACTATGCACTATCTCTGTATTAATTAAGATTCTTAAGAAAAAAGATAAAAATCCCTTTTATGTAAAACTTGCAATAAACATTTGCAAATCTTTCTAAACACATAGTATTGTAAAAAACAACATATTTCTGTGAGAATTGCAGAACAGATGTCAAGTGCAAAAATATATATGTTAATAGCAAACTAGATCTCTTCCTCCTTCACATATATTTAAAGAATTCTTTTGCCATGTTTCTGTATTTGCTTCTGGGATGTGATTTCTATTCGCCTCTGTCTTTGGGCAAAAAACATTTTTTGTGTCTGTTTTCTGTAAGTATATTAAAAAAAAAATTGAGAGAGGAAAGAGTTATGATAAAATTCTTTAACATGAAAACTGAGAAACTGTTTCTTGATTCCAGGCTAAGCAGTCATCTTTTCTCTGCTTTAGAAATTGTACAGTATAAAATGTAAGGTAAAGTGGTGAGGTTGTTTGTTTGTTTGTTTGTTTGCCCTGGACCTGGGAATTGGCTTTTCTCTATAGCTAAAGCAGGTAACATTGTTATTACTGTGCACAAATCTATAATTCAGATTTTTAAAGTGTCCTATAGACTTCAAAGTGGATTTATTTTTTAAATGCAAGTATTTGTTGGTGTTTGATGGTGTTCAGGACAAGGGGAAAATAAACAAAAAAAATCTGTCTTATTCCAGACAGAAAATCCCAGTATGGAGAGACCATATACATTTAAGGATTTTGTTCTTCATCCAAGAAGGTTAGTAAATGCCATATAAAACTTCTGCCTTTCATAGCTACACAGCGCTACTATGCAAGTGCCACTTTTTTTGTCTTAAATTTGCATGTTTTCATCAAAGAGGTTTAAGTTTCAGTGGAATAAGATAGTAATGGTTCTAAGTTAGCATTTGTTTATATACTTGAAGATTATCCATTGAGAGCAAACAATTTTATCCATCTAAGACACAATTCTTATGACCTGATGAATTTACTCTTCACTCAATAGTGAAATTTGTGACCAATGTTATGTCATACTTGATTTACCCTCTTTCAGCTTCCTGTTGTATCCTGCCTTCCCTGAAAAGATGTCTGTGTTTTGTTGCCATTTCACATAAACAGTTTTTAGGTTAACAGTCTTTAGATTAAATTCACACTTATTAAAAATTTTCAAGGTCATTTTGAAGACACTTGATCTTGAAAGTATAAAGCCCAAGGTCTCACAGTGTCTTTTACTTATGGCATTTGTTAGCTCGTAATAACTTCTGTAGATGTTTCAGATGGAGATAAAATTATGTACTTCTAGAGTGAATTGCTGGTTTAACCAGAAATATCATCTTTCACATGGGCTTGGTAACAGCATTTTATTTTCTCTTCTGCAGCCATAAATCAAGAGTTAAAGGCCACCTTAGATTAAAAATGACTTACTTACCTAAGAACAATGGGTCTGAAGAAGAAACCACGGAACAGGCCGAAGAATTGGAGGTGGGAAAAGCTGTATATATTGCTGAGAAACATAGGAAGTGCTTGCTCTTCAATTATTAAGGATAGCTAACATAAAGATGGCTGTTAGAAAATAGTGATCTGTAAACAGTCTTTTAGAAATATGACCCATCACTATCAAAACAAACCTAATGTACTTTTTTTTGCAGTTATTTTAGGAAATAGTATAAGAATAATATAAGGAAATGTAATATATTTCTTTAACTAGAAAATATAACTCCAGAATTTTTCAGACATTTTTACAATGTTACAGAAGATAGAAGCAAATCTGTTAAAACTTTTATGTAATTTTAATGTAAATTTTAGAAATACTTCAGAAATATCATTTCTCTGTATTTTTACTGCTTTTTAATATGGCTATATACTGCCAGCCAGACACTGACACTTTGCTATTTTCGGTGTTTCACTTTTTTTCCAATTAATAGGAGTATTTTACACTTTTTCAACCTTAGTCATTTTAATTGAGTGTTGTTAATATTATATTTCTTAGCCTGGGTGGATTATACTGGACCAGCCAGATGCTGCTAGTCAGCCACAGCAGCAGCAACAAGAATCTCCTCCGCTGCCTCCGGGCTGGGAAGAACGGCAGGATATCCTTGGCAGGACCTACTATGTCAATCATGAGTTCAGAAGAACTCAATGGAAACGACCAACTGCTCAGTATGTCTTTTTGCCTGTAAATTCAGGGGTTATATTAATTGCCACCTCACTCTAAGTGAGATCTAGAGAGTAAACTGGTTGGTATTTGATAGAAGAGCTTTTGCCATTTTCATGTTCAAGCCAATGTTTAATGGCCACTGACTCAGGTGGTTAGTTTAACTGCACAGTCCTCTTTCTGTTCCCTAAAAAATGTGTGTTCAAATGAAAACCAGTTCCAGATGTAAGAATTGACAATTATAGTAATGGAAGGATTTTTTTTTCCAAGTTCAAAAACTGGTTCCTCCTTCCAGACAGTGATTGCATGAAATTATCTGTCTTATTGTATTTTGACTTTTGTTCTTTAGCATTTGAGTTACAAAAACTCTCTGGTTCTTTAATTTCACTTACACTTTCTGTTGTTATGGACTGTCTGACTACTGCTTCTTCTGACAAAATGAATTTAATAAAAGTTTTTGGAGTTAGCTTGGGTTATCCATTGCTGTTGAAACATCACTAATGTACTGTTGACAGCTTTGTGTGTGTGCGTGTATGTGTGTATATATATATATTTTTTTTAATAGGGACAGCGTAGCTGTTTCAGATATGGGTAATATTCAGTTGGAGGCCCAACATGCATTTACCCATCGGCGACAGATATCAGAGGATACAGAAAATCTAGACAACAGAGATTCCCCTGAGGTAAAAACAGTATTGAAATGTTTATAAAATGAAGAAGAAAAAAATTTATCTCTATTTTAAAAAGATAATTGTTATATCTATTTATAACTTAACAATTATTTTTAAAATATATATTTCACTCTTTTCTTTTTAAAGAGCTGGGAAATTATAACAGAAGATGAGGCAACGATGTACAGTAATCAGAACCTTCAAACACCTCTCCCACAGAGTAATTGTGATATACAGGCTCATCTTGCAGAAGAACTAAATACTAGACTTACTACTTCTGGAAATACAGCTACTGGCCAGTCAACAGCCTACACTGTAAATTATTTTTCTTAGTTTTCTAACATATGGAGACATGTAGAATATTTTATCCAAAATGTTACTGCTGTTAGATGCATTTTAACAGTGTTCATAATTTCATATCAAATGCAGAAAATTAAAGAATTTACCTCCAAGCAGACATTTTATTCTTCCCAACTCTGCTAATATAGAAAAGGATTTTTTCCCTGAGACTAAAACAGATTTGCATTAACTATTTTTGATTGATAGATACATACTGTATGATGCTGTATGAATGTACTGATGAAAAGTACAGCTGAAGGAAAAGTATATGATTATCCTGGAAGTATAGTTATTTCTAAAGGATTAATGCTATACAGTTATTTTCTTTCCATGCAGACAAGGGCTAAGTAACTTATTTTTCAATGTGAATAAAATTCAGATAGCGATGAGGTTTCATGATTGAGCTAAGCAATCCTGATGACTTAGTAACCCTGCAAGAAGAGGTCTCACTCATGTAGTTCCACAGCCTTTCATCAACTAGGACACTTGTCTGACCTCCTGGTAAATCTGTTCAATTTGCTAACCCAGCAAAAAACTATTAGCTCCCCCACGCTCTGTTTTCTGCTGATCTAGCCAGCTGAAACAGCAGCCTGGTCGCCTCTGCCAGTGCGACAAATGCCATTTTGGCAAAGGGGAAGCAGCAGGAGTGCACAGCCAGCAGCGAGGCTTCTCCTTCTGGTGCAACAGGCAATTAAGTAAGCTCAGCTGTCTTGTGAAACCTGACCTTCACAAACAGCCCTGTTACCTGATATATATCTTGAGAAATCCACTCTCCATTGAGGAAAGCCTATGCAGAGAAATAAGGTGAACCAGACCATCTAATCCTGGTGTTTAAATCAAGCCTTTTGTTTTTATGATGCTGAGAATGCCATTCCAAATGTGGGTTGGAAGTATATTGTTTATGTTTGCAAGTCTGTCAATAGTCAGCTCCGGTGTTGCTGGAACTAGCAAAGTGGCAGTAACAAGACTTCACTTACCTTAATCTGTCTCTGCTCTTCAGAGTCCCGTGGCCAGTGGTAAAACTGTCATCATCTCAGCTTGCTTGAATAGCCTAAGCCAAGAAAGAAGCAGGTTACTTGCAAGTTACTTAAGTTACTTGCAAGATGCAGCTGGAATAACAGTCTTGCCTCTCTCCTTGCCTCCTCCCTCCTTTTTTTTTTTCTTTTTTTTTTTTTTTTAAAAAAAAAAAAAAAAGAAAAAAAAAAAAGAAAAAGGTCATGCTCTTTCTTTGAAATGACCTAAACTGTAGATACATAGGGGAAAACCTTTAAATCAATTTGGAGCTTCGGGAGCAAGATGAGATATAGTTGCTTAATTGTAACAGATGAGGTGTCTGAAAGATACCTATAGCCAGAAAGGTAGAGACTTTTACTAAATGCAGGAAATGAATTGTTCTTTTTGGAAACTATATGTGTCAGACTCCAGTATCTTCTTATTACTAACTTGATCTGCTGTCTGAAAAAGTTTTTTAGCTGACAGAGGATTTAACCTATTGGCAAAATACATAGTTAACTTTGTACTAAAAGTTCAGTTGTAGTGTAAGTGCTTGCTACCAACAGTAATGTCTTAAATGCCAGAGTGGCTATTGTTAGAATTTGCAGAGCTTTCCTGAGCTTACGTATTACCCTATTTTGAAGTTGTTATAGACACACTGAGCCAGTACTTACTGTACCAAACTTACTGTAACCAAAAGGTTATGTTACATAGACATTCCAAACCAAAATATAGTACCTTGTTCAAGATGAAAAAGTAGTAAAGTGTGGTGATCATGTCTGAGTGTTTGGTACCTTACTCAAAGCTGCAGTTCTAACTAACGTGGCATTCCCTTTCACTGCTTCAAGAATCATTCCAGCAGAAGAGGTAGTCTGCAAACATACAGAGTTGAGGAACAGCCTGCACTTCCAGTGGTATGTCATTTTCCAAAAAACACAAACTGATGTAGCACAGAAGTTTAAAAATTTTCTTCATGTAGAACTTTCTTTTGACTATGGATTAAGTGCTGACATTTAAATGAGTTTTGGCCTTCTGCTTCTGGCAGCTGTCCTGCCAAAATTGCAGTTATACTAGTCTAGCAAGATTGGAGCCCAGTTGTAAAGCTTTCATCTTTCAACTCGATGTTTTGGTTTAACATTAGCTTAATGGGTATAGCCTCCTGAAAGAAATAATCTTCGCATGAAGATGTGAATTTCGTTTCTAAATTCTGCTTGCTTTACAACTAAAAGCTGTTCTTCCGTCCTTACGTTATGTTTCCATAGTGACATTGCAAAATTATGAGTTTATAGCCAGAAGTTCTAGGCTGGATCAGCCAATCTTAGTCCAGATATATTAACAAACATTTGCAAACCTTTCAGACAAGGAACCTGAATGCAAAAGAGATTTTTTTTTCTGTAAATTCATACTGCAGAGTATGGATTTAAATACTGCTTTATTATTTTATCCAGTTTCTTTTCATATTTTTCTTACTTTTTTTTCTTTTCTTTTTGTTACCACTAATGTTTAGTTACTACCTACTTCATCTGGGTTACCCCCAGGCTGGGAAGAAAGACAAGATGAAAAAGGAAGATCATATTATATAGATCACAATTCTAGAACTACTACTTGGATAAAGCCAGTTGTACAGGTACCTTATGTTGTGTTGTTTTATAACACCTATTACTGTTTCCATTCATACGAACTTTTAAGTGCATCATACAATATAATAATTTCTAGAAACCATTTTGAAATAAAATTTTGAAATCCATAAACCGATAAAGAACTACATTAAGTATCTGATAGGATTCAGGTGGAGTTAGGAATAAGAATATTTATGATAAGCTGCTCTAAGGTAAAAATTCAATCCATTCAGTGTAATCCATTTTCTGAACGAGTAAGTGCTGTTTTCGTCCTTTGTCTGTTCTTTGGGTTTGTAAAATACAGTAGAATGTAAGTTATACTTGTCTAATTCTATTTATCCACTCCTGGCCTTTAAAATATGTATGTCATTTGACATGTCATCTCCTTCTAGGCTCATGATTTTTGTATACTGTCTCACAAATGAAAGTCTAAGATCCAGATCCAAATAGGTGTGTCACTACTATGTAAGTTCAAAAGCATGAATCAAAGGCTTGTCTTCCACCTCGCAATCAAATAGAAAACAAAAACAATAATTATAGACTTGCAGCACTATTTCTTCTGTTGTCCTGCACTTGCTCCAAGTGTGCCTTAAAAATGTCCACCTTTAAATTGAATGTCTGAATGTCATTAACTTTATTTCAGTGGTTATATGCCCCATTTGGCAAATATTTTAAAACCTCAAAATCTATTGTTGCATCAAGAAAGCCTGTTGGAGTGTGATAGCTCTTTAAGAAGTCTGAAAGTCTTTTGTTAACTTATATAGCATAATCAATGTTTATTGGTCAAATGGACTCAAATTAGACTAATTGAATATCTGTACAGGTTGATATGTGCCTTATGAAACTGTTGTCATCTTTCAAAAGTATCGAAAGTATAGGTACCTTAATAGAAAAAAATATATGTGTGTATACATATATATATATATATATATATATATATATATATGTTGGTTTACTGGGTTTTGGATCTTTTTTGTCTTTTGCTACAGATTGCAATGGAAGCGAGTCAAGTGAGAACTGCACAAAGTATTTCTGTAGGACGGCAACCACAGGCAACATCAAGTGATTCAACACAACAGTCTTCTAAGCAGCAGCCTGAAATGGAACAAGGATTTCTCCCTAAAGGCTGGGAAGTCCGACATGCACCTAATGGGAGACCATTCTTTATTGACCACAATACTAAAACTACTACATGGGTAATGGAAAATTATGGAATAAAATTCTAATAGATCTAAAATCAGAATTTTGATGCTTTCAGCAACCATCTGTGGATTTCTTTAGTAGTAGGATTTCAGTGCTATTTTATTTCTTCAAAAATAAGCAAGAAAAAGGGGATATCTTCACATACAAATTAATCATTCGTCATCAGCAAATAAGGCATTGGAGTAAATCCAAAGCCATTTAAAATACTTATGATGGGCAATACACTGAATTACACAAAATGCACTTAAAAGTTTAGCTTGGAAAGAGGAAACACTGATGTATAAAGGAATCTGTTTTGCACATGTTAAACATCTAAGTGGCACTTCTGTTATAACTGTAGAACTGTGATAATGTGTAAACATTAATAGAAATCAATTTTGTAAAGTTTTCTTCAGCAAGAAATCTAGTATCTTGAATTTCTCACATAGTACAGTATACAATGCAAATATTATGTGAATTCTTTCAAGAGCAGGCCAGGTGCAGCTGCAGTATGGATGAGGGAGTTGTACAACTGTGCTTCCACTGAGTGACACTGCACACCATTAGGCAGTGCTAAAGGACTTATTATTTAAAGAGCATTTAAAGAGTAGGTCAGTATTGCTGTCAGGTGAAAGGGAAATATAGAAACACATATCAAAATTGACTCAAAATAAACATTCATTTCCTCTAGATTGTGGAATTACTCACTTTAATTAAACATATACACACAGTGTGCCAGAAACCCTGTGGAAAGCTCAATTTGGCTTAGTTACACTGAAGCCAAGTTAAATCATGGGGTGTTGTTTTTTCTTGTTTTTACAATAAAGTGAAAGGCTTTCAATAAATTTGAACACTAGAAGATGGCTATAAACTACAAGAGCATTGAGCATCCCCAGCAGTCTGACTGGCTAGGAATATGTGGCAATTATCTGGTTGGTACTTGGCATGTTCTTTACATAGTCCTTGGGAAGAGGGAAGGTTTAAAAAAAAATAATGTGCTGCTTGCTTTTCTTTTCAAAGGAAGATCCAAGACTGAAAATTCCTGCTCATCTGAGGAGAAAGACTTCCCTAGATCCAGTAGACCTAGGGCCATTACCAGTAAGTAAAACATTTTGCTTGTTTTTCAAATGTAATAATAATTTAAATACTTAAGTTACCACTATCAAAACACCTGTATTAGAGAATGCAGTCCATGCTTTTCATACAAGCAATATCCAACTTTACATTTCAGTAGATATGGATTATATTCCTAGAACTACAGATCACTTTGGATTCTATGAAAACAGTATAGCTAGGAATTTATATTAAAAGTGTATCTCCTTTTTATAGCCAGGCTGGGAGGAGAGAACTCACACAGATGGAAGAATATTCTACATAAATCACAGTATGTACAATGTAGTATTCTCTCACTATTCATCATTTTATTACTGAGCATTTCCTAAATTAGTATTATAACTAATGAGCATATATCTTTCAGATACAAAGAAAACACAGTGGGAAGATCCTCGACTACAGAATGTGGCAATAACTGGACCAGTAAGCAGCTTTATGCATTTTTTCAATAATTTTATTAGTAAAATCATTTATTTTGTCTGGAGTTGAAATTTCTAGGGTGTTTGAACAAGGCTTTTTAGTTTCTTTAGAAACAATTCAGAAGGCTTTTGTAGAAGTAGTTTTAAATGCCAGTAAGAAAAATCAGTTCCCACAATAATAAGAAAAGATTTCCTTATAGGTGAGGAAGATGGGGCAATTTGAAGTGGGTAAGAAACTTCACTTGTTATCCTGAACAACAGTGTCTAAAATAAAACTAGCCCAATTTGTGAAATAAGCTTGCAAAACATGAAAATTTGCTTTCATTGGATTTCAGGAATAAAATTCATTTTCAAATTAAAAATAATTATTTAGTCTTGATACTTAAGCACAAAATTGTCAGGCCTAATTGCAAAGACGATACACATTATAATTATAGATGGGTTTTAGTGTTCAACTGATATCTGTGTTTATTAATAGCCTGCATATGTAAACAACCTTCTCTCTCCATGGAAAATAGAGGTGTTTGTAGCCAGGATTCTCATGATGCAGCAAGGAAAGAGGATTTATATAAGTCACCAGAGGCATTTTGGTCACTTTGACCTGGGCCAGTCACCAATTTTAATCAGTCACATCAGTAAAATAGTAAAGTCCAGAGTAAATTCTATGCAGCAGATTAAAACAAATCTGTTGTTGCAAGGCAGTAGTTTGTTCCAGATACTTTGAATTGTCTGTACATTTGGAAATTGAAAGCATACCTTAGTACTTAGTAAAACAACTATTCATGTTTTCTCAGAGATGAAATGTATTGCGCATGTCTGATTAAATCTAGACCGGTTTATATAAAGCTAACTGTTAGTAGAATATCTCAAGTAGTACTTTTTTTTTCCCAAGGCTGTGCCTTACTCCAGAGACTATAAACGGAAGTATGAGTTCTTCAGAAAGAAATTGAAGAAACAGGTCAGTATTTTGTTTTTGTCTGTTCATAGAATTTTCATACTCTGCAAGTATGAATGATACTGACTTTTGCTCTCTGTTTTCTTATTTTTAGAGTGATATTCCAAATAGATTTGAAATGAAAATTCATCGCACAACAGTCCTTGAAGATTCTTACAGAAGAATTATAGCTGTAAAGAGAGCAGATTTCCTTAAAGCAAGACTTTGGATTGAATTTGATGGAGAAAAAGGTTTAGACTATGGAGGAGTGGCCAGAGAATGGTTTTTTCTTCTCTCTAAAGAAATGTTTAATCCTTATTATGGATTATTTGAATATTCTGCTACGTAAGTATGCAGTTCTGGAAGACACTAACACCAGTTAGGAAAGGCAGATCAATTTCATTTCTCACAAATACTTCTAAAACACAGTTAACTCATTTATTTGTTTCTCTAAACTGCACATATGGATTTGATTGATAATAGAAGTATTCTGTAGCTTGACTGGTAAATAATAGAAATAGTGTCTGGATTTTTTTAGTATTTATTTATGTTTTTATGTATTTTTTTTCTCAGTGGTCTACCATGTAAGCTTTCTAGACAAATATACTTGCAACTATATGAGTATCGCAACCATATTGCTTATAGAAGGAAGAAGCAGAGGATATTATGACTGCTTTTAAATTAATAGGAGTTAAGCCTTTCTCCTTAGTATCCCTGTAGTTACAGAGGCAGTTTGTGATTGAAACTTTTTTCCAAGATAATAGATGCTTACATTGAATATTAACTACTCTTAAATTAATGATTAATTCAAATACATTTTAACTAAATGAAAAGTAGTACCTGATCTACAGAGTGATGTCTTTCCCATCTTCAAATGTGAGACTTTTCACACAGTACAAAACATTGTGTTTTTCTTTTTTTCCTCCCTATACCCTACCCCACCTTCAGAGATAACTATACTCTGCAGATCAATCCAAACTCTGGACTGTGCAATGAAGATCATCTCTCTTATTTCAAGTTTATAGGTCGTGTAGCTGGAATGGCTGTTTACCACGGCAAACTTCTGGATGGTTAGTATTTAGTTTACGTAATGTGACTTTTAGATTAATGTTACATGTGTTGTGAATTTTAAGTCTCCTACTATTCAATTTATTTGTTCTTTTTTAAAGCCTTTTTTATTCGTCCTTTCTACAAGATGATGCTCCAAAAACCAATAACTCTTCACGATATGGAGTCTGTGGTATGTAATTTGCTTTATTGTGTGTGTCAAGATGTTTGGATTCATATTGTTTTTATATTTTTAATTATTTTATGTTTTTTTCTCTACTTTTTTCTCTTCTGTCTTGTAAGAATACAGAATATTTTGTATTCTTCACTAATGAGATCTTTTTGTTTGGTATTTTTCAGTATAATACACCTGAATTTTCGTGTCTTAAGGCCCTTTGTATTCATATCTAACATTAGAGGGAAGACAAATCTAACACTAGAGGGAAGGCAAATACAGGATAGGGAACAGAGAAGAGTTCAAAATACGATGTTGTGGCATCTTGCCAATATGTTGCTATGTGAGAGATTTTTTGTTATTTCTGAGAAAGCTGGGTCCTTGGTTTCAACCATCTTTAAAGAGCTTTGTGGTTTTGTAAAACATCAGACCGTGTGTATCCAGTACAAGATTATTCTGGATACTTTATTTATTCTTTACTATTTTGAGATTGCAGTTTGAAACTACAACATTGGGTATTTGTTTTAGAGGAGTTTAATAATGGTTTCTCCACTAGAAGAGATTGCTCCCTTTATATGGCTACCCATAGAATATATCATCCTGAATCTAACTTGCACAACTACCTGTCTGGCAACAGACACAAGAAGGATCTGTATTTGTTCTGTTCTTGGTACCTGATACTTGTGGTGGGGCTTTCATTGCTGGGTATGTGTTTGGTTTTTGATTTTTTTTTTTTTTTGCTTTGCTTTTATGTACCTGTTAAAGGAAAAGAACAATACTGAAAGATCCAAAGCGACTGAACAGAATGAGAGAATCTCACCTCTATTTTGTTTTTGGAAAATGTGAACTATATAAAAGGGAATTAAATATTTCCTATTTTAGATTTTATATGTTTGAAATTTAAAACTTTTTTGTTAATACTTCGTTGTTAGAAGTTTTCCAATACATCCTCCTCTTAAAATCCTTGAAAAATTGTTATTCTACCTTCAGTAGTGAATGAACTATGTTGCCTGCAGGTTTCAACAGATAAATAAAATTACTAGTACTGTTCACCTAGAAAACACCAAGAGATTTCATATAGTTGTATTAGGTTTAGGAGTAGTTGGTGGCTTGGGGTTTTTGTTTGTTTGTTGTTTTTTCTGCTTCAGGTAAGTCTCCTGTATTCCTTCACTAAGCTTGCAATTTTCACTTTTAGGATAGTGAATATTACAATTCTCTGAGATGGATTCTTGAAAATGATCCAGCAGAACTGGACCTGAGGTTTATAGTTGATGAAGAGCTCTTTGGACAGGTTAGTATCTTTCTTTACTTAAAGAAGAGTGTACAAAACATGAAACAAAACACTTTTCGTGGAAACAATTGACTGTTTTGTCTATATAGAAATAAGAGAGCATCATCTTTCAGAGTCATGTTGGTTAGTTCATTCACACCCTTACTCTAGCTGGCACGTAGCCATTCATTATTTTATTAATGTGGCCATGATGTGAGAAATGCCTTTTAAGCAGGGCTTTAAAACGACATGCTGCTTTATATCGCATTTAGACCCATCAACACGAGCTGAAAAGCGGTGGATCAGATGTAGTTGTCACCAACAAGAACAAGAGAGACTACATTCAGTAAGTAGTGTGTTCCTGTGTGCAACATAGCTAACCGGATATTTTCCCTAAAAATAGAAGCTATATGTTGTTTGCTGTATTTGTGTAAAAATTGGCTGCATCTTAAATGTGCTTATTCTTTCTCTCTCTTTTTTTTCTGCTTACAGTCTTGTAATTCAGTGGAGATTTGTGAGCAGAGTCCAGAAACAAATGGCAGCTTTTAAAGAGGTATAGTTCTAAATACAAAAGACATTTTTCTAAGAATTTGCTCTGTGTAATCTTAAGATAAGATTTTTTTGGAGCACAGAATTCTAAAGACTCACAGATTGTATTATTACAGGTATAAAAAATGACAGTCACAAAGTTCATGGTGTTGACTGAATTATCTCAGATTAAATAAAAACCTATAGTGATATTTCTTGATACATTTTTCACTGAGAAGTTTAATTCTTATTGGAAAGTTTGCTTGTTTCTTAGTTTTGGCAGGCAGCTTTAACTGTTTAATCAGTTCTATAGAAATGAAACTGAAATCAAATAAATAGGCTTAAGTAAAATTAGGTGTTGTATAAATGCTATATAACATTCAGTGGAGCACAATAACGAAACATGAAAGATAGGGTCAGAGTAAGAAATACAAAGCAGAACTTGCAAGTAGTGGTGCCCAAACATTTGTATTTCATGTATTGCTATGTCTCTTCTTTCTGAAAACATGCAAATGTAACTGTCTGTAAGTAAAAATGCTCAAATATTGTTGCTTGTTTTTAATTATTGTAAAAATGGATTGTGAATGTCTGCTTCATATTTTTTCCGTCAACTTTTTAGGGTTTTTTTGAGCTGATACCGCAGGATCTGATTAAAATTTTTGATGAAAATGAACTAGAGGTAAGTGTATTGTGAAAAAGAAAACAAATCTAGTTAAAACTTAATGCTACTGACTTAAACTTTTTTTTTTTTTCTTTTTAATATAGCTATTAATGTGTGGACTGGGAGATGTGGATGTAGCTGACTGGAAACTACATACAAAATACAAAAATGGCTACAATGTAAACCACCAAGTAATACAGTGGTTCTGGAAGGTATCACAAAGTTCTAATCTTTTGCATAAGAAAGTGTGTTCAAAAGTTGATGCTTTTCAGCTGAGCTAGTTTATCATGTGATTCATTAATAGGCAAGTATTGGACTCTTCAAAATTATGAGGAAAAATAGTAAGAAAACTGAAGGTGAGATGGCACTTTGGAGAGAAAAAAAAAAAATGTATGTCTAACTGAGGTTAAAAATACTTTTATGTAGCTCTTCCTGGCACAGTTACACTAAAGAGGTGCTAAACTCTTCTGTTTAATAAATTACAGGAATTTGGCTGCTAGTTCATAACATCAGGAAACTTCAAAGAAAGTAGGGGCCAAATCTTCAAGGGAAGTATTTTAACAGCCTGCTAAACCAGTAACCATGTTCTTGTTACAATGCAATAAAAAAAATTGACTTCATAGCTTTTAGCAGTAGACAGAAGAGTAGATTACGTGTGTCATAACAAATATAAGACATAATTTCAAAATTAAATCATGTTGCTTAAGTCTGCTAACTTAAAACAATTGTTTAAAATCTTTAAATCTTTAATTGTAATTATTATCGTATGTAGGCAGTCTTAATGATGGACTCAGAAAAGAGAATAAGATTACTTCAGTTTGTTACTGGCACATCACGTGTACCTATGAATGGGTTTGCTGAGCTGTATGGTGAGTACCTATGGTTGTGGTCACAATATATGGACTAACTAACAGAATCTGATGTTGAAAGTGTCATGATATTTGACTTGAAATGTAGGCATGTTATTTTTCAATTTCTATTTTTAAAATTTGTTTCTATTGGCAGTTATAAATACTATAACTGATATATACTAGCAGTTAAAGAAGCAAAGTTAGAAAAGAATCTCACCTGTATTTCTCTTTTTCTGTAGCTAGTTCATTTTAATTCTTTTTTTTCCTCACAAGTTTTTAAATGATAAACTGTGCTAATGAAGGTAGGGTTTCAGGTACCTCAATTGTTGCTACAATCTCTGTTAATATCTGACTGAGCTTGAAGAAAATTCTCTGTTACTTAAAATGTAGCTAGTAAGGCATGCTGGCGTCAGCTGATAACTTGAGTCTCATGAATTCCCCACTTGTCTCTGCTCACAAGCTGCAGTTGTGTGGATGTAATTATTTGTAGGGCTACAGTCTACACCAGATCACTAAAATCATCTAAGTTAAAAGTAATGCCAAAAGAAAAGCAGGGAGCCTACAATGCAGAGGTTGAAACAAGCACATGACCACAACCACAGCAGTAAGGCAGTGGTTTGTATTTTCAGCTGCTTTTGGCTATTACATTTTTTGCAGGGCTACTTTGTTTTTTAAGGCTAAGGATGCTATGCAAGTCACTGAACCGCTTAACTTTCCTTCCTTGTAAACAAGATTTTTTTTTTTTAATATAAATCTCTGCGTAAATACCATGCACTGGGTCCTCATTTCTTCTTCCCTTCATTTTCATTGTTACTTTGATTTTTATTTTTCCATTCCATCAGCCAGTGACTTATAAGTTACAAAGAAAAACTAGTGGACTTGAGCCATGCATCTGCTGCCGTACCTAAACCTGACCACTACGGAAACTGCTGCATGGTTGTGTTGCTGTGCAATTTGATCAGGAGTCTACGGCCTGTGTTG
>NW_010584774.1:981216-1000655 GCF_000705375.1 Tinamus guttatus | reverse complement strand
GCTCTCCCGACGCGGGGGTTGCGCCCAGGGTGTGAGGGCAGCGTGGGCCCGGCCCTGGGCTTCAGATTTAGGGTCCTGGGTCTCAACGAGGAGTGTTGCCCCTTGCCGGGCTCCCACACGCTACTCATGGGCTGTGAGTACCTTCATTGCGGTGCTCACCGCAGCATCTTCTCTGCTCTCCCCTCAGGAGTTTGGTGCTTTAGCGAGCTCTTCTTCCTGAGGGAGCCCCAGGATGTGACTGTCCCCCGCAAGGATTCGGTGGTCCTGGACTGCCAGGCCCGCGGTGAAGCTCCCATCACTGTTACGTGGCTGAAAAATGGAGGCAAAGTGCCTGAAAATGAGCGGATCTACACCTTGTCCAACGGCTCTCTGTACATCAGCGAGGTGGAAGGCAGGAAAGGGGAGCCGTCGGATGAAGGATTTTACCAGTGCTTAGCTCTGAACAAGCATGGGGCCATTCTCAGCCAGAAAAGTCACCTTACGATAGCAAGTAAGTCCCAGCTCCCCCATCCGGGCAGTGATTCCCCGGTCAGCACGCGGCAGCCTCTTGTTTTGGTTGCATGTCTCGGCAGGCAAATTGTAACAGTGGAGGGGAGGTCGCTTCTGCTGATTGCTCGCATCCTGCTTGGTGTGTCTGGGTTCCGAGCGAGACCCGTCCGATGGCCGGGCACCTTGTGGGCCAGTCCCTGGGCGTGGGGCGGTGACACGGGCTGAGCTGCTGAGGTGGATGGTGTGTGTGACGTTACTCATGTTCTTGAAGCACTGTTCTTGCAGCCTTGCAGGGGTTATCTTCAAACTTAATCCAAAAAGAAAATCTTTTATTTTTCCCCTTGTCAGGAGCTTGATGTTGTGTTGGTTGCTCTTGGGGCTGCAGCTACTGGAGTGTTCGGTAGAAGGGACCACTGCCCTTGGGAGGGGGAGAGAGCTCCTGGTCTGCTCAGGGCTACATCACCAAGTTCTTGCTCATCTGCTGCTGCTCCTTTGAGAAATGGGCCCCACTCCTTGGGAAACTGTTTCATGGTACTCATTACCTGGCCCAAGGGTCTGTTGTGCGGTGCTCAGGGAGCTGCGAGTCCAACTGCAGGCAGTGCTGGTACGCACAGCTGCAGCACTGGTGAGTGGGATGGCTGCTTTGCGCCCTCGAGGCCTCACCAGATCAGGCCTTGCCCACTCTCCTCCCAGCGTCCTTTAACATCCTTTAACGTGGGAACGAGGCATGTGTGTAGAATCCCAGTGCTCTGGCCGTGCAGGTGCCATTGGGTTTTGCATGCAGGCTGGTTGCACAATGAAAAATGGGGACGTTTTAAAGGAGTTTACCACAATTTAGGTTGTCCTGTGGTGTTCCATGTCTAGTAGGACTAATCTAATAGGAGGGTTTCCTTTGACTCTTCAACTTTATTCTTGCTTGCAAGTTGCGCTGAGCTGTGGCACCTCGATGGAAACTCAACGTGAGCTTGATGTTGGGGAACTGGAGCTGAAACTACTTGGTGCGGTTGGCACATTTGATCTCACTGAAAGTGTCTGAGTGTCAGTGCACTGCGTGTGTCCGAACAGGTTATAATAACCATCCGTGAGGTGCCGGAGGAAGGTGTGAAATGCCTTGCTCAGGGAGGCAGAGCTTTGAGCAGCCAAAAACCCCTCTGGAAGCAGGTGGCTCTGAGCAGGACATGAGCTTTCATGTGAGAGGCAGACTTGTGACTTCTCCATTACTAAGCACTGGCTATTTATCACTTCGTACTGTAGCATCTTGTGGGTGGACAGCTTCTTAGGATGAACAGACCTGGCTGTTCTTCGGTATTTCTGAGAGAACACTAGGAAATGGTGCATTAATAAGGCTCACACTGAAGAAGTTGTCATCAGGTTTCCTAGTGTCTGCACCTGTAATAAACACACTGAAGAAAGCCTTTCTTAAGAGGAGAGTTTTAAAAAAATATATAGCAGCACAGTGAAGGATAGAGTCTGTGTGTAAAAGCGAGCGGAGAGGAGCGAGGGACATGTGGTACGTGGGGCTACAGGATGAGGTCTGTGTTCTAGGTGTTCTAGATATCCGGGAGCTTCTGGAACAGCGCAGGGCGCTGGGGCGGTAGAGCAGCCTAACAGACCTGTGCCGTCTGCTTTCGTTCAGGCCTTGCTGAACTTTCCTTACTGTTGGTCCTATAAACTTCATTTCACCAGAAAGCTGTTCGTTTTTGTTTTGGGGGTGTGTATGGGCAATAAACGTTTAAGATTTTATTTATTTATTTTCCCCCACACACACAAAAAGAGAGTTGTGACCAGTGGACTACATGCTGTGGAATGACATTCTTGTTTTGCCGCCTCTGTGCTACTTTTATTTTTATTTTTTATTTTTTCCCTGCAAGACTGTGACAAAAGGTTTCTCTTCTTTTAAGGATTCAAAGTAGGGAGGTGGGGGGAGAGGTTTCCTATTTCTGTTGGAGAAAACTCAAAAGAGATAGTGGATCTATCATGATCACAGAAGGTGTTGCTGACTTAGAGATTAAGTAGTTAAATAGTGACCAAATGTGAAGTTAGTTTGTGTGGCAGCCTCTTCCTTTTGGTCCTACCCCAGTCTGATTGGGCTCAGAAGTATTACGTCTTTTTTGTAATATTGAAATAAGGCAGTGATTAATATAGCTATATTTTGAAGCCCACAAGAGAGAGATGCAAAATCAATTTTATATACATATATATATATTTTTTTCTTTTTGCAGTTGTTCTCCCTCTTACCATGATATGATTGATCTTTGCAGCTATTTCAAATGAAGGCAGCTGAGGTCTTGTGAAGATTTTTTTAGGCTTATGATTTTGTTTAGAGTCTGTTGTCCATTGCTGTAGAGGGAAATTACCTTGTGGCCAGGGTACAGAAGAAACTATACATATTAAACAGGTGGAGAATAGGCATTAAATGGGCATTCTTTCTTTGGAGAAAAAAAAGCAAATGCTCTCCAGTCTCTGGGAGCAGCAGGGTGTGAGGATGTGCTTTTACTTTGCGTGGTCAGAGCTTTTGCCATAAGCTTATCTTCTGCTTCGGAATTGTAATGTTTAGTGTGGCATTTGGAAACCAAAAACTTTAATCTGTCGAAGAGTTTAAGATGTGAGCACACAAGGAGATCAGGTCTTGGTTTCTAAAGTTAGGAACTGGAAGCTGAAGGTTGCACTCTTGGCAAGAATTCCATTATTCATGTGCAAATTAAGAATTCACAGGGTTAAAAGGTTAGAAACTGGCCAGGATGAGGTTTACCCTTGTGATAAAGAGCAGATGACCCTCATTCATTGGCCAAAGCTTTTATGTAGCTCCTCTGCAAAGTTAGTGATTGCCATGAATTGTTCTTGAGGAATGCAGAAATTCAAATGTGAGCAGGCCTTTCCTTAAGTGTCACTATGGAGCCTTATCTCACGAGCACATCAGAGTAGGTCTGCAGGGACAGGGTTCCTCCCCAGAGGCCCCAAGGCTTTGCTTTCCTGTTGTTCATCCATGCACAAAAGAATTTGACTAATTTAGGGCTTTTTCCCCCCTGTAAGATCCCCCTACTTTTTTTTAAATGAAACTGTGGAGCTGAGGTATTACTTAGGTAAAAATAAATATTAGCCTCAGTGCGCGCTTGGAGCTGCTTCCAAAGCTGGCTAATTGACCCGGGGGGGAGGAGGAGGTTCCCTGTGATCCTTTGTAAGGCACCATGTGGGGGTAAAATGCTGCTCTGAGGAGAAAATGACTTATTCAAAATTCAATTTATTGCTGCCAGTGCTGCTAAAAGAGGTCTCTTTTACCCGAATATAACAGGAATGTGGACTATGGAGAAAATCTGAGCATTTTTGGTACAACTTTGAGTCAGTAAAAAATGAATACTCTGAGACTTTTTGCCTTTTTTTTTTTCAATCGAGAATAAAAGTTTAGTCATAGAGGACTAAGATATAAAATCAGAACTGGGCTTCCAATAAACTGGTATTAAGAAAAAATGGGGAAGAGGGATGATGTTCTCAAGTGAGTAACCCTGCCTTCGGGTGGTGATTGGACAGGATGCTCGCTGTTTATTTCCTTCCCGCAAAAAGTGGAAATTGAAGCTTTAAGATGAATGGATGGGATATATGCAGCTGGCAGGGACATTCCTAGATAACCCTCTCTCCTCTCCTGGCTTGGCTGAATTGATCTTGGTGTTTGGTTTTCAAAGCACAGGAAACACAAGCCCGGTGTCTCACGCGCGGCTCTCTACGTTGCGCAGGAACGAAAGGTTGTGCAAGCAGGAGGGCTCCATGACGAGGAGCTCCAACGTGTCCCTGCCAGGGAAGCCGTGTGCTCCCAGTGTGTCCCTGGTAGAGGAGCTTTTTGCTTGCTGTGATGCAGCCCTGGAGTGCAGGGGTTTACACGGAGCAGAGGGCACCCTGAGGAGGTTTGTGCTCCTGCTCACCTGCTGCAGCCCTGATGGGCTGTACCTTCCTGCGGTCCCGCCACAGTGTCAACAGCTGCTAACACTTGTATTGGGATACCCTAATAACATCTTTTGCTCTGGTTTTGAATATTTGATTACTTAAGAGCGCGCCCAGCTGAGCCTTGCGCTGCAGCGTGGCAATCACTTTTCCTAGCAGCGTCCCACACGCTCCAGCTGTTTGCTCACACGTCGGCGCCGTCCCCTGGCTTGTGTGGGCACAGCGGCCTGTGCGCGAACTGCACGGGGAACTGAGCCGGGTTAAAATAATAGAATTAAAACAGAAGATGGTGTTAGCCCAGAGGAGCTCCCTGAGGAGGCACTGAGTGTGCTGGCGGGACTGTGAGCAGCGCTGTGGGGCGGGAAGGACGGGGGGACAGGGGAGGGCTGCTGAGCGGGGCTGCCCCTGAAAACGGGATTCAGCTGTGGGGCTTTTGTGGACCTGCCTGTCAGCAGAAATGTTGCCTTTACAAAGGAATTGTAGAATGTGTTTTTTTTTTTTTTTTTCCTCCTCTCCCCTCCAAACAAGGGAGGTTCTGCTGTGGCAGAGCCCGCTCTAATTCCCCTTTTGCATGGGCTCTGCCATGTCAGGTATCCTCCGTGTTTGTAGAGCCCTACAATGTGTTCGTGTCAGAAGGCAGTGGCGTCGCTACGAGCTGGAAGGGGCGGGAGGCAGGAATGTGTCCAGCCGAGGTGGAAGCCGAGTGGCAAATGGCTGCCGGCGACGGGGTCTGGCTTTAGCAGCGAGGCGCCACGAGCGTGGTCCCCCACTGGCACCTTGGGGAAGCTCTCGCTTTGGCAAGCGCTGCCTTATGGCTTTGGCGTCGCTCAGTCAACGTGGGCGCCCTGGGAGAGGAGAGCCTGTCCCACCCGCTCTGTGGGCCGAGGTGGCCAAGCCTTCGTGATGCCAATTCCAATGCTTAAAGCAGGAGGGAGAAATTGGATGTCCTTGCCGGCAATGCCAGGTGACAGTTGTAAAGAGGAGTTAGGATGGTTTTTGGTCTATAAGTGAGATACTTGCCTCTCTTTCCCCTCCTACTTTTTCCCCCTTTCCCCTTTTCTTCTAGAATTTTCTTCCAGAGCCTCCCTGGACATCCTTTGCCCTGAACTCCTGCATCACGCTTGCGGAGAACGCCTTCAGCATCCTTTTGAGATGTAATCTCTGGTTAGGTTTTGCTCAGGACATGCCTCGTTGTTTCAGCAGTCACTGGTGGACACTCGTAACAGCTCTTTCCTAGGCTGAGGGTTGGGGTTTTTCATCCTTGCCGGGACAAAAACTCCTGTGAAACTCTATGCGCTGCACGTGAACGGTGTTTGTTCCTACTAGCGAGTCAGTGGAGAAATGAGCTTTTTATGGGTTTCCTCACCTCTTCAGTTTCAAATTTGTGTTAACCATAATGACAAACTGAGCTGTTTTATGCCCTTGCTTTTCTTCTTGGCTAGTAAGGCAAAAGCTGCGGGCTTTTTTTTTAACTGCTTTTTATCACCTTAGCTTTATAATGTATAAAGTTTTACCAGCTCCTTTTTTTCAAAGGAGCACTCCATCCTATTGCAGCGTGTAGCTCTGTAGCTAATAAAGCCTCCACCTCCCGGAGAAACGCCGGGGGGAAGCCGCTGCCCTGCTGGAAGCTGGGGCTAGAGGCACTCCTGTCGCCTTCCCTATGTGAGGTTGCTGCACTAAACCATGAGATTTATTTTTTCCCCCCAACTTGCAAAGCAATGTACTGCTGCAAACGATGCTGTGCCTGTCTTGCAATGTGGTGCTTTTGTCTCCCCCTCCCTGTGTCCCTGCATTTCTCAGTGCAGAAATTGTTGAAAGGGCTTTCAGAAAGGCCCCCTTTTGTCAGCCAGCTCTGATTATCCTAAAGAAAAGGATCTCACTCAGAGCAGTTGTTTGCCCAGGGACTTGTCACGTCTTCACAATTTAACAGCTGTGGCTATTGATGCTGTGCAGAACAATTTAAGACAATGACAAGAGAGAACCTTGGAGGAAGAATTTAAAAGTTACTAAGCGTTTTCCTACACACACATGGTCATTTCCGTTGTTGGACGCTTTCGTGGTTAGTTTTGAGGTGCCTTCCTCAGCATTTCTTATTTTTCTCCATCTTATCTCCAAAATCCTGAGCATAATCGTTTGTTTAGTTTTGCATTGTTTTCTTTTTCTTTTTTTTTTCCTCTCTTCCATCAATAGGCCCAGCTGTTAAATTGGGATTGATTACTTCCAGTCTTTATAACTGGTAATCACCACCTAAGTGAAAAAGTAATCAACTACGTCAAGTCTCCACATTTTGTTGAGCAAGTGTGGGTTGTATGGTCAGCGCTAGTTACTAGGGTCGACCTCCAGGTAGCTTTTAGCAGCAGCAGATTTCTCTGTGTTTTTAAGTTGATTGTCTCAACAATTAAGGTAGGGAGAAAAAACTCCAAGCAGGAGGTGATGTGTGCTGGGGGGTTGGGCTGCCCTTACATCCTGCATCTGGACGGGGAGCACTTTTTGCCTTTTCTCCCTTGTGCGGGGAAAGTTGTTACTACTTTATGAAGGAGAGAGAGGGAGGGTTTATCTATGTCTCAGTAAAATTATCGTAACTTTTTTGGAACTTTTATATATATATATATGATTGAGCAGGAGGTGGCCTTTCTTATATGTTGGAAGAAAATGTTAATAAGCAGTGCTAGACAAAGAGATTTGCTTTACTGCTTTTGTTATTTTGATGTTTCCTAACTCAAAAGCTAAATGTGTAGTAGTTTTTTTTTCCTAATGATCTAGAATTTGATCCCCTCAGGGGAGGGGAAGTGCCTTTTTCTTTGTGACGTTTTGCCCCTTTTCTTTTTCACAATGTGAACATTCACTAAGGCAAAATAAACTAAGTGACATCTGGATAATGCAATTACCATTCTGAGGCCTTTCCTGAAATGCTTGTTTCTCTGTCCCCTGTCCCTGCCTGGCTGCTCCAAGGCGTCTTCGGATGCATCCGCATCACAGGGAGCACAATCTAGATGCCACATCCCTCCAGGTGCACAACATTACCATAATTTTATCTCGAAGGAGAGCAGAGTGCAGTTTTTTACTCTTTTGCAACCTTGGTCCTCAAGTTTGCAGCTGTACGAGCTGATTTCTTTACTCAGAAGAGAAATCTTTCTGTGAATTTCTCTTCTATGTTACCCTGAAGTAACTCAAGAAACAAAACAACCTTCCCAAAAAAGTCCGTAACAATAACTTGGAAAACTGAAAAGCCAAAGAGCAGGTGGTGAAGCCAAGACTTCTGCTTTACGAAAATGTGGGTAAATGATTTGTAGTGTGTAAGTGTGGAAGTCCTGCCTTTGGATAGTTCGGTAGATATTGAGCAGCTTTCTCAATGGCCATTTTTGAAGGGACATTGCTGCATGAGGAAATACGGTTGAGCTATCTGTTCATTAGGTCAGTAAAAAAGAAAAAATGGAGATTTTTGTATAAATAGTGGTCAGTACTTTTTCTCTCAGGATTTTATGGTTATGTTTTGACCTCTCTCTTACTACTTTTTTTTTCCCACCAGTGCAAGAATATTTAACGAATTAACTGTCCAGGCTTTGCAAAGAGCTGTGCTTGAACGAGGTGACTCCCACGAGAGCCCCTGTCAGGTTTTTGTAGACAACAAGGAATGGGGTTTTCCTGCTTCTGACTCAGGATGGAAACATGATGTGGAAAGCACAAGCCTGGCTGCAGAGAGTTTTCAGCAAGCTTTTCCCATCTATAGGGACTGACCAAGACTGGTGGGATGGGTGTCTGCTTTCAAAACATTGCGTTTCACTGAATTTGTGTTCACATGAGGAATATTGTTGCCACGCATGCACTTTGGTAGGTGTTGGAGCAGTGCAGATTGCGCACAATTCTAAAGCTCTGTCCAAAATGGATGTATTTTCCTGACTCACGACCTCAGGAGGCAAGAGTGAGATACTTCAAAAGGGAGAGAAGAGTTTATCAGTAATTACAGGCCCCACTAAGTGATATATTGCTGCAAAAGGCGCAATTCTTACCTAGTCCACACACTTCTAATACTTGCCTTTTCTAGAATGTGCTAAAACTCTACTTTTGATCTTCATGACATCAGTGCTTTGCGTTGTGCAAGAAGTACATGAAATGGCAATTTGCTGGCTAGATCTTAGGTGTAGTGGTCACTTCAGAAGTGATTTAAATATGAGATACAGCTTTGAAAGAAGTGATCGGTCTGCTTGTCCAGGGTGAGGGATATGCAAAATAATTACAAGCATTAAATATGCTTGTATGTGTGCTTCTAGCACCCCCTACATAGCTAGGGGGTTCTTAAAACTAACAGCCTGATGTGATATTTATCTCACATATGTGGATGCACGAATGGTGCAAGCTGAAGAGGATTCAGAGAACAGAAACTACCCTAACTTTGGATGAGATTCCTGGCCATGCTGATTGATGGTGTCATTTATTCTCATTTAATTCACACCAAACTTACTGTGTGCAAACCTACAGCTCTTTGTCACTGGCAAATGGATAGAATTATAAAAGGACAGAAAAGGCTGGATTTTTAACTGATTGGTAGCATCACACAGGTACCACACAGTAGTGTCTAATCTGCTTTAGATGTCCCAATAGATGCAGACAGTTCTATATTCAAATCTTGGGTTGTCCCAAAGATCTTTCCAAATCTTCCACTCAAGAGGGTTTGGAATTTTGATTTTTGCCTCTCCTTTGAGTCTTGCCAGATTAAAGACAATACAAGGGAAAATCCAATGAGAAAAATAACTTTTGTATCTCATCAGCCTTTGCAGCACAAGTTTCTCACATGAAGTATCGGTGGTTGGCTTTCTTCTCTACCCCTCAACTCTTTGAGGCTCTCTGTGGCTCTGCTAGAGTGGGGTTGTCAGTTCCTTTAGACACTATCACTTTCTGGGTACCTTAACATAACTCTCAGAGAAAGAGTACCAAATGGAGAAGCTTGTCACTTACTTGCTGTTCAGTCCTGATGTTCAAAATCCCCCTTTCTTTGTGTCCCTTCCACTGTTCCCATGTGCTCCGAGTTCTCAAGTCAGGTGCACATTATTTTTTCTTTTTCTTTTTTGTGGATTAGTCATATATGGTATGTTCTTGCTCAGGATTTTCAAAACTGTTCCTGGTAGCCCCCTTCTCCCTCTTGTTCACTATGTTTACTGCCTGGAAGGAAGGAGCTCCTGTGTACCGGGGAAGCTTATTTTCACAGCTGTGGCCAAGGAGGGAAGTGTCATAAGATATTTTGAGGTCACTTTTGACCCCAAATTTAGATTAGTTAAAAATGATTGGACAGCAGTGCACCATCTTACTCAGCTGGTCAGATAATAATTGCAGTTAAGGAAAAGCTGTTTTGATAGCGCTTGCATTATACATTGAAAAGGGCTTAATGTTACCTAGTGTTGTCTTTTGTTTTACGTCTTGTTACAACTGGAAGTTATCAAGCCATTTTCTTTTCAAAGTTTTAAAATCAAACTCAGGGTCTTTAAATGTTGAAAAGAGTTGTAAACAACTTCTTTTGCTTACTTTTGCTCTTATGATCTTCAATATATTACTGATTGTTAGGTAATTTATCAGTAGATTAACTAGTGTATATTGTTAAATTACCACTTCATTGTCCACATCAATGTCTCTGGTAAAACTCTAATAACTGTAACATGTGCCTCAGGCAGAGCTGTGCATTATGTATGCTCTTTGTAACGAGGATTCATTGACTTTATGAAGCCATTGACAGTCATTTATCATTTTGTTCATTAAACTTGTCTGTGACATCCGGCAAAGTGATGTTAAGTGGAAGTAGTCCCTGGCAGTTCTGGCACGACTCCATCGTTTTTGCCTGAGGAGAGAGAAACTTTGTGCGGAGCATGTCCCAAATTACAAGGGTAAAATTTCCTTCCCGCTTCCCCCACCTCCCCAGAGCATCAGTGAGCATCCGAAGGGCTCTCTCTCCTTCTGCCTTTTAATGCTCATTTATGCAAACAGCCCACAGGTCGCAAGCAGGTTTATCCCTAATCTTCAGCAGAGGCAGAAATGCGGGCGCTGCGCTTCGTCGTGCGGCCAGGCTGTGCGGGAGGGCGTCTCGGTTTGTGTCACCCAGGCACGCCGCCGTAGGAGCGGGCATCGTGCCGCTCCGCAGCGCCCGCGCGTTGCGGCAGCCTGTGGGTTTCAGGTTGTGTGCTGGTGTGCTGCCTTCAGTTGTAATGTTGTATTTGTTCAGGCAAACAAATATGTTCCCTTTTCTTAAGAAAAGAAGACTTATTTGGGTGTGAGAGTTTGCTTCTTGTTTCTCATTGGTGGAAAATTTGTGTTTAATCCAATTAATAACTTCTTAGGTTGTGATCCCTACTTCTAACAGTAATTATGTTTTCTAATATTTGGGATTCTTAGTTACTTGCCTGCTCCAGGGTCCAGTGTATTCATAGAGGGACAAAGAAACCGACTGTGGATTTCTTGTTCATGGGAGTTTTGTGATATTCCCAGCACATGGGTTTGCATTGCTATTGTTAATAGTTGTCATTTTACCTGATGCTGTTTACTGCAGATTGACAGAGAGTGATGCAGTAGGTGCCCAAGTGCTTTGCTGAAGGACTTTGCAATACTTGTCATAGAGCAGTGATTCATTTGGTCTTTTAACATGAGCATGTTAGGAATGATGGACAATATCTCATTCATCCTGCTCTTGAGCACCCGTGGAACAAGGGGCGCTTGGCGCAGCCGCCTGGCTTGGGCTCTTGTGGCAGCCGTCTCTGATGCTGGGCAGGTTGGTGGTTACCTGCCCAGGGACCCCGTTCCTGCCGCGTGCCTGGCGCTTTCAGGTGGGGCATGAAAGTACTGGTGATTCCTAACACAAACAACTACGATAATGACTAGTGGGCCAAAGACCATGTTCAGATTCTAAAACCTTCCAAAACAGGAATCTCCAAAAATCCATTAGTAAAATGATCTTTTGTGAGAAAGAACAGTTGGCTCTCTAAAATATATTGCGTCCCACTACATAATAGTTCACTGGATTAAATGAATTTATTGATTTTTGCTTCTTTACTGACACACATTTATGAGCAGTTTCTTTGGCACCATAGCCACGTGTCAAAGGTCACAACTTTCCTTCACCGTGGAAGAATAAAAGCTTTCAGATGGTGAATCCCTCAAATCCGCACACTGCTTTATTCTTTTTCCCGCCCGTGTATAGAATTACTGGGATTGTATGACTTCAAAAGCAAAAACAAACAAACAAAAACTCTAAAGCATGTCTATGCTATATATACACACATACTATATATAGTATATGTGTGTATATATGTACATGTATATATATATACACTAACACATGTATATCTGTCTTAAATTAACTACAAGAACCTACTGTTCTGCACAAAAGGAGTTATCTAATCTGCTAATGGCTGTCACATATGAGAGATGTAAGATATTGTATTAGGCTTTCCTATAGCTGTAAATTTTACTGAAAATTCGTCCTTCTCAAGAATATAATAATCATTTCTAATGAACAATTTCATTACACTTCAGTTTAGGGACAGTGATTATTTATTTATTTATTGGGCTATGTAAGGGAATATTGCACCAGAGGTAATATTTGAGTAGATCCTTTTGAGAGAAGGAACCACATTCAAAAACTGTGCCTTGCATTTAGGTGAGCCTTTAAAAGGTTTAGAGTTACTCTGATGCTTTCCATTAGTGGTAGTCTGTGGGATTTGGGGTACGGACTAAATAAATCTGCTGGTGACATAATGAAGTGAGTCTGTCAACCAACTGCTAACTTTCTGACATGTGAACCATTTCCAAAAAAATCTTTCATGGCAGTATATGTCCCTCTTCATATATTTCCAAATCTGTTTTATAACTTCTGAGGTAAAAGCTTGCTTTTTGCGCACATTAATCTTGGACTTGCTCAGTGTGACAGAAGGTGCTGTTGGTGCTGAGCACCGCGTGGTTTCTGAAGGCCGAGCTGGCCTGGTCCTCTTGCGGTCCCAGCCATGGTGACCTTGCTGCTTCTTGCCGCTCTGATTTAGCGAGGAGCTGAGGTGTGATTTAACCGGGCCTGGAGCAGCCAGCTGGGATAGAGAGCTGGAGCGAGTGAAGCCAAGGCTCTAATTACCTGCAGAGGAAGTTTGGGGTGGGAAGGTGATGAGGTGCAGGTGTGAGAGGTCTCATGTGTCTAGAGGGGAGAAAGGAGAAGGAGAAGGGAGCATGGCACTGGGAAGAGACTCACACTAAGGAAAACCTGTGGGGGGATCCCTCGGGTTGTGCAGTTTGGGTACAAGAATGGTGTGGATGGATCCCTTCTTGGAGCACATGTCTGCCCTAGGGACACCAATTGTTGGGACATTTTCAGCCTAAACGCTGATTTCATTTCTCCAGCTTCCAAAATACGTTGGGATATTTTGGCCAGGGAAAGAGGTTTGGTCTATTGGGGTGGCACATGCGGGTCGAGAGGCCCGGCGCGTGGCGCTGCGCTAGGGGGGGCCCGGCCGGTTGGGGGGCGGCCGCAGCGGGCCCCCCTCCCTGCCACTTGTTCTCTGTGTGGACAGAGGTGTTTCTGCCAGCAAATCCATGCTTTATTTTTTGTGATTAGCTGATAGGACAGCTGATATGACATTCGTTTCTATTAATCCAACTTCTAACATAAATATTAATGCTCCTAAAACCTCTCATGTCTATGGTGATAAGCCATCCAGAGAAGCCTGGTGTAACTAAAAGAAGATCAGTATGTTACTTGTGTTTACAGTGGAGAAAATGGAATAAATTCTGCGGGATCAGGCTGATCAATTGCTTTCCTGCCGATGACACAGGCAGCAGCGAAGCTGAGGACAGAACTTAGGATCTTCCTCCATCCAGTCCCCATTTGCAGCTGATAAGCAACTTTTTTATATATATATATATTTGTTTAAATCCATCGTTTTTTAAATAGGCAGAAGTGTTATCTATTTTTTTTTCTTATGCTGTTACAGGATTACGTTTTTTAGCAGAGGGAGGTATTGCTATAAAAAGCTTGAACCGTTTTTGTAATTCTATAACTAATGCACCAAAATACCCTCCCCTCCTGTTCCCTTTGGTTGGACCAGCTTCCCTGCGCACTGAGATCCTTCTGCTGATCTCTCCATGAAGAGCAGAGAGGGAGAAGCCTCCTTGCTTGGCTCCTTCCACTGGAAATAACAGGCATTAAAGAGCAGATCCCGCCAGTTAACCTCCTGCCTCTGTTTGAACGAACATGATGAGCTGCAGCACATGAAATATGACCTTCAAGTTTCTTTACCCCACTCATATAAACTATGTATTGTTTTGATTTGGCTTATTGAACGCATTATGAGGGATTTCTGGCTGGCTGCAGGCCAAGGTGTTACACTTCTGCTGGTTGAAGTACAAGTGCGTAATTTAGAAGAAAATGCTGAGTGACTTGGTCTACTGTAATCCTCTCTCTCCTGCTTTTCAGAGCCGGGGGAAAGGGAGAATTTTCTATTTGCAGAGATAAATGAGTGGCTTAACTACCTTAAGAGCACAAGGGAGGAAGCTCGTCTCCGTGTAAGGGTAAATGCATGGTCTGTTGAATCAGCCTCCTTTACCACCTGCACATAGTTTTGCGTGAGGCTTGGCCATGCCGTGGTCACACAGCCGTGTTTTCCAGGTATTTCATGCCGGCTGGTATCACCTCCTGTTGTGGGAACGTGTTTGGGGCTGGAGGAGCCAGCAGTGCTCCAGCCAGTGCTGCCTGGGGGCCTTTCTGGTGACTTCAGGTACTGAGTTGGAGATGCTTAGCAAAGCTTCAAAAATCAAGCAAAAGGAGAATGGTGGAAAACTTTAATTAGATGTGATCACACTTGATTTGCAGGGGGCTTAATTGTGCTGCAGACTTGTCCCTGCAATACAGTGGCAGAATAAAAATGGCTGTTTGGGTTTTTGTTGTGTGTGAGGGTAGGGAGGTACCCAAATAACAGGTGCTTAGTAGGATGCAGCTACCTGCACGGTGGCTGGCAAACTGTAAACCCACTTGTGCCCTGCTCTCCCCTGGCAGTCAGCAGCTGTAGCTCATAGCCTAGAATAAGGGCGTTTGCCTGAAAAAAGAGGCTCTTCTTTTGAAGGCTTTTTCTTTTTTTTGGGTTTCTGCTATTTTCATTTTTTAGGGGGACTTCTAGGATGCATTTGGAATCAATTTGCAGTGCACTCTCCAGCTATGTTATAGAACCTGAGAGAAAAGATACCTGGGGGAAAAATAGAGATTTCCATAACATTTTATGGAATTGAATTTTATTTATTTATTTATTTTTAATCTGTAAGGCACATCACTGACTTGATTTATATAAAAATTGCCAGAATTTTGAACTCCGCTTCACCTACTCCCTGAAGTTTTACAGGTAAACACTTAATTAGAGGGTTTATAGAGGGTAAATAGTTTTCAGTACGTAAGCAGTACCAAAAAAAACTTCTGATACTTTTTGTTTTTGTGTGTGTGAGGCTTATATCTGTTTTCTCCTTGCTGCTGCTGAGCTTCTAGACATTCAGGATTTGGCTGCTCGCTGCTGTGCAGTGTAGGAGGAGGCTGGGCTACTGTCGAGGGCATTTGGCAACAGGGAAATGACTTAAAGGCATTTGGCCCTTGCGTGTGGAGGCCTCTCCTTTCCTTTCCCCCGGGGAAAGCGGCAGTGTTGACATTTGGAGAGGGGGCGGAAGGGCTTGAATTCCCCGTGTCTCTGCCCTGCATTTTGCAGCCAAATCGCATGTTTCATCCCCGCACACCGATTCTGCAGCGCCATAAGAAACGGACAGTGCTCGTGTCTCTCGGGGATAGTGTTTCTGCCTGTCTGAAGACTTAAAACACCCGGGTATCAGCTTACACCCATTCATAGGGGCCGTGTGGGTTTGCCACCCGAGGAAGGGAGCCTCTTCCTCCGCCTCCCCCCAGATGTGAGGGCGGCGCGGGCAGCGGCGCAGGAATGTGTGGGGCCCCCGCGTGCGTCCGGGGATGCTCTGGGCCGCGCTCGCCCTGATTGATGAGCGGGCAGGGGGATGTGAGGAGCGGGCGCTGCGCTCCGCCGGGAGCCTGTTCTGACCTCCTCCTCCTCTCTTTTTTATTTTTTTTTTCCTCCTCCTTCTGTCAGGAATCGCCTTTATTTATTTTAAAAGGTGCCTAACTGATAATTGGAGATTTTACCCTTCTGCTGGCATTTGCAGGAAATACACTGATCAGAATGGGGCTGCTCCCCAGCTTGCAGCCCTGGAGGTCCTTGTTGCCTAGTGCTGAAATTGCCTTTTTGTTTCCCCCAGGATTCTCACTTAGGTGCCCTTGTTCTTTTTTTGGGTTCTTCTTTTAAGTCATAGCAGTCAATTTTTAATTTTTAACTGCTGTTTTTCTTTAGAGATCTTTTTTTATGCCAAATTAGGGTAGTTGTGGAGGGCCGTGTCTTTTGTTGAGCCGCCCTGCTCGTGCTCTGATCCTTCTCCCCATGTTGCAAAACTCAAAACTGTGCTGGATGTTCCCTGTGCAACAGTTGGGCTATTAAGCAGAACTAATTCTTCACAGAATGGCAACAACTCCAAAGAAAGGCATCTGTAGGATTAAGCACAGACACTAGAAGGCAATCGCTTGGCAAACTGCTGAAGGAAAAGCAACTCTTGCGAGGGAAAAAGTGGTGTGTTCTTTCCCCTGAATGCAAGCAGCCACACAAGTTGAAGACCTTTGAAGCTGGTTAATGTGGCTTAGTGTGTGCCTTTTCTGTACTATTTCCTGCATTTCTGTCTGCAGAAGAG
Source organism: Tinamus guttatus (assembly GCF_000705375.1). The sequence goes on along the minus strand of NW_010584774.1, from coordinate 984,476 downwards.
CAGAGGGGAATTCCTCGATAAGTGCATTAGCATTTATTGTGCACTCCTGTGACCACACAGTGCTGCCTGGAAGATAGATAAGCTGGGAAGGAAGACTCCAGCTGGGATGCCCTCAAAAGAGAGAAGATCAAATCTCTCATGCTCTTTTACATGATTCAATAGAATATATCAGTTATACAAGCAATAAACTGCTGAAAGTACAGAACCATGTATTTCTGAGCATCCACCTTTTACCACATTGAAAGCAGCATCAAGGGATAACTCCTAATTTTGAGTTCAGTGTTATGCAAAGAAAGCTTGAATGGCCAGCCGCACGTGTGGGTGCTGAGAGCTTGGGATGCCCCTTAATTTGTCCTTTGCCCAGAAGGACAATCTTTGGAGGCTGGAACGTTTGCGAGGCACTGGATAAGCAGCGGTGTCAGAGCTGGCTGCTGCCCTCGGGGATGCCCCTGTGTGCAGGAAGGGGTGGTGTGTGCTGAGCTGCCCCGCTGGTGCGCGGCTCTTCCTGACCCCGCGCCGCCTGTATTTTGAGGCTGGTTTTTCACTGGAGCAGCTGAGCATGGTGCTGCCTGCTGGAGACCTGGTCTCCAGCTCTTGCACTCTCAGAAATTCAGAGGGAAAGAAAGTTTAAAAAATAAAACAAAAACCTTAGGGAAAAGTCACATTGTAGAAGATAAGGACCATTTGCAATTCCTTGTGGGAGGGAAGGAAACAATTTTCTTTATCTCACCTCAGCTCAGTCTCTTCTTTCCTGTGAGTTCTCTTTGCTCTGCCTCTGTTTGGCTCTCTGCTCTTGGCTTTCTGCCCTTTCTGGGGCATGCCAGGAAACTTGCTTCTAACATGCTCTTTCCAGCCTGCACATGGAAAAGCCAGTGCATTTTCAAATTTTCGAAGTTTCTGAAAAAAAAAAAAAAAAAAAAACAAAAAAACGGAGCAGGAAAGAAAAGAACAAATTATGCAAGCATTTCCCTAGCTACCTAGTCCAGAGCAGCCCAACTGACTTCAAAGTTTTCAGGAATAGCAGATACCACATATGAAAAATTGTTTATTTTTGCAAAGCTGATGGTGCAAAGTGTGTGTCTGTGTGTGTGTCCAGAACAAGTTTTACAAAATCTAGCCCTGATACTAGTTGGGGAGAGCTCAGTGATCTCCAGGGGACATACCCAGACTCAGTTATTCCTGTACAGAGATTTTTAAAGTGATCATTTGTCAGCCGCTGAATTAGGAGCTTTAAAGAAAGGAGCAGGGGGACCTGAAAGTGTTAGAGGAAACAAATGAGATTGCAGCTGACATCTCCAAGGGAACTTTTGTTCAAGGGTGCTCAGGCTGTTGACCTCTTTGCTTCTCCATTTCATTGCCTTTAGATTATAGCATTCTTCACTACCAGAAAACTAGTGGCTAGTTTGGAATGGAGCAAGGGCTACTTTAAAAAAGAGAGAAAAAAATCCTTGGACGTTGTTGTCTAGAGACCTTAATGCATTAAGTAATTCTCTGGCATTGTATTGCAAAACAATATTCTGTATGAAATCAATGACTTCTCTCTTTCCCCTTTCCCATCAGATTAATGGGAGATTAATTCCTAGTGGTCTGTATATTTGTTTTGAAATCACTATATGAAGTTATAGTTAAATATCTGCTAGCAAGTTGCTCAGAATAAGAGAGGAAAAATGAAAATATAGTTGTCTTAGTACAAGTTAAGAATATCAGCCTGGATTAAAAAGAGCAAATTAAGAAGTATGCAGGCAGAGCCAGGAAGTATTGATCCGCTGGAGCCATATGTGAAGAGACTTCAGTGTTTAAGGAGAGACCCTTTCATTCTTTTTCTACCTGTCCTTTAGAAGTCAGAGGCAAAAATCATTCTCATGGCTTTAGTTTTGCCTTTTTCTTATGCATTTATTCATTGAATGTGTGTGCCTGTGTTTAGACTGGCGTTAACTGATAGAAAATAAACCAGTCTTGGTGTGTGGGACTCTGGTATTTCATTCATCACCCTTTAGTTTAATACGTTATTTTGATAATATTTGTTTCCTAAGTTTTTCCTTTTTTTGCTCTATCTGCTCCACTGGCACAGAGTTATTTATGGAAATGCTGTTAATGGATAATACCATTAATTTATTACAATTGTACATATAAAAATATACTTTTATTGGGTGCTCTTAGAGAGTGTTTTTGCTCTTTAAGTTTCTTGGTGCTGTTCAATTGTGCAAGTAGAGATCTTGATTGAAATATAAGAAGCTGACCTGAAATGTAATAGTAAACTTGGATTTAGGCTGTTTCTTCCTTTTCTCATTTTTCTTTATTGCATCTCCATCTCCTCGTTTAGTGTTGGTACTTGGCAGAACTGTGTTTACGTGGACAGAGGCAGATGTTTTTGCGAGGTGACCAGGGCGTTAGCAGCGCGGGCGGGTTCCCGGGCGCAAGGGATGCGGCTCGTTGGAGATGGAGCTGCAGGAAGCTCTGGGAGGAAGGAGCTCGCCCTTGGGCTTAGCCAGCGGGGCCCGGCGAAGGCTTGGCCGGGGCAGAGGTGATGAATCGAGGACAGCAGAAAGGGCAGATGGCCCAAATCCTCCCTCATTATGTCACTCAGGTCCCCTTGGTATTATCGGTGAAAGCTGTCTCTAATTATGCCTATATGCAGAGCAGATTTTGGTCCTTGCAAAACTCAAAATGCTGGGTTGTTTTTGAAAGGGTCTTGCAGACTAACGCCACCAAAGGGTCTGCTCCTTGCTGCGAGCTGCCGGCGCTGCGGACCCTGCGCGAGCACCGAGCAGCTCCAGGCGCTGCGTTCCCTGCATCGCGCGGCGAGCTGCGCGTCGGCGCCCGCCTGGCTTCTGCAGGGGACGTCAAACCCCACGGTCAGCCCTGGCTCGTGAGGTTTGCTTGCGTGATTCTCACCCTGCAGAAAGGAGGCTTCTAATCTTGCTGCTTTCTTTTTGGTTTCTTCAATACTTAGAGCATTATAAAAATTTTATGTTCTAGATTTGTGTTCATAATTGAAGAATTGGTCAAGTTCACACTCAAAAAAATATTTTTAAGGAACATAAAACAAAAGAACAACAACCACTTTCCCTTTGTGGTCTTCCTTCTCCTCCTCCTGATCCCAGTGAAGCAAAACATGCCAGGATTCCAGCATCATGTGTGCATCATGTGCGGGGTAGATAAAGTACAGTATTTCCTTCATGAGGGATCTGTTATATTTAACATAAGGCCCTGACTTAAAGCCCATTGAAATCAAGGTAAGACTCCCTATGAATGTCAAC
>NW_010584774.1:931714-979464 GCF_000705375.1 Tinamus guttatus | reverse complement strand
CGGGGCAGAGGTGATGAATCGAGGACAGCAGAAAGGGCAGATGGCCCAAATCCTCCCTCATTATGTCACTCAGGTCCCCTTGGTATTATCGGTGAAAGCTGTCTCTAATTATGCCTATATGCAGAGCAGATTTTGGTCCTTGCAAAACTCAAAATGCTGGGTTGTTTTTGAAAGGGTCTTGCAGACTAACGCCACCAAAGGGTCTGCTCCTTGCTGCGAGCTGCCGGCGCTGCGGACCCTGCGCGAGCACCGAGCAGCTCCAGGCGCTGCGTTCCCTGCATCGCGCGGCGAGCTGCGCGTCGGCGCCCGCCTGGCTTCTGCAGGGGACGTCAAACCCCACGGTCAGCCCTGGCTCGTGAGGTTTGCTTGCGTGATTCTCACCCTGCAGAAAGGAGGCTTCTAATCTTGCTGCTTTCTTTTTGGTTTCTTCAATACTTAGAGCATTATAAAAATTTTATGTTCTAGATTTGTGTTCATAATTGAAGAATTGGTCAAGTTCACACTCAAAAAAATATTTTTAAGGAACATAAAACAAAAGAACAACAACCACTTTCCCTTTGTGGTCTTCCTTCTCCTCCTCCTGATCCCAGTGAAGCAAAACATGCCAGGGTTCCAGCATCATGTGTGCATCATGTGCGGGGTAGATAAAGTACAGTATTTCCTTCATGAGGGATCTGTTATATTTAACATAAGGCCCTGACTTAAAGCCCATTGAAATCAAGGTAAGACTCCCTATGAATGTCAACGAAGTAGGGGGGCAAAAGAGAGAGAAAAAAAAAAGGTATTTGTCATTATTCTTAAATGTCTTGGCCTTCATTCTGTCTTGATTTGTGAACATAACTTTTGTGGATACTAATAATAAGCTATTTCAGTAGCTACCAGATTTGTCTACCCATTTTGATTAAAATCTTAGAAAGATGGGAGGGGAGGAGGAGCCTGAGCTGTAGTGCTAAACCAAAGGCTCCAAAATGCAGCTCTGCCTTTTCCCATCCTGCAGGCTTTTCCATAGCATTGCAACAGTAACAATGTGAAATACGGTTGGATTCTGCCCAAGCTGAAATTCTGGTTCTCCTCCTTTAAAATTTTAATACAGTACCTGCTAGGAGATTGAAAAGGTAACTTGCTAAAAAAATCCTTGGAATAAATGATATGGGGCACTTGTTATTCTGTTTATTGATAAAGCCAAATCAATGCAGCAGCTTTAGTCTTAATTATCCTCCCAGTTAGTTAATTGTAATGCACTAAGGTAATTGCTGCAGATTGGACTTCCTTTCCAATGTCATTGTGACTCGTCTCCTTCAAAGCTGCTGCCTAGGTGTTCATACTATTGCAGGCCAAGAGTCTCTTGATATTGTACTCTTTGATCTTTTTTTTTTTTCTCCATTTTAGGAAATTTTTTTTAGCTTTATCCTGGAAATACCTTTACATTAGGAAATATGTGTGAAAAATAGAGCGCAGTCTCCTTCATGAATAGTGTGTGATGACTAAACGTTATTCTGGTTGCTGATATTTCCAGTTTACGGTGGAATTTTTCGTTGAGGGCTGCTGGACACTGCAGAGAGAAGGTGGCAGCAGAGCAGGGAATGCTCTCTACCTTTCCTAGGCTACTACTTTGTTTTGGTGAATTCCACATTTGTCTCAATCTAGTCTTTTTCCTGAAAAAGTGGTGATCAAGTTAAACTTGCAACCTTTTGCTTAGTGACTCAGATTTTCCACAAGTCAAAGTACAAGAATTTCTTTAAGTCCATTGCTACTTGAAGTGATTATATTGGCTTTTTTTTTTCCCCAAAGATGTTATTGAGGAAGAAAATTCCTGATATTTCTGAGGCTCTGTCAGTAAAGGTTTGGGGCTAAATGCAAAGTTTGTTTGTTTGTTTGCATAATTTTCTTCCTGACAGCATGGTAGTTCTTACTGCTATAGTGTATTTAAAGCAAACACGTAAGTATGCTCTTTGTCTCTTCAGAAAAGTCTCTGCTTATTAACCTATATGTTCAGATGTTTCTGAAAAGGTGTTACTGGATAACCTGAAAAGTAGTAAAATGTAGACTAAATTAGATGCAAACTAAGCCTTGTTTTGTGGCAATAAAAGTGACCAAACAACATATGCCTAGTTATAAGGACTTTTGAAATGACAAGATACTGTGGTTTGAGAGCTTATTTTATTTATGTAAAAATACTGTGTTTTATTCATCTTCCATGCACGTGCACTTGTTCTCTGCCTTTTTTTTTCTCACTCCTTCCTGCTTGCTTCCTTCTTTCTTTAAAATGCTCACTTCCTTTTTCCCTGAATCAAGTTCTGCTGCCTCCCCGTCCTCATTTTGATGTTCAACCTTTAGATTTTCCAGGTAAAGTGACTTTTTCTTTTTAGGGAAATAAATGCTACAACCCCTAATGGCAAACTAGCATGTTCCTATTGCCTGCTGCTAGTTCTATATCCTGTCATCTTCCTTAGAACTGAGGTCTTAATAACTACCTTGGCAGGATAAATGAGAGGCAGAAACCTAAAACGTGAAGCCGGCAAGCAGAGCAGTGAGGCCAGAGGAATACCCGTCAGCAGGGGCCACGCACAGCCGCGTTTCCCAGCTGTCCGAGGGGAAGGAGGCTGGTTTAAAGTCCTGTCAACCGAGCGCGGTTACTGCCTCATTAAAAAACAAGGATTAATAGCAGCAATCATGTTGCACATTAGAAGTTTAATTCGGGATTAGTGGGTGTAAGATACTGTTCTAGCAAAACTGCTGCTTTGCTAGAAAGTATCAGTGTATCGATGCAGTGAAGTGGGATGGTTTAAAGAGTGGCATCTCTGACTGTCCCCGTGGTATTCATCTCTGTATGTATTTTAAATTTGCCATAAACTTGTCACACTGGTTTCCATCATTGTGGTCCATTTATGCTGGATTTTGTCCATCTTGATGAAGAGAGTATTAGATAGGCCTTCCCAAATGTTTTAGCTCGTATTTGTTATGGGCAGCTGTCTTCGTCTGCCCAGCAGTGCAGAGCCCCTCACGGCTTCTCCTTTTCATCTCCTTTCCTTTTGCCACAGCAGTGGCTGTGTCTCTGCCGTGACACCAGCTGATTGTCCACTTGCTTTCTCAAGTGACTTCTCAGTTACGGATCTACTTGTGTTTGCAAAGAGTTGCTTTTACTTAATGGTTTTAAGATTCTTGCAAACTGAGATGAGGCCTCAGGTTAACACAGAGCATGTATTGTGAATTAAAATGCTTATAATGGAGCAAGTGCAGGAAAAAAAGGGCAGTGTATCTGTCCCGTTTGCATCTATGGGAGTTATAACTGATATCAGACCTGTAGCTGTGGTTTTGGGGAGCTGGGAGTAGCAGATCCTCAGCCCCTGAGCAAAATACTCATCCTCGTAGGAGCACTTAGACTGTAAATGTTGTCTGAGTCAGTTGATGCTTGAGCTGCTTCCATAGCTGCTTACTAAAAACCTGGCATTTCCAATGTTTCAAAATCTATCATCTGTCAACTACCTGCATCGTGGAAACCTGGGACTGAGCTAGTGTGGGACTCTGATACTTGTATGTAAATGTTGAGTTGGGGCATTCAGTTGTTTTTAGTAAGACCATGAATTTTATATTGAAAAATATTATAACCAGTTTGTAGTTGAAGGGGAGCAAATTGTGTTTAACTTTGAAAGGTTTGGGGTTTTTTCATCCTTTTCTTGCACTCTGTATTGTTCTCCTGGCACAGATGTCTTGCTGCAAAAGCAGCGTTCTTTTCTAGACTGCTGGCTATACATATATAATATCGTATATATCTTTTATCATATATATGATTAAAGGTTTGGCGGAGGGACTGAATGATGTATGCTTGTGTTGCTGTAAAACATACAAATTCAGCTCACTTTCAAATCTTGAATACAGCTACATTTTAAATAAGTAGGTTGGTATTTTATACTCATATGTTACTGAAGATACCCTCCTCTTTCCAGTGTAACTGAACAGACATATTGCATTAGGGAGGCCATCCTCCTGGGGTCCTTGATCATCCTGTCACTTTTCTCTTCAATAAATTTATTGATTTACTTGGGTTGAAGAGAACGTAGGTGTGTAAGGACGCTGCAGGAGAGCACAAAGAGGTGTCTGAGTTCCAGGTTGAGAGCACCACACACCTGAATTGACCTTCATGCCTTTGGACATCCTTTGCTGGCATTTTATCCCAGAGAAGGAGGCTTCTGGCACTCTTTCTTAGATATGCTTTTGTTTGTGTACTAACTTCGTTATCTTATCTCCATGGATGTTAGAGCCTACTGATGTAAAAGGCAATATGCTGATAACACTCTGAAGAGCAAAGAAGAGTGAAAGAGAAAGGCTGGGGGTTGCAAGGGTTGGAAATGGAAAATCGTTTATTCAAGGCTCCTTATACAAATTGTGTTTTTTGCTTGGGGACAGAAACTAACAGATTCTGGAGGTTTCTGAGAGATAGAATGGTTCCCTTCAGGAAAGCATGCGTACAGAGGCATTTGCTGCAAGGTGGTGGCACCGTTGGTGTTCGTGCCTGGGGTAGTAGGTGACACCCACGACACCCCTTTCCCTAGCGAGTCCATTGCCTCCTGTGCTCGCCTGTTCCTCAGCGTAACGTGCTGCGCTGATCCGTCTCCTTCCACCAGGATCCCTGAACATCCCAGCCATGGCTAAAGCCCTTGGCTGCTTTTCTGCTCTCACTGCTTAATGAAATTCATTCATCCTTGTCCATCCTAGTATGAATTTTGTATATTTGTAAGACACGTAAGAGTCATTTCTCTCTTCAGTTTCGTTTCTGTGAGCTGGTCAGGTCTTCTAATCTACTCTTGTGGGGCAGATTGTTTTCTCCTGAAATCTTGGGTTTTTTTATGCCTCACCTTTGAATAAGTCTTTCTGTCTCTTCAACAATAATAACAGTAGCTCCCAACACTTTAAGTTTGATGTAAGGGTGGAGGAGAGACGCCGCTGTGCCCATACAGGACCCTCTCCGTGACAGTGCCTCCTTACTTGTGCCTACAAGTAACGTAATGTACATCACACTGTTTGTGTGAAGTTCACCTCTGAACTGTGAGTACTTAGCAGCATCTGAGCTCCTGGATACTCTTTTTATTTAATTTATTTTATAAAATATTTCATTTATTTTAATATAAATATAAAATATTTAATATAAATACATTTAATTTAAAATAAAATAAATATTTAATATAAATATAAAATAAATAAAACAAATGGTTTAATTAATTTTCACCATCATGTCCAGGGTAATTTAATAAAGATCTGCCCATGAGATGACTCCAGCTCCGCGTGCCCCAGCTGCGGAGCTAACCGCGCTCCTGCAAGCGTTGCACCCCGTCCGGATCCAGGGCAGAGCAAGTGGTTTGGAAATCTGCTTCCGTACTCCGCTTGTAACCAGTGTGAAGCCTCAGTCCTGTAACAAGACATGTGCCCTCTTAAACATACAAGGGATCCCACTGAACACAAACTGTAAAACACTGTAAGAAACATATATATTTGTTTTATGTTTAAAAACTGCTTGGTAGCCACTGCTGTGAAAAATATATCAAAAAAAGAGGAAATTGGACATTAGGTTTATCGCATGCTGTAATGGAAACCATTGCATTGAAATAGTCGTAGCTTTTGGATAATATACAAGCTTATTTTCTCAAGTGAAAGCACTTTCACATGAGAATTAAAAAAAAAAAATCTTGGTTTCATGTGAGGGGCTGGGGTTATTGTGTGGTTCCCCCAGCGTTAGTAGAGGAGGTCTCTGAGCAGCACTGTGCTTTCCAGTGTGCAGTTCATCTCTCTGAGTGGCTGTTATCTCTTGAGAAATACTTAAGTGGTCGGTGTCCTGTGGTGGAGAGTTTCACAATATCTGCTGCAGCCTGCCCAGATGAAAACTGATTCTGTGCTACTATTTCAGGTCAGGGAGTAATTCCAGTTCAGTGGGTTTATCTTCCATTCTTCTGATTTCTTTATTATATAATTGCAGAGCAAGCTGGCTTCGTATCAGCTGGCCTCGTGTCAGCTGGCCTGTGTGATAAAACTTAGTAATAAATACGTAGACTGTTGAATTTATTGTGCCCGTTAAGTGACTTTCCAGGAGATGTCTCTGTTAATGGCCCAGCATGTGTGAGGTGGCCGTGTGGGCTGGTGGATGGGGGAGAGCGCGTGGGCAGAGCGGCCACCCCGGCGCCTGCGCTTGGGAGAGCGGCGGCGCTGCGCTCAGGAGTGACAGGAAAGAGAGGGAAGGGCTGCGGTGCTCCAGCAAACAACTGTGAGGGGCGAACTTCTTATGAGGTGTTTTGCTCTGGATATTTAGTCTGTAATCTAGTGTTCGTGTGTAGATACCCCAGGTTTTCTCACATTCGCACAGCATGGTGCTCAGTTGGTGAGTGTTGCAGTAGGCACCCGCCGTGTTTCTCTCTGTGTGATCTGCGTGCAATGGCAAGCGGTAACGTCTGCTGATCCTGAGGACGTCCCCGCGCCAGCGCCCGGCGGAGCCCGTGCACACGGGGAGCGGGCACCGCGCTGCGTGTCGCCTGCCCTCGTGCCTGCGGGGCCCGGCGCGTGAATCGCCCCGTTTTGTAAACGGGAAAGCAGTTCCCAACTCCCCTCTCGCTGCCCTGTGAGCAGCGTTCTCTGCTTGACACGTTAAAAATGTTGGGAGTATCGTTAATTGTTTTCTTTGGCTATAAATCTGGGAGCAAAATGATTTAAATAGACTCGAGAAGGGGGGAGAACCTCAAATAAAAAGGTACTTACATTTATTGCATTTTGCAGGGTCATTTTCGGGAACAACGCACCTCTCTTGAGACTTTGTTTCTTATCCATTTTATAGAGCTCTCGCCTCTTAACAGCACTGCCTTAATGACTCCGTTTTGGGGTTCAGAGTTGGTGTCAGTGCTTGCCCTGAAAACAAGCCTGGTACAAAGAGGTCAGGTTTCACAAGACAGCGATAGACTTGTAAAAACGGATTTTACTCTTCACAACTAAAGTTAGAATTAAGAAGAAACCAAAGATACGCGTAAAGAGTAAGCTACAGAAGGAACAAGTATTCAGCTAAAATGAAAAAAGGTGTATAAATTGAAATGGATTGGGAGATAAACAAGGGTGTGTGTGTGTTATTTCGCATTTTGAAAACCACCCTTAGCATCCTTAATGAGATTTTTTTTTTTTTTTCCCCCTATAATTCTGACTTGCTATCTTGAAGATTAAATTTCTGAGAAAATAACTTGTTCCTGCCAGGATGTGTTTGTTGTTGTTGTTGTTTGTTTGTTTGTTTGTTTTGTTTTTAATCAGCTTTAGTTAGTAACTTTCATTGGATCCCTTTAAATAGTGAAATAGTGTAACTGAATTCCTGAGTTTCTCTTCTGGTGCTTGAGAGCCTCACTCTGTCGTTTACTCTTCAGTGTACAGGATGCATGGGAATAAGTCATTTTATTTACCTACATTCTCCTGAAAACTGAATATTAGGTTTTTGTGTTCGGAGTGTGACTCTTTAAATAACCTTGTCAGTGTAAAGCAATTCTGGGTGTGATTCTATAGTCTTTACTGAGGCCGAATGTTGAAACACGGTGCTTTTGGGTGTCCCAGGCACGTGGTACAGCTGTGCTGCAGGACAGCTCCAAAACCTCTTTGCACTAAGTTGATTTGTGTTGTCTATAGTGTTATCTGTGACTTTATAACATTCCTAGAGATTTTATTCAAAAAGCCAAGCAAACTTGTCTAGTTTGCTACAATATCAGCCTTTCAGAAAAGCTTGATCAATGCAAAGCACCGCATTTTCTGTTGTAAAAATCCTGGGGGGGCGGGGGGGTGCCGGCGTCGGGCGGGGCCATCGGCAGCTGCGGCCACAGCAGCTCTGGAGGGGTCCCCGGAGCCTCCTGCCAGAGCCGGGGTCCAGGGGCCATGTGTCTGCATCGGGTGGCAGCTGGTGACTGGGCCGGACAGGGCAGCTCTCCCAAAGCCCTCCTTAGCAAGGAAACCCGTCTGCCCGCGAGGCTGCAGCGCAGTGACGCTGCAGGCTGGATGGGAACACGTGCTTTTCTCTGACAGGTTGTTCAAACCTGGAGCTTGGTTTACCCAGGAATTTTCTCTTCACATTAGTTCTTTGAATTCTTCATTCTTTCATTTTTAGCCATTTCTGCCTTTGAAGTCCAGCCACTTTCAGCTGAAGTCCAAGAAGGTGGAGTAGCTCGATTTGCCTGTAAGATAACAGCAAGCCCTCCTGCTGTCATCACGTGGGAGGTGAATCGGACAGCTTTACCTCTAGTCATGGACAGGTATGTAGGCCTGCACATGTGGGGGTGCTGTTTATTTTCTGTAATGATTTCGAGCCAACTATAAGCAAATTACCTGTATGAGATGCAGAATATCTGGACTTTGGCTGTGGGAACAGTTTGAGCCCATAAAAGAATTGATGCTGAACATATTTTTCTTTACAGAGCTGATAAAGAATTTTATGTGCAGAAAATCGAGTTGAAACACTTAATGCTAGGGGCATTCACTGAGAGGGACTTCTCTCTTGAATCTTAGCTTGACATGTGCAGCCTGCTCCCTGCAAGGTCCTCTCCCTGTCCAGAGCATTGAACCTGCTTCTTTCCTTCTTAGCATGCAACTTTTCTTGACTATGTTCAAGATACCTAGCATGCAACAGAAAAAGAAAAGCATAAAATTGAAAACACTTCTTTTTTTTTGGTGGGGAGCAGAGCCATATGCCTTTTTTGTGCCAGTATATTGGAAATTACTGCCAAAAAATGATCCAACCTGCATAATGTGACTCTATTAGTTGGCTAAAGAGGGTTGGAATGGTTGCTTCTGAGAATGAGAAAAGATTTGCTGATTAAAAGTAAATTCCAGTGCCCTCGTGGAGGAATCAGTGCAGGGAGATGAGTCACGGGTAGAGGATGCTTTTGAGAGACCCCAGCCTGCTGCTGCAGCTCAGTGCAGCAAGGCCTGTTTGTAGATGAAGCAGTCCTCGCCGTGGCTGTGTTTGCCAGGTGAGCATTTATCTACGTTTCTTTTCTGTTTCCGTGGCAGGGTAACGGCTCTACCCACAGGAGTTCTGCAGATCTACGGTGTCGAGCGGAGAGATGCTGGGAATTACCGATGTGTTGCCACAACGATAGCCAACAGGCGTAAAAGTGCCGAGGCAGTGCTGAGTGTTATCCCAGGTAGCCAGCCTACGACATGCTCAGTGGCACTATAGTCGTCTTTATAATACAGTAAAAGTGTTTACATGCAGTGAACAGCTCTACCTGTTCTGTGACACATTCACTTGGGAATAATAATTTTGCTTCCTCATATCTTGTTAAAAAAAAATATTTGGTATAACTTATCAGAATTAAAGATTTCTTTTTTGCAAATTTAAACATCCTTTTAAAAATTGTCACATGTTATTTCAAGTTTAATTTCTTTTGTTTAATTTCTGTTTTTTTTTTTTTTTTTCAAAGCATCTGACTTGAGGCCATTTCACAAGCCAGCTATAATAGCAGGTCCTCAGAACATTACAGCGTCCCTTCATCAGACAGTCATACTGGAGTGTGTTGCCACAGGGAATCCAAAGCCAATCGTCTCATGGAGCCGGTTAGGTAAGTCTTAAACTTCTAGCACGCAACCTCCAAACTGCAGAAAGGAAGTAAAAGGGGAAAGGAAGGATTTCAGCAATTAGTTTACAGTTCTGGGACTTCATGTAGTAGGTGGTGGTTAGTAGGTTGGCACAGGATAAGTGAGAGAGTGCTCAGGGCTCGCACGTGTCCTGCAGTCCATCCTACACTGCCCCCAGCACGGTGCCCACCCGAGACTCAAGGTAGAAACTGTGGTGAATTAAAGGACTTGGTTGCATCCTGCAAAATGTTCCTTTAAATGTTTCTCCCTCTGTTCTTCTTAGCAACACATGAATGGGATTTGAATGCTATATAAATGGGCCGTTTGGTCTTCTGATAGCCACAGTCAGACACCTAGCAGTCTGAGTGGAAGGGGAAAGAAAAGAGGACGTGCAATAAGAATAATAATCTTGTCAGCCAATTCTGTGAAAATTGTCTCAGTTATGACAAATATCTCAGGAAAGTCAGGGCTTTACCAGTAGGTGCAAAACATCAAATATTTTCTTACATTTTATTCTGAAAGTAGAAAAAATACATGTGTATTTCTTGGTTGATGCAATGATTCTTCTAGACAGAGAATCAGGAAAAAAGTAGCATACAGTCCACTTTGAAAACTCATCTGTGATCTCCCTTGATATCTCTTGACTTTAAAACCCTAATCCGTCATGGCCATTCTGGCAACCATGTTGAGACAGGCTGTTCAGGTACATCCAGCACCCTCGTAACCCGCCTTCTCTCACTCTTTCAAAATAGACCATAAGTCCATTGATGTTTTCAATACCCGTGTCCTTGGAAACGGGAACCTGATGATCTCGGACGTGAAGGTGCAGCACGCCGGAGTGTACGTCTGCCGAGCCACCATTCCCGGCACGCGGAACTTCACGGTGGCGATGGCAACTCTCACTGTGCTGGGTGAGCTGGCTGCGAGCAACTCGGGGTGCTCAGCACCCGCTGTGGTCTGCACTGGGCTGCTCTTTTAATTTTTTGTTTCATGTATTTATTTATTAAAATCTCAAGCGTAATAAATGAAGCGTAATGACTGTGCAGAGGTCAAGAAGATGAAACAGATGATAGAAATGTGGCTGCCTTCTGCTTGTTGACTTAGATGAAGAGTGTCAAATACTTGGCGTTTGGGAGTTATGAACTAGCAGTTTGTTTGCACTCAGAGATAGCCGGGTGCAATGTTTGCTCTGGAAAGACAGATTTTTCAACAAGCAAAGCGATCCTATGACTAAGTATTTAAATATGTAAGATACACACAGCCTTTGTGTCATAGACTGGAATGGTTATTTGTGTATTTTCATAACTGCATGAAGAAAAATGTGTATAAATGTTACTTTCTGTGCAAGTAATACATATTTTTTAAGACACTTTGTCTGCATGAAGCACATGTGCTTATTGCACAGATATGTCTCTGTGTTTTCCAAGTGGCCTGAGCAGAGAGGCATGTGTGTGGGAAATGCTTTATTCTGGAATAAAAGGCTGGCTTTAATAAATATAATTTAGCTATAAATATGGCTTTAATGAATAAAGCCATAAATATGGCTTTAATAAATATAATAAATATAATAAAGGCTGGAATAAAGGTTCTCCTTTTATTTATATGGGCTTGATTTTTGCCTGTTACTTCCCTGTAGCTCCCCCTTCGTTTGTGGAATGGCCGGAAAGTTTAACAAGGCCTCGGGCTGGCACTGCTCGTTTCGCCTGTCAGGCAGAAGGAATTCCAGCCCCCAAGATTTCATGGTTGAAAAATGGAAGGAGAATACACTCAAATGGTAGAATAAAAATGTACAACAGGTAAGGTTATTATCAGTGCATGACAGTCGTGCTTGAACAGTATGCAGAGTTAAGAGCTTTTACTGAAGGATGAAATTCCTGTAAATAAATAAAGCTAGACAGATAGAAAGATATAATTCAAGTAATCTTAAGTAAAATTGGACATTAAATGTAGCACTATAGATCTCTCCCAGGGTAAAGGAATGCAGATTAGTCAATACCCAAAATCCTCAGAGGACCTTTAGTGATCTTTGCCCTACCTGGAGGAAACTGAAATGATTTCACCACTTTCTGAGAAGCTACTGTAGATTTGCAGGAGTGTAGCAGGAATCTAACCAGTTGTTTGAGACGCCGCTTCAACTGCTTTCGTAGACTAAGCAGCTCATACTAAAGATTTTTAAAGAAAAGGACAAGTGAAAAGTAACAAACTAAGAAATGACAATACTAAGGTTGTGCTTTTTGCAGGGGGAAGTAGATTTATAGTTTTGTTTTGCCACTGCCTGGCTTTAAGGGTGTGAAGGTGAATGCTGACATGGCAGGTTCGGAAAAGCACTTCCGGTTGGTAAATTTCACAACTGCACAACGGTTTCTAGGTGGAAAGAAATATAAGTAGAGTGTGAGTCACTTAGAATAAACTCACAAAGCCTCAGAGACAAATACATAATTGTGGTTGTGTTGTATTGGGCTAAGTTATTCAAAAGTTGACTTTTTTCTTCTTCTTCTTTCCTTTTGGATTCAGTAAACTGGTGATTAACCAGATCATTCCTGAAGATGATGCCATTTATCAGTGCATGGCTGAGAATAGCCAGGGCTCTATTCTGTCCCGGGCCAGACTTACCGTGGTCATGTCAGAAGACAGACCCAGCGCGCCCTATAACGTGCACGCCGAAACGATGTCCAGTTCCGCCATCCTGCTCGCATGGGAGAGGCCCCTGTATAATTCAGACAAAGTGATTGCCTACTCTGTACATTACATGAAAGCAGAAGGTAAGCAGTGCTTGATATAAAGTGTGCCTGCATACTTTTTCCTTATGCATGATAAGAACTTGTATGGCCTTGCAAACCCTGCCAGATGTGAACAGCTGGGGCTGCATCAGGCCATACCTATATAAAAACCCATGTGGTTTACAGCAAACTCACTTAGGGAAATAAACTTTTGCCAAATCATCTCTCATGGGGCTGTGTTCCTCCATTGCACCCTCATCCGATCTCTCCAGCGAGCAGATTAGAGTGAGGAAATGATCTCTAAAATGGGGAGGGACCTCTGTGTTCCTGGCCAGACTTCCTCCGTGTCTTCAGCAGAGCATCTGCCTGCTCTCATCCACACGCGTGCTTGGGGCAGCACTGCCAGCGCAGCATCGAGTGTCTCGCTGCATTCAGCTGTCTTGTCTACATCCATGAGGTCTTTTCCTATATTTGAAAGCATAAACAATTGAGACTTCACTGGTTTAACTCTTGTCTCTTGGACTCTCAGCTAAATGAGATAATTTTGCTCTGCTTTTCCCCCTTCATTTTTATAACCAAAGAATATACTAGGTATTAAAATATGTTGAAACAGCCACGAGCACTTTGTTCCAGTTTGAAATGTTATATATTTTTCTATGTAAAAGGAAATAGCTAAGCAGGATAAAAATGAACAACTAAACTTTTTAAATCATTTTTACTATTATGTCATGTCTTTAAGTTAGGGGAATCTTCAAGAGGATCAAAAGCTGAAATATTTCATAAACAAAATCAGTGACTGTGAAATGATTTTGAAATTTGCTAGGTGCATGGTTTGAAGAGAGGAGATACATCTCCTCTGAGCTGCAGCTCTGTTTTTCAGTTCCCCCCCCCCCCCCCCCCCCCCCCCCACTTCTATTCACTAACTAGTTTATTCAAGGACGGGGCTGCAGATGCTCAGCTCTCGGCGAGGAATACCAGTCTGCCATCTGCTAAGCAGAGCACAGGAAGGACAGCTTAATTACTCTAATACTGATGCAGGAATAGCTGCCTTTGCTTTTGCAAGTGGGATTTTTCAGGACACAAGAGAATTTTGTTTGAGCGAAGGAAGGAAAGAATTTTAAAAGATAATGAGGACGAGAGGTGCGGGAAATTACCCCCAATGCTTTCAGTCACCAAGGTATTGTGCTCGCAGCCCCACTCAAAGCTGATATGAATAAAGTCACACTAGATAAGCGAGCTGGGTAATTGTGTGTCCCATGCCAGTGCAGTGAGCAAAGCCGGGCAGCTTTGTAGGGAACGAGGCAAGTGCCTTAGAGAAGGAAGTACTCCTGCAAAGTATGGAGGGATCTTCTGCAAAAATTGTGTTCTGTAAAACTATTGCTCAACCCCTGCTTCACTTCCTTGTTTATCCAAAAGTTTTATCTTGTGCAGTGAGGTTGTAGCTTGTTTTGGAACAACCCAAACCCTGTGTTATTTGAGCTTGCTGTCAAAAATCCCCCTTTTTTCCCTCTTTCCAGGCTGTCTTGTGATATTTACTTTTATTTTAGGTAAGGTGGTTATGCATCCTTTCATATCAGTAAAGAACTCCAAGCTGGAGAACTGGGGAGGACTAATGCACCAGCAAATCTGCATCAGGGCATAGAAACACTTTTGTTGTCTTCTGTGTTACTGAAAAAATGGCATGGTTCAAAGACTAGTGGATTGCATCTCCTGCAAAAATAGTTGTTTTCTACACGGTAGACTGTGAACATCTTTGAGAGTGTTAGGCACATGTTGGAGGGTGTTATAGAAAAACTAAAAGTGTGTGGTGTCATATGAGTCAGTTTTGTAATGTTAAATGCAGAACCAGCTTCGTTTAGAGAAAAACAAATATTGAATCAAAAGTTTTTCCTTTCCCGTAAGAAGACATGGGCACCATCGTCTAGTGCTAACATAGACTGGTGACATTGTCAATGCCTTGTTTGCTCTGTAAGATTCGGAATATTTAGGTATTCCTGTAAATAGTCCCTATGAATATACTGCTGACATTATTTTCTTCAGTCTGCCTTTCCCCGTCTACCCTCACAATTTGTTTGAGTCCCTAATGATTGTTAATTTATATCTTGGTGTCACAAAAGATCCGCTTAAAGTTTGTAGTGCGTGTAACCTTTCTCTTTATACTTTTTATATTGATATATTGCTCTTATTTATATTTAGAAAACTCATTTGTCAGTATAAATGAGTTAGCAACCCTTCATTGTAAAAGAAAATCTAAACCAGTGCTTGCTAAATCTCCTGAGTTATACTGATGCCTGTGATCCCATAATCTGTACAGAAGGAAAGTTGCAATAATGCATTCATCTCATGCAGTTCCAGAGACTTTTCTCTGAAGTGTGCATGTGGTAGGTGCTTTGAATACAAAAGGTACTGTCATTTATCATTTAATTTCACAACTCAAGTATTCAGATGGCCTCACTGTAAAAACAGGTTCAGGCCCTCATTCCTATTAAAAAAAAAAAAAGTTAATGTTTTAATAAAGTTGGTTGAAGAACCTAACAGGTGTTTTTTTGTATTTTTCTTCTTTTTTTTTTTTTCCTTTAAGCAGAATATTTTACATTCGAATCAGGGTCATAGTAGCAAGAAGAATAAGGGTCTGATGAGCGTGCATGTTGGAGTGTGTTAATTCCTTGTTAGTGATTTAGGGGAGGCACAAAAGGGACACTGATTGTGGTGGAAGGGCAGCCTTGTTCTCTATTATGGCTATTTCATTAGGGCCCCTGCATGAGGCCTAGCAATCCTTTCAATGAGAGAACAAGTCCTTTTAATTTGAGCTCAAGGATCTTGTTTAGCAGGTCAGAAATCGTGCCTTGCAATTCCTAATTAACAAGCCATTAACTAGTCTGTTGTGAGATGCTCGTAATCTTGTCTAATTAAAATGCTATCAAGTTAATTCATAAATGTGGGAAAACTTAATGGTGGAATTTGCCTTTCGTTTTGTTTATAAATTCGGTTGTGAAGAGGAGGAGCTGGCTCTTACAGAGTTTTGATTAAGTTGACGTGCATTTGGTGTGAATTGTTCGTTAACACAGCAGCTTTCACCACACTTATTCCACTTTATAGCCTTCCTCTATAGGGATAAAGCCCAACAAAGGCAAGGACTGCTGCATACATTGCTATGCATATCTTAATGTGAATTGCTGAGAATTTTTTTAACAACTCATTAAGGAGCAAAACATTTTCGAAGCTCTTTCTGGGCCGTTCCTATTGCCCTCTCTCTGAATTAAAGAAAAAACCATGTCAATCAAGCGTAATAGAATTTGCAGGGCTAAAATGAGATCCTTTTGCTGAACAACTTCTCTCTGTTTGTTTTGTTTGTTTTTTGTTTTTGATAGAGTGGAGCCCTCGCATTCCTCCCAGTCTGCTATAGGAAGGCTCTGCAAATAGGTTTTGAGAAAAGCCCTGACTCTAAACAAATAGTTTTAAAGGTTTGCTATGAATGATAAGACTATTAGGGCTTGTCTGTTGTGTTACTGTACATTGGGCACAGTTTGTTGTGACTAATTCTAAAAAGGGGTTTAGAATTGCATTCAGCATCCCTTATTCAGGAAAATGCTGAAACACCACAATCTCTACCACAGCAAGACACAGTTGCTCCTGTGCATAAAAGAGCTTTTACTTTGTAGGGCTAAAAAAATAGTGAGAGCTAGGCTGGAGAAGAGCATGAAATAACCTGATAAGCTCTCGAAGACAAGATGGTTTGATGTTTGGAGATTGCCAGCAATTATTAATTATATATTTTTTCTTAACGTTTGTGTTATGTCAGGTTTAAACAACGAAGAGTACCAAGTGGTCATTGGAAATGATACAACCCATTACATTATTGATGACTTGGAACCCGCCAGCAACTATACATTTTATATTGTCGCCTATATGCCTCTGGGAGCCAGTCAGATGTCAGACCATGTGACTCAGCACACCCTTGAAGATGGTAAGACCAAAAAGATTGTCTAAAATTAACTTTTTTTTTTTTTTAGTGCTTGCACTGAGATGTGCAATCTGGTACTGGAAATTATTGAGGTTCCCAAATTCCACTGACGTTGGTGAAACTTCTGGCTGCACACGGTGGGAAACTTGTTACATCAAGTGCCCTTTTTTACATTGAAATAATATTAAATTACTTAAATGACTACTCTATATCTTTGCAAACTTTGCTGTAGTCTAGGATTTTGCTCTACTCAATTTTAATGCTAGGTAAATTAAAAGCTTTTTGACTCTGGCAGCAGAAAGCTTCACTGCTTCTGCATAGATGAATGTGATGTTCTCAGGCATCTGAAATGCAAATCAAACTGCACACCCAATTGCATTGCCTTCAACTTTTGAAGGAAAATTTTGACATACCAAAAAGTTAAGGTATTTTTAATTGTTAATGTGTATATACTTGTTACCAAAACCAGTATTTCAGAAAGATTACATAAACTATCTCTGCTCAGTGATTTAGCTAACCAGAACACAGTGGCAACAACAAACTCAGAAAGATTACATAAACTATCTCTGCGCGGTGATTTAGCAGAACACAGTGGCAACAACAAACTGTTTGGGGCAGTTGGTTAGAGGTAACTAGCAGGTTGTGTCAGTGCTGACTTTGGCAGGGTGAAAGGCTCCCACTTCCACCTGTCTCGTTGCCAGGAGTTACTGCCATGTAAAATGGTTGGCAGAAGGAGACACACAGCAGCTCTTCAACACTGCAGGTTGTTGTCCAGCCTCCCAATTTAAGCTACAACATCTTAACTTTAACAGTCACTCTCGAAACCGTGAGAGTACCATCAGTTACTGCTGGCAGGAGTGAGAGGATGGTGGGGAGGGTCTTACAAGGAGGAGTTTGCTAAATCTATATTGTGTGTAGAAGGTAAGAAGTATGAGATCCCCAAAACAAGCAAGAGTCTGAAAGCCCTCTTGGGTAATATACACATATTGCTGGTACCTCAGTGTAGATTTAGGTGTCAGATGTAAATTTTACATCTCTCTCTTCCCTGAGCTCAAAAATTTTGTCCTTTTTCTTTCTAGTTCCCTTGAGAGCTCCTGAAATCAGTCTGACAAGCCGGAGTCCTACGGATATTCTCATCTCTTGGCTGCCAATCCCAGCAAAATACAGGCGAGGCCAAGTGGTCTTGTACCGTTTGTCTTTCCGTCTCAGCACCGAGAGCAAAATCCAGGTGCTGGAGCTTCCCGGGACGGCGGACGAGTATCTCCTCGAAGGCCTGAGGCCCGACAGCGTCTACTTGGTTCGGATCACTGCTGCGACGAGGGTTGGCTGGGGAGAGGCGTCGCTGTGGACTTCCCACCGGACTCCCAAGGCTACGAGTGTGAAAGGTAACTCTTGCATTACCGGCAGCCTGGGAATGGGGTCAACTGTAGGTTTTGACCAAAGGCTACACTTTTTTTCAGACAAGTAGTATAAGAATTTGAAATAGATTTTCCTGTTACACATACTGGCTTTGGTGATCCAGAGAATAGTGCTGTAACCATCATTCTGTATATAATTTGCACAAACTTGTAGTTCCTGTAATAATTTAAATGCAGTTAATATGTAGTTTCAGGCACACAGATTGGAGAGGAGCTAATCTATTTTGTGCAAGACCTGACATGTGAAGTAGAAGCAAAAGTGGATGCATTATTTTGTGTTTACTTTGATTCCTTACTCATGTTAATGCTCACATATTTGACATGGCTGCTGTGTAAGTCAGGCTAGCTCCTCTCATAAAGAAATAATAATGCAAGCACCCAGATGATCTGGAATGAAACCCTTGAGTAAACTTTGGAGTGACAGAAATCCGGATGGAACATGGAAGTTATTTGTTTCTAGAATATAAAAATGTTATGTATGTTCCTCTAAAACAGCACCTAAGTCTCCTGAGCTGCATTTGGAACCGATGAACTGTACGACCATAACAGTACAGTGGCAGCAGGACTCTGAGGACACTGCAACTATTCAAGGGTACAAGTTATATTACAAGGAAGAAGGTCAACAGGAGAATGGACCAATTTTGTTGGATGCTGGCGATCTGGAATATACTGTCAGTGGTTTAGGTGAGTAATAAAATATTTTTAATTTTGGAAGAAAAAAAAAAGGGTATCTGAAGAAGCTTAAATCTTACTTGAGACCTATAAGACAAAAATGTTACGTTTGGCTATTTTGCCAGCAGTGAGCTATGCAAGCATAGCTGTGTTATTGATGGAATCATCTTAGCCTTAGAGATGCTGCATGACACCTAGATGACCAGATTGTACAAACTTTATATAAATTGGAAGAAGGATCTCCAATCACCTTTCAAGGTTGGAAAACGCCAAAGGGTTTTCTCTGTAATTTCTAGCTATGCCTTTTGTCACTGCTATAGTACACACCGAGCACTGTCAGTGTGCTCACTGCTGCATGGCTATAAGACATATCACAACAAATTCCTTAAAGTAATTAACATTTAAGTAGTACTGGTAAATATTTGCAGGATTTAACACAAAGATGAGGGCGCAGAGTTTGCTGAATCCCACTGGAGCCTTCCCATTTATCATCAGACTCCTATTCTTCCTGCAGCAGTTGCAATCTATAGCAGTTCAGAAACATATCATCCCTAGGTAGAAAGAGTTTTTGTTTGTTTATGTAATCAACCTTTTTTATGTACAAAATATGTGGCCTCTAATGCAATCAGCCAAAACAGTATAGAACTTGACGCTGTGTTTTCAGTGTGTCAAAATATTTTACCTAGGGATTGCACAGAGATCAAATCCTGACTAAATTATCAAAACTGACCTGCAGTCTTCACTGGGTCAGAGGTCCTCTTGTCCATGTTCAGATATTCTCATCTGCTGCATAGAGTTTGGAAATCATTTTGGTGGAGATTTGAGGGTTGCATTCAGCTCTGTTAACTGGACTACCGACCATCTGTGACCTGCTGTCCAGAGCATCTGGCAGCAGCCAACTGTTGAACCACGCTCTGAGACAAAGGGGCAGCGGGCTGCAGGGATGAAGTGTCTCTATCCTACAACATATATACATACATATATATATGTATACATGTATATGTATGTATATTCTATTTTCTCATTATGCAGTTACAAAACAATTCCGGATAGAGGCAAACCTAACTGTGAGACCCCCTACATCTTCTCAGTAGGTCTTCTCAGTACACAAATCCCTCCTCAGATCAAAATCTTGAGAGTATTATATTGAAAATATATTTTATCCATGTGTTTTACTTTTTTTGCTAGTAAAATGTGTAGGCAGAAGAGAAAACAAAAGCAAAGCAAGTTGGGGAATTAAAATTTTGACTTAATCGCACGGTTTCTCAACTTTTAAGTGTGAGTATGGAAAAGCTCCTATGTTTCGTTATCCATACAGCCACATTGCATGCGGTGTTTTGAGTACTCCTCGTAATTCTGTGCCTAGAACACGGTGTGTTTCATTAGCTGATTGCCATCCTTTATATTATTCTCATGTGTGTGTAATTTATGGTGCCATATGATAGATCCACTGAAGAGCATTTCTTTCAAGTAGCTTCATTAGAAATCAGCTTTTTTGGGGCGGGGCTGGAGGGTAGAGGAGGGCTTGTTTTTGTGTATTGTTGAGTTATTTGATTTGAACGTGGGTATCAAATACACGGAAATTGTCTATCTTGTTTTTTTTTGCTTCATAGCCTCTAAGGAAAAAGACATTCATTACCAAACCTGCAGAAGGATTTTCTTTTGCACAGAAAATTGTATTAGGTGGTGACTTGCCACTGCTAAGGTGACTAAATGTGTTGAAGCTTGGGAAGTTTGCACAGGCTTGTGCTAGTGATAGTACCTGCTTTGACTACTTCATTTGCCCATTGAGAAGCTGTGTGTCCAAGCTAAGTTAATTCCTTGAAAACACCTGACCAACCTTTCTCTGCCCATAGTAGGTGCATATGCTGCATATGTGGAGAATAAAGCACACCAAATTGTGTGTAACATACAGCCACAGAGAATGAGGCAAGATCCACACACGAGTAATTAAGGACCAGTTTGCTTTTCTTTTTATTTCTCATCTTTCTGGACGAGGGTATTTCATTTAGATGTTTCTAATTAAAGCAATAGGAACTGGCTCTACCTAGCTCAATTCCAGCAAATGATCTCTAGATTAAAAAAAAAAAAATCTTAGTGAACTAGGCAAAGTCTTTGAGGTCTAAAGTTCTGCCACGATTTGCCTCTCCTGAGGACATTATTTTAAAGAGGCTGTCAATAAATCAGTAACTTAAAGGACCTTTAGTGTCTTCATTATGAGCTACAGGCATTAGTACAATACTGGAAGTGTGAGATTTAAAGAAGATTTAAAGGTTTATTAAGGGTTTTCAATTTTATACTTGTTAGGTGATACAATTAAAAAACACAGAAGATTATTCTACGGAAGAATATGGAGGAGTAAGCTAGTAGTATGAAGTGATTCCCAGTAGCAAAACAGGAGTAGTTTTTCATGTGTTATCTATTAGCACTGAAGCTATTTGGATTCCAAACATCCCTGAAAGCACTGGTGAACAGCACACGCCTTGCAAATGCCTACAGGAGTTTTGATGCAAGGATAAGTCTGATGGACAAAGCAGAAATATCAGGGTCAGTCTGAAAGAGGTTACCATGAATGGACTTTTAAATACAGCAGTTTGAATATTATGCTGTGTGTTTTCATCTCCTGTTGGTTCCTGCCCTGTGTTTTCCAGACCCAGCCCCTCTCACTCCACTGTAGGTCTACCCAGTTACTTCTGTGTGTTTTTTAATGGGATTATTTAGCATCATAGTCACCGTGTAAAGAGAGTTAACTGCTCCGATCAGACGCAGAGCTGTCATTCTCAAAATAAACGCTCACAGTTTCACATAGACGTTTGTTTATGTTAAAGGTCTTGGCATTTATTTTTCAACAGCAGGCTGCTTCCTATTCCAGTGTAAAATTCCATCAACACTATCGCTTGAGTTTGCCACAGGAACAGACCCTTGGGTGCATACCAAGCATTTTTGCCTCTATTTTTAATTCTGCCTTTGCTTCCTCTTGCTCTAGAAGATTCTGACTCTCACTGACCCGCTCCCTATCGCGATCCTTCATGGATTGCCTGGTCCAGCTTCCACCCTGTAGAGTTTCAGAACATGTGTTCAGAAATGGAAGCAAGTTTACTTGGTGAAAGAGTTTGCCTGGGAGCCTTCCCTGGCAAAGCTTGAAAGTTAATGCCAGGGAAGCTCATTTTTGTCCTTTTATTCATCTTTGAATTAATTTTTCAAAGAGCATATTGGACAGATGCACGTGTATCTACTGCTGGCTTCTCCCAGCTGGCTGAATTTGCACGTGCATGGCCTGGAAGAGGGTGAGAAACTCTGGAAAGAAGGGAGGTAACTCAGGAGAGCCCATTTTCACCTTGTCTGGTACATGGGAGTTGGGAACTTTTTTATAGCAAGGTGGGAATGCTGACAGATCTCATCCTGCAACCTGCATCTGGAAAGATCATGGGTAAAAATGAAAGGATAAAATGAAATTCAGCTTTGTGATTACAAACTTGGGAAAGGATGAGCTGTTCTGAGCTGCACTGTTCCCCAAGCTGCCTGGAGAGGCATTCTCCCTTTCTAGGATCCTGAGCTGTGTGTGTCGTTCCAGGTCGGGTGCCTTTACCAAAAAGCAGGCTAAGAGCAGGGGTATTTTTGCAAATGGCCGTGGGGAGCTCTGTGCTGTCGGTGGTGGGGAGGGCAGAGCAGCCTCGCGCTCTTGGTAGGCGCGCGCACAGCCCCGGGGCAAGGATGCTGTGGCCGAGGTGCTCACAGCCTGGGGCCCTTGGGTCCTGCTGCGTGCAGAATGATCCTCCTATGTAACTGTTTTCAGCCACACCCTGAGGGGATAGAAAAACTGGTCTGTTTGCTTTGGCAAAAATGCTTTGGGCATCCAAGACCACATACTTCAACCTAGCCCTGCCGTGGGACCCCCAGGAGAGCCGCCGGAAATTCCTGCCCTGCCACCGCACGGCCCCGCGCTCCGGCGGGTCCCTGCAGGCTGCAGTGGGCTCAGCCTGACCTGGGCCCTGCAGCAGAGTCGTCCCCTCGGCTCCCTGGCCTGTTCCCGCGAGGCTTCCTTTCAAAACATTCTTGAACCTTAGCTCCAATACATCTTTCTCATTAAGGATTCTAAATACTGTCATATTTGTAAGTAAGAAGGCATACTAAAAGCTTTTTTCTTACTTTTTATTCCATGATTATCAATATGTTAATGTACTTATTTGTGATAATTAGGTCTTCAAGTTCAGCTTGATCCCAGGTTTCATGAATGTCAGCATAGTCACATTTCTGAGATATTCCAAAGTGAGTCTATGGAGGTTGATACTGCTCCATCTTTCTAAGTTACTATGGAGTTTCAGCTTGGGATTCCTGTACAATTTCAGGAACCAGGCATTGGAACAGCTTCCTGAAATAACATATCAGACTGGGAAAACAGCTTCCGTGTCAGCTGAAAACAATAAGAAAGTGTGAATATGCTCAGTACTGAAAGCCAGGAGCATCACTTCCATATCCTTTTGCCTTCCAAAGACTGTCTCCCATATATTTCCAAGGATTTTTTTTATGGCTGGTTGATTTGCCTTTTAAGTTGCAAAAAAAGCAACAAAAATAAATCTTAACACTCAGTTTGTTTCATGATTAATTGTTCCCAAAAGTCATTCAGTAAAGTAGAATCTAATGATTACAGATCACCTTTGCTTCAGGGATTTTGTGTTGAGACAAACACATAGATTTGAGTAAACTACAGCTGTGCTAAAAAAGTAATAATTGAGAAGTGACTTGACTTCCTCGTAAAGATGAGCCAAAAGGCCCTGGTATGGCTGTCCCTACATGCTGTACGTGCTGTAGGTGTTGGGAAGACATTATATTTGAGTTGTTGCATAGTGAAAAGTGTGTCTATTAGCTCCATAGGTGACCAGGACAAATATTATCATTTATTAGCGCTGTTTACAGCTGGGTCAGTGTAGTGTTTACTCATGCTGATTACATCCTTAAACTAAACCTCTTATCTGTCCGGTGCCCTGATTGCGTGGAGCCCGTGCGCTGCCCTGCTTATCAGCTGCGGCAGGAGGCATCGGCGAGGGCGGAGGAGTGATCGTGCCGAGTAGCGAGAAGGCCGGGAGCCCTGGCAGTGGGGCGGGCGTGTTGAAAGGCAGCCTTTTCCCTCCCCGACTGTGCCTTCCTGCAGCACAGCAGCGTATCTGTGTGTTTAGGATGAGGGAGGGGAGTATTGGGAAGTTGCACAGTGCAGATGCCCTGGCGTGAGGTGAGCAGACAAGCTGATGTGCAGACCCACCCTCTCTGTTTGTTCCTCCCTTATGGCTGAAAAATACTGAACTGCCCTGTTTAGATGAAAACTTGATTTCTTTCAGGTTGCAAGTTGAATTTTTACTGGGCAGAACTGAAGCTACATGTCTCGTAGTTGGAGCATGTTGGCATAGCGTCCATTACAGCAACTGTCTCTTCCTCGGCTTTCTTTAAGCTGTCCTAAATGTGCCAGAGTGGGACTCCTCAATAAATACGAGCTTGTTCTGAGCAGCTTTGCTCAAGAGAGGGCAGTTACCGTCAGCTGCTAACATTGTATACTTATTATGCAGTTCAAGTGCTGCATCCGTAAAAGCCTAGTGCCTGCGTAGTGCTCTAAGTGTGTCTTTTTGTCCGTCACACTGAGACGGATTTGTCTTCAAATTACATATTTTCACCTTACTTTTGCTGTTGGTATTAGGAAAAAAAAGTTTACTTTGGACATCATTTTTTTTTGGACACTATTTATTTGCTTCTCTTCAAGAAGTTTCAGATTTATCGATTTTCAGGTTTTTAAATGGCCTTATAAACATATCTGCCATGTCATCTTCATGTACTACATTTGTCATGGAAGCTTTAGTTAAAGTTTACTGTATTTTACAATTTTACAGCTACATTGTCGATCCTCTCTATAATTTGCTGGTTTAGTCAGTAGTCAATTTTAATAGGCTTTAAAATACTGCAGTTGTAACGTCATGTGCTCTAGGTGCCCCTGCTTGAGCAGGGGTGTTGGACTAGATGATCTGTAGAGGTCCCTTCCAGCATCAACCATTCTGTGATCTGTATGAGCAACGTATCTGTTTTGATACTGATTAAAGGTGTGACATGTGACAAACTTAAAATAATAGTAAACTCTAGGCTTAAATGCTTTATCATTTCAGATTAAATGCACAGTTGTGAAATCGCTTTAAACCTGATAGAAAATTATTAAACTGTGTACATGTGCAGCACTGATCTTGGGTCAGAAAGTTGTATGCCTGCTCCCTTAGAGAGTAAAGATCTTAGAGGAACAAGCAAGTTCTGTACTGGACGGATTGCCTAATTTTATCTTTTATAAAAAGCCTTTCTTGAATGCGCAGTCTGGGCTTTTCTAGTTTGAATCCATAGGTCTGGGAAAAAATAGTCCCAGCACCCT
This sequence comes from Tinamus guttatus, assembly GCF_000705375.1. The sequence goes on along the minus strand of NW_010584774.1, from coordinate 954,699 downwards.
CATTTAAACAAGCACTGACTTTTGTGGTCTTTTGTCTTGACTTCCCAGGCTAGCTGCCCTCTAAAGGGGAAGTGAAGGTGAGGAAAGGTCCCCAAGCACAGAATAAGGCCTGAAGATACCGTACCCCACAGAACACAACAGTGCTGAGACCAGTTGAGCCTGGCTTTCCAGACTCCCACTCAGGAGGAAGGAAGCTTCATTAATTCATGGGACATTGCCTGGTCACTACTTTAAATATAAAAATGCAAAGATAGAGGCCTCACTAAGAAAGCGGTAGTGGTTATCTTCCATGGGACAGCAGCATGGGGGCCTGCTGCCTGCATTGGGTCAGACTTTCTGCCTCTTTGGCAACTGTCCCCATAGTTGAGGTTGCACCCGGTTGTTTCTTTAGGGACACAGGACTAATGACCTGGGACTAATAGCGTAGCAGCGGCTCTGAGAGCTGGAACCGAGGTTGTTGGAGGGAGAGGCTCTTTGCTTGTGTCAAGGTAATTTGCCAGCCTCTAGAAAAGCAAACTGTGTCATCTTGAAAGTATTTAAAGGTAAAACTTTCAGTGGTGGAAAAGCGATTATAATCTTGCAGGAAATGCTCCTCGCGTTCCTGAGGCCAAAAGTGCCCCATGCAGAACTCAGCCCGTGTGTGTGGGAATGCGGCTGGGAAATTGCATCATGTTGATTGAGTAACAGTTCGGACATATGGGATGTATGCAAGGAGTGCTTCACTGCTCCAGCATTTGCTGGAGCTCAGAGTTAAATTTGCTTCATGAGAAGGGCACACTGTCACTTAAAAAACATTCACTTTTTTTTTTTGTTAGCCTCAAAGTTGTTTTCGGAAATGTTTCTAGGCATTACAGTGAGTATTTTGATAGATATTTTGTAAAAATGACCAATAAATTTTAATTTCTTATGGTACACCTTTAATTTCTACTCGCCTTTTAAAGGAAAAAAAAAAAGGCCAGTTGAAATGGCAGAATTGACCAGATAATTGTTCATATTTCTTACAAGGAAGAAGAAGAAGAAGAAAAAAAAAAACACTACATACACATTAGATAGTCTTTTTGTCTCTAGGTAGAATTTTAAATTACAGTGCCTTTTTTTTTTTTTTTTCCTTTTTTTTCTCTCTCTCTCTAAAAGAGGAGCCTGTGACTCTGGGTGGCAGCATTATTTAATTTGCTATTTATTGGACTTCATTAGTAAAATGCTTAAGTCCTGGATTGCAAAGAAACGGCTCCTTGGAGAAGGCTTAGAGAAAACTCCTGTTATAGGAAATTAAATCAACATTGTCCATTAATCATACTGCATGTCAACCCCCAGACCTCTCTTGATTGTTCTTGGTGAATGTGAGGAACCATTAGATGTGTGAGGTCCTTAAAGGTCTGAGTAAGTCAAAGGGGAAGAGTTTAAAAAAATGCCACCATTAGCACATGAAAGAGACTTCAGAGTGGACAGAAGAAAACATTTGCTGTACATCGCTGTTACATTTCTTAATTTTTTTTTCCTCTGTGTTTTTTTTTTTCTTCATTTGTTTAACAAAAATCCAGATGTTGTGATCAAAATGTTAACTGAAGTGATTAATTTCTCCTGAGTTTTTGTTACTCTTTTGGGTCGTGTGACTTGTGATAAAGTTATATGGTGTTGTTAAAAGTTTTTTGTTTTTTTTGTTTTTTTGTTTTTTTTTCAAAATCCTTTATTAGCAATAAGTAAATCCACTTCTAAAGCCGAGCTCTAATAAGCTTCCTGGTAACTTTCCTGCCTTGAGTTAAATACCTTATTTAGAGTGTACGTGTCATGAGGGCATTATTGATACCTGAAACTGTTTTATTTTTTGGTAAAAGATGCAATTGTGCCAAAGCCCCTGTTTTTTCAGGCTGTCTGGAGTTTCACTTTTGTGACAAATGAAGGGGGGAGGTGTGGGAAGAGGGGGAAAGCAACCTTCTGTTGCCATCAGGAATTCTTGCCATGAAGCCTCTCTTCTCAACCTTTGTTTTGGTTTTGTTTTAATTTGGGGGGGGGAGAAGCTTAGTAATAGTTTTGTATAACAAGTGATATTTCAGCACTTAGACCAACCTCTGCACTATTTTTGTTGTGCTCATAACAGAATATTGTATCCTGCCTCAAACTGGTTGATTTTGCAAAACAAAGATACCTGGCATTAATGCACATATGCATAACTTCTATTAGGACAAGGACGTATGTTCTTGACCCCAGGTTACTGGCCAGTGAGCAACTCCAGTTTTCCCCCTCTTGTTCGTGCTGGTTTTGGGGCTCTCTAGGTGCACCCAGATGTGGGAACTGCATGGATGAAGGCGCTCGCATTGCCTGTTGCATGCGTGGCTCATGCGTCTCCATGTGTGTAGAGCGACCCTCGAATTGGAGAAAAATGGGGCGCCTTTGGTCCCAATCCTCCCTCTTTTGGTCAAGCTCAGTGTTTCTTCTCCATCCAAAATGCACCTTTTAAAATATCAATATTTTTGTGTTCTCTTCTGCTGATAGTGGCTAGGCTGGGCCAGTGTCACCTCTCTTCTGCACCCACATCTCTAGGCCTCTCCCTGCCGCTCTCGATGTCCTCCTCGCCTCCGGCTCCTCTTCGCCTTCCCCCAGCCAAGAGCCCAGGCAGGAGCTATGGGAGGCTGCGGAGGCCCCTTTGCTCCAGGTCTGGGGTCACCAGGAGGCAGCAGCTCCCCGGGCAGGGAGGGCCCGGCTGGCGGCGGCGGGGAGGACAGAGGGCGGCCTCCATTTGCCGCTGTGGCGGCAGCGCTGCCCCCAGCGCCCACCGGGCCGCAGGCTCCATTTAGTGTGCGTAAAACCAAATTAATGATGGGAAACGCTTTTAATTGTACAAAGGCAGAGCGCTCCGAAGAGCTAAGTAGCTGTGTGTTTATTTTACGTAAGTAATCAATCAGGCTGCTTTCCACTTTCTAAGTGTTGTATAAACCTCATATACAGAGGAATTACATCAAGATTTTTTTTTTCTCCTCCCTTTTTCAATCAAGATACTAATGTGACTTGGTTTTAAATTGAGAATGCATTAAGAAAGATAGCAAAAAAAAATAATGACTAGCCTCCCAATCTCTCCGACTTGCAGCTTGCTAACACAATGTTTGACATGTATTCAACACTTGTTCTTCACAAAATTAACTCATCAAAAAAAATATAGCAGGTATGGTGAGAGATTTAAATGACAGCTGCTCTGTGATCAAACAGTCTGATGACAACATTGCTTCCCATTAAAAGTGATTTGCTTAAAAAAAAAAATTTTTTTTGAAGGAAAAAAATCAGCTAGGCCAAATTCCAATGTATATAGTTATGGAAAATACTTTAGACGCATAAAAGCATTCTTGGAAAAAGGACATGCTCTGTGAAATTCTATTCCAGATACTGTAAAGCTGTAATTTACTTTCCCATGTTACTGCTTTTCTGTGCATCCTTGAGCATCCTTAAAAGTATTAAAGTGATATTTACCTGTAGTAAGCAGTATTTATATTAAAACATCTCGTTTTCTTGTAATCTGTTTCCAAATGGAGGAAAATATGTATTTGTCATTACAAAACACCACAGAGATTTAAGAAATAGTTATAGTGTGCTGTCAGCTAGAACAAGAAGATTTTCAGATGTTTCAGGTGGCCGGGTCATTCAGATGACCCTTAATATGCTGATGGTTTTTCATATAGACAGTGAACAACTATATGTAGAATGGTATCAGTATGTGGGATGTAGTTCAGGGAGTGAAATCTTGCCGTTGAGTTAAGGATTTGAGCTCCTGAGAGTATTAGGACCAAATTTGGGGTGTATGAGCCATCTGACCCCTTTGCACCACCTGCGAGGTCACTGTGGTGCTTTCAAGAAGACTGTGCCAGAGATTGGGTCCTAATTAAATAGTCTTCAACTAAACCGTTGTCATTATCCATTTAACTAAAAGCAACAGCAAGTTGCCCAGCTGCTGCTGCTAATGGAGGTTCATCAGCCTGTGGGTGGAGCAGCTCGGAGGGGACAAGGGCCAGGGCTGTGAGCAGGACATGTCCATTGTGAAGCGGCCTGGGTGGGAGCAGGACGTCATGGTGATGCTGTTTTGGTGGGAGCAGGATGTCATCATTGAGAAGCAGTTTTGGTGGGAGCAGGATGTCGTCGTGTTGTGGCTTTGGGGGGGATCGGTGTTCAGGAAAAGTTAGTGCAGGTCTTGCAGCTGTCGAGCCAAATCTCCTGACCTTCCAGGGAATATGTGTACGGAATATGTGCTTACTGGATGTCTTCAGGAAGCAATGGGTGTATGTAGCATATCCAGCTTCATTGCCTGGGGCTGTGTTGTCACTTGCTATATTCTTTTAATGAACTTTTCTGCAAATTCTGACACAGAGCTCCTATGGGTAACACATGCCAGCATGCCTTGGACTAAAACATGAGTGTATTGTAGAGCCAAGGACACAGTAGGGTTCTGGGAGCTTTTCTGATGATTACAAATGGAAATTTTCTTCAGGGCATATTTTAGAAGTCCGGGACGTTGCTGTATGAAAATGTAAAAGCTAAAAATAACCCTGCTGTGCCAAACCACTGGGGAGGTTGTTCAGCATAATCTAAATGTAATTTAAATGAATACCCTTGTTAAATGTCACAGATGTGCAACCAGTCAGAGGACCCTGTGGCAAATGAGGCAGCTAAGAGGATGGCAAGGGAAAGTAAGAGCCATGCTCGGGTATGGAGAGAGGTCTGGGGTGGATTCCAGCATTGTGGAAATCGAGGCTGGTGTCCTCGTGCCGCCACAGCTAAGGTGAAACAACCTGCAGAGCTGAGACTGAGCACTCCACAAGTGATATTAGCTGGCTTCCTTGCTTCTGCGTTTGTTAACCTGTGTGACTGGAAAATGTTTTTCCATTATATGCCAAAGTTTTAATGGGAATTTTGCATTGCAAGTAGTGTTCAAAGGCAACTTGATGCCAGCCTTTTCTTTTAAGCCATTTTTAATGCATTTGGATTTAACTTGAGAAAGCAAAGTATGAGAGCTGCCATAGTAAAGGCAGTGAATGTGCATCTGGACAGCTATTAGTCTATGAAAAATGCATCAGTCTAGAAAATTTGCTATAAAACTTGTCTGCCTCCTAGATCAGCCTCCCCCTCCACATTGTATTCAGCAAATGCGTGCCAGATTTTGAGTTTGGTGAAGCAGCAGCTTGATGTACGTCTGTGAAAGCCTGCGTGAGCGCTGGTGCTGTTGGTGGTGCGCGTGGGTGAGCGCCACGCGTGGAGCGCGGGCGAGGTGTCCGTCCCGCAGACAAACCGCCTGTGACGGGAGCAAGGCAGCGCTGTGCGAGGGCCCGCGACACCTGCAAAAACACAGCTCCCTGCTGACGTTTGGGCCCTAATTACATATGCAGCTGCATATGGGCCATGTAACTAATATTTGGCTTAATAAAAATATAGCAGTGGTTTCTGCTTACACATCTTTGGTGTTTAAATAACCGCTAGTTTTCTTGTCCTGTCTGACGTGTTCCCCATGCGGCAGTTTGGAAGTGCTTTGGTACTGCTCTCCTCGTCCATCTCCGGGAGGAGAGAGCCAGGCTGAGTTTGGTGGGTTTACCTGAGGCTCTTGCACCTCGCAGCCATGCTCGCAGCAGCGCAGCTCCCGTGCTGGAGCGCTGAGATGAGTCACCAAGCCACAGATGGTTTTGCAATGAAACTGTGCACCTCTTAGAAAGTCACTGTGCTGCAAGTAATGATAGATAGTGTTTTCATTTTGCTGCACAAAAGGGTCAAAATGGCATGGGGAGCCCATGACAGCACAGCAGAAAATGTTAGTTCTGAAAGGAAATTTATTTCATAGCTTTGGGGGAAAGCTTGGGCACTCTGAATAGATCGCCTTTGTCAGTGTGGAAAAATGTGTCATTTGCAAGGTGATGCTGGATGTCGGGTGATGGGTGTGCGTGTATGTTGGTGCTTGGTGCCCGAGCAGATGTTAAACCCAAGTGCAGAGCGCTCCCCGCCTTGCAGTTAAACGTGTGTCAGCGAAGCAGACCCCTTGGTACTAGAGTCAGGCAAACTGTTTCTTTGCCAGAAGAGTCTCCCCCGTCGTAACTGAGGGGAGCTTCGTGTTGCTGCAGTGTGAGGCGCGCTGGAAGCGGCGCCCGCTTTGCCCGGTGCTGGGCTGCAGTCCCCGCTGCCCTGGCGGGCCGGGGCGCTGGGGTCCGGCCGGCGCGGGCGCCTCCCCCTCCTCAGCTCCTCTCCGGAGATGGCCTCTCTACATAATTCCATTAAAGCGATTGTGCGCCGAGGGGGGCCGAGGGGCAGCCGCTCGGCTTTCAAAGCAGGACCAATGAGCTATGCGCTTTCCACTGGGCACCAACAAAAGAAAAGGTCTCTCAGAAGAAAAGACGAGCACAAAAGATCAAAATTAGGTGTTTGTCCAGGCCCCGGGTATTGCTTTCAAGTTAGCTTTTGAGGACTCACTTTGAAAGCTGTGAGCTGAGCTAGTTACCATAAGGGTGTCTGCGCGGTTTAGAGTGTGCGCTTAGAATAATATTGGGAGAGCGCTCTTTGCTCACGTGGTTTAGCAGTTCTCCAACACACAAGAGAAACGGGGGGCACTCATCGGGCACAGCACCCGTGTTGCTCAGCTCATAGGAAAATGGAGCAAAAGTGAATTAAAAATCCTTGAGCCTGGCTGAACTTCTTCAGATGAGATTGGAGCCATGTGCGGAGCCGTGGGCAGCGGAGGACGATGCTGCCCGTGAGGGGCCGGGGTCCGCGCGAGGCTGCGGAGGGAGGCTGAGCTGGCCGCCCCTGCACAAATAAGCCAGAGCCATCCCATGCCCCGGAGAGCCCGAGCGTTTAGCTGAACCAATTCACACGTGTCGTATGTTCTCTCTTCTACCCAAATAAACTTCTACGGCGCTGTACGAAGAACAAATTGCTTCATTTTCTACTTGCAGTTATTTGGTTTGCAAAGGAAAACACGTGGCTCACAGGCAGTCTTTGTTCCTCTGAACTGTTTAAAGTTACCTTTAAGTTGAAAAACAAACCACATGAGATGTAAAGTGTTGGTAATTTGTAACCGCTCAGAAACTATTTTAATCTGATATTGAGGAGTCATTATTTAAACTGTGTGAGCTAATGAAATTCCACCTCCCTTAGATAAAGAAATCCTATTAAATATTATTGTATGAAACTATTAACAATGCTCTAGAAGCTATTTATTCAGATCCCACAGGAGATTTTAATAGAAAATGTTTATTTGCTTACTTCTGTGTACCTGAGCAAAGCATAGGGGCATTTTTTAGGAAATAGAGATAAAATCCAGTGCTGCAGCTCCACGAGGGAGCAGCTCCTTTTGAGGGGCAGACGCAGCTCTGTTGTCCCCCTGCTCCCCAGCCTTGTTATGTTCTTGTTTGCCTTGATGCGCTTCTCTCTACCCTTTCGCCGAGTGTATTTGAAATGTATTTGCTTATTTTCCTAATAAGTTTCTGCTGTATTTACATTGCTTTGCTTCAAAAGTACATTTTTAAGGATAGTATTTCTTAGTTCTCTTCCTTTCCCACCCTTCCCCCTTAATAATTCCCCTGGACCTCTGTTGCTCAGAGCAGACTTTGGCTAGCCCAGATCCGATGTCAAAGGCCGCGACCCCATGTCAGAGCGGCCCATGCTGCCGGCCTCTGCTTTGAATAATTATCCGGAGGTTATTGTGCGCTGGGGCCGGGCCGGGGGCGCGCGCGGCCCCGCGGGCCGGCCGCGGAGTAGCCAGCCGCACCACTGCCCCACAATGGGGCTCGGAGCCGGCCCCACAGCACAGCTCCCGCACAAAGGATTACATTAAAAATGGACATTTGGCCACGTCGGTTTGGTCCTTAGAGCAACCGTTTTTCCAGCCTTTTGAGTATAAGGCTGTTTTGATCATTTTAGTTGAAAAGGGGGGGAAAAAGTATTATTTAACATTTTGTAGGCATGTGAGAATAAAATTGAACTGTTTTTCTCACCACCCCTTGTGCAACTGTCTGAACCACCACAGTGGATGTCACATAAGAAGTTTTTTCTATGCACTAAATTAGACTTGGAACATTAAGTGACATTGAGCTGCTTGTTGTCCTGGATAAGAAATTCTCCAAAGTTCTGATTCCCTTAGGAACAGGAACAAAGCCCCAGATACTCTCCTTTCTGTCAATATTTTGCTTTTAAAATGCTGAGAACAGAGGTGTTCAAAACAGGAATGAAAGTGTGCTCTGTGTCCTGACTCAATGAGTCAACAGTTGATGGTGGTAAAACGTCCATTTTCTTTGGGCTCCCTTATCTATTTCTCTCCCCAAAAAGGACTTAAAAAGTCTGAAATCCAGACTGTGGAGTGCTGTCTCTCCCTTATCAGGACTGAATGAAAGGCTGCTGGAGGTGGATTCGCTCTTCTGGAAGGGGGGAAAGGGAGGGGAAAAAAGTTCTTTCATGGTCTGACCTCAGATTCTTTCTTAATTTTATCTAGCCCTGACCTGTTGGCTCTGCTCTGGCTCCTTTCAAGGCCTTTGGAGCTTCACAAACATGTGGCAGCTGAAGGAAACAATGACAGGGGGTTTAGGGGTTGCAATATTACACTCTCCTGTAACCTTGGCTAAATGGACTGTAAACAGATGCTTTCTAAGATACGTTTTCCAGAAAGTCAAAATTTTGGCTGTGTCAGCAAACACAGCTCTGTAACACTCTCCATTTAGGATTCTTCATTCTCTTTTCAATATTAGCTACAGCTGATCGAGAGGTTGCCCCAGAGTTTCTCTGCTTTAGAAACAGGATCATGGAACCTCCTGTTACATATTTTTTTGCTGCCATGAATTTATTAGGACTAGAAGATAGAAGAGTCATCTGAATACCAGTTATCAAAATCTGAATGCAGCAAGCAGTTTGGTGTTTTGCACAGGACTCATTCAAAGGCAATGTTAAAATGTGATCAGGAAATAGGCGTTTCTATGCTTTTGAGAAGGGACGTTGATTTTATAGGTGGCTGAGGGTTGTTGACTGGGTGTTCCTAGTGAACTGCTGCTCTAAGCTGAGAGGGTTTCAGTCCTGAAAATGGAATTTCTTCATTTTGTGGTAAATGTGGAAGTCCTTTTTTGCTAGGATGTTCCCCCCCCCAAAAAAAAAAAGCTCAGTTTGTGCAAACTCAGTAACTTAATAATGAAATAGTTGCATTAAAAACTACCATCTCCAAAGTGACTGCAAGCCCTTTTTTTTCCTTTTAATTGCTTAAGTGCTAATAACTGGCATTTTCATATTTGTTTAACTGCTAATGGAGGCGTTTCATCTTTGCCCATGCTCCTTCCAGCTGTGCTCACTGGAAGTCCATGAGGACACCATCTGGCAGCAGGGAGTACAACTCTGCCACATGGAAACGAGCTGCCTTGCTTGGGAGATGTTCCTTCCGCTCTCCATGTCACCTTAATCACTGGGGAAATGTCTTCAAAAGAGAGGAGGTTTTTTTTTTTTTTTTTTTTTTTTTCTCTCCCCTTCCTCCAAATAATGGTAGTTGTGACAGCGAAGCACCCCAGCTGAAGCTAGGATTTCTGTGGATATATTTCAGAGGCCTGTAAGGGTCAACAGCAGCACCATTTATTCTGTTGTGCAGCAGTGCCAGATTATGTTACATGCTTCTTGCTATTTGTCTTGGAGCTTTAGAAAGAGCTAAGTTTAATAGACAATAACTCTGCAAATCTGTGGAATTAATGCACTAATATACACTAAAACTAGCTCTGGTGTGGTAACATCACCTTCATTTTCTTGTAAATGCTTTTGCTTCCAATTGTAAGTATTTACTAAATCATTTGTAAATGTAAATCTAAACCATTTTTAACTGATCAGTATATATAATTTGACCATTGAGCTTTGGAAAAGAAAAAAACAGAACATAGTGCTGCTGGATAACTTGCTTTGTAGTAGCAATTTCTGCCCTTACTCAAAAAGAGGCAGATTTCCATAGAAGCAAGGCTGGCCAATGCAGGAGGAGTCCTGACACCTCTGGGCTGCTTCAACCAGACACGGATGTTCCCCTGTGCTGCAGAGCAATGGAAGGGCCAATAAATTGGATCTCGGTTCCTCGCGATGCTGTTGGATTACAGTTTCCTGGTTCCAAGCTGTAAACAGCTGTGGTTCTCTCTCCCTCCATGCTGGGAAATGCAGTGTCTTGTCGCAAGCAGGATTGGGACACGGTAATATTTTTCTGGAGGGATCTGGTTTTAGAGTATTGACAGTGGTATCTGCTGTGAGCTTGCTGTTTGCTTCCTGGGAAACCTGAGTATAACCTTGAAGATTTCCGTTCTGGGATGTAGTAAGGCAATAAAATATAGAAGTGAAGCCTCGTCAGAACTTCTACCATATTTCAGCTACTTTAATGGTTTCTTTTTTCCAAGTTACAATCCATGTGTTAAATGATAGTTCAGCTGAAGATTTTCTGCCGCGCTTGTATTTAGCCGGGCCGTACTTCTGCCCTGGGTATAGAATCTGCCTGTAGGTTTCCAGGCTGCCAAGGGGCTCCTGGACTGCCTTGCTCCGGAAGCCCCGTAGCCAGCACGGCTCCCTGCGCGTTCCTGCAGGAGCGACGGCTGGGATGCGGCGTTCCAGAGGGCATCCCTGGAAGAGTGTGCTTTCCAGCCCGCGTTGCTGCCGGAGGGCAGCGGCTGCCCTCCGCATTTCTGCTAACAGTCTAGTTTTTGTGTCCTTTCCACCAGCTGATCTAATTATGTTTAAGCAATAACGATAAAAATACCCATAAAAAGCTGTAGGTGTGGTGACACTTAATTATACAACATCGTAATTTAGCTGGCAGCATTAATAAATAAATATATATATTCAACAGGAACAAATTAACTTTAAAAAAAATCATCCCGTTGGTAAATAAGCTGCAAATTCACACCTGTTTACATCATGCCGAGGGAAAAAACAATGCCCAAATGCCCACAATTGCGATTGCAGTAGTTGAAAGGGCATGTGGTGCTATCAAGCTATTTGGAGAGATCACAGAAATGCAGAGGTAGAATCTAGACTGAAGGACTGGACTTGGTGTTGCAGAGGTGGGTGAATCTCTGGGCTTCCCCAGCTGCTCCCAGCAATGCTGCTTTGTGGGAGGGCGGGTTGACCCTGGCTCTGTGCTCCCTTCCTGGCTTCCCAAGCCCTGGGAGCCTCCTGTCGCTGAGAATTGCGCGTGGACGGCATATACCAAATTGGAGACTGTCAGCCCCCCAGGTGTCCACGCCATCCCCAGTCTTTTATCAGTGATTTATGTGTAAACTATGGAGGATACCTATGCTGGTTTAAGATAAGGACGCTCCTTAAGTTTGTTTTCTCTCCAAGGAGATGTCTGGCTTTGAATGTTTGATCCAGCTGGGAAGCCGCTAGATGAAAGCGGACGTGCCGTGTTTGTGCTGGGATTGCCATTTGGGAATAAATCACATCATAAGCCAGTAAATGAACCTAACAAATAATTGTACTGATATTCTAAACAGAGGCTACTTCGGACAAGAGGGATTATCCTCCACTTTGTAAAGCAAATGATGCGCGAGTGTTTGGTGTAGCTGGAGGCAGTAGTCATTTTATTTTGCATATGGTGAAGTTTTTACCAGTGTGCAATAGTATCTCAGCAGCTATTTTGAAATGCTCTTTACTGGTGTGATACGTTTGACCTGTGAAGCAAGCTTTACATCAGTATCTCTAGCTGCTCAGTGTGCTGCCTTAGTTCCTTCATCTTCTTTTTAGACTAGTACCATAATGCTCAGGCTTTCCTAGGCAGGCACATAGCTGTGGTCCCTTCAGTTACTTGTTCAGTGGCACATCACGGCAGATGGTTGTCACCCCCAGGAGCTGCTCGGATGTGGGGATCTGGCAGCCTGGAAAAATGGTGACTGCACTTTCAGATTGAACCAGCCTGGCTACCAAACGAACTGTGATGTCCTGAGTACCAAGTGGGAAAATTCTTGCTTTTTAAACGATAGCAGCTAGTTGAGAAACTTTATATAAAGGTTCTTCTATGTAAAGATATTCAGGGCGGGGGAGGAAGTTGTTTTGTTATACAAGTGTAAGATAAGTGGTATTCAATATTGCGCTTTGTGTAACGATGTTGCATTAGTGAAGACATTTTGAAAAGGGTGGATCAAAACTAGCATTTTTCCATGAAGACATTTGAAAAAATACTATATATATATATATATATGTATATGTATATGTATATTATTTTTCCTTTTTGGTGGGAGTTAAGTATTCCCAGCATTCTGCTGTGTCCCATTATTCTTCTCCTCCCCAATCAAGTGTTAATGAGGAATTCAGGTTTTTTTTTTTAAAAAAAAAAACACCTCAGTGAGGATAAACAGACCTCACAGGCTTCTCATTGAGCTCAGCAGGGCACTAGACCTTAGCTATTCTTCATTTCCCAGTGAAGATGATCAGTTCTGGGTGAGCACGTTCAAAGGGCACGGAGTTTTTGAAGGTGCTCGGCGGGATGATGAATCGCCGGGGCTGTCGGCCCGCGTCATGCGGAAGTGCAGCAGGGGCTCTGCTGCAGGAGCTCGCCAAGGAAAAAAGAGCCAGTGGCGCGCGGGCAGCTGGATGCCGCTGCTGTGTGTGGAATCTCTTTAAGGTGTGCTGAATAGGACCAGGATTCGAGATTTCTCTAAGAGTAGATGGGAGAATCATGTACTATAACCGCCTCCAAAGTGTCCTTCTGACTATCTCTTGCGAGGTATCCTGCTGCTCTCCACTTTTAGCTTTGGCTTTGCTTTCTAAGACTTGCGTGCTAAATGTATGTATTCCCAACATAAGTTAGGTAGGAATGTGTGTAAGTATATATTTCTGCTCTCCTGGGACGTGCTCTGTAATTCATCTCAGTAAGTTTTTGGAGTTTGATTTTGACATATTTGGATCACTTGGTACTTTTGAGGTTTGTTTGTGGCGAGACTCAGTGCTTTTTGAGCATTGCACAGTCCCCTCCTTTCAAATGTCTGTTTTGTTTTCTACAGACTTTGAAGAGATTGCAGTGATTGAGAGAGAACGTCTTATTATCTAAGTCTTCCATGTTAAAAAATCATGGTTTTTTCTTAGTGTTCATCTCCCTATTTTCTCTGATTGTGATTGGCAGGAAGCAACAGACTTTGTAAGCTGTTAAGGTGATACTTTTAATAGGAAAAATGTTTCAAAACAATCATCTTAAGTGATAATTTTTCCTAGTATAAGATTTTTTATCAATTTGTTATATATGTTGTTTACTTACAGCATTAAAGACTACTCAAAAAATGGGAATAGCCTTCTCTTGCCTATTCTACCATTAATATTAAACACATCAATTATTCAAATGCAAATTTAAGAGCCCTTTTTGGATGCCTATTATGAGATTTGAAAAAATAGTCTTTTAAAAATAAAATTTAAACTTAATCTCCCATTGATTTCTCATTAAAGCCTGCGTGGGTGACTCCAGCACACGCAGGTGTTTCGGGCTGAACCTGGACGCCCGTGGAGCAGCACGTGCGTTGGGAACGGCGGCGTTTCGGGAAGCACCGGCGATGGTGCTGCCGGTGCCGCGACTGCAGAGGGAGCTGCCGCTCCGACCTACGCGAGGGCCGGCGGCCTTAGGAAACACCAGGGAATTAATCGTGTTTACTCCCTGAAAGAGGCTGTGTCAAATCCCAGATAAAGAACACAGTTTATTTTGAGAAGGCATAATATTATGGTATTTTAGGGCAAGGAAAATATCTAGATCAATGCTATTTTATAACATCTGCATAGACCATCTTAAAACCTTAATGGAAGGAAATGGAGTCTGTGACCCTAGCGCTGAAGGAGACCGTGTCCCAAGAGCCGCGTCAGCAGTGGGGTGAAGGCTGCCTGGAGCTGGAGGAGGGTGTCCGCGCTCGTGGCTGCCCCAGCGCCTCCCGAGCTGCCGTGGCATTGGCTGCAAACAGCCTCCCGGGGTGCAGCTGCAGACCAGCCGCCTCCGTCAGCGCGGCCGCCGTCCTGCTGCCCTCCGCCGGTGCCCGTGCCAGCTCCTGGGTGGCGCAGAGCTCCCCTCACTGTCCAGCTCCTCTCCCTGCACTAACCCTTCTCTGCGATGAAGGCCGCGGAGCTGCACCCTCCTCTGACCCGTAACAAAATGGAGGGCAGCAGCAGAGGGGGGCTCCAAGCCTTGGCCAGGGAAGGGGTCCCTGGAGCTGGGGACGCGAAACATGCCAGGAAAGCACCTGCAAGGGGAAGCTGCAAGTGAGAGGCAGCATTAACTAGTGCTGTTCTTTCACGGTCTGTTCTCAGGGAGGTGGGAACTGAAACGTTTCCTGTGTCTTCACTGAGTCCTGTCTTGATGCCTTAGCCTTGCCCTGCTCATTCCAGCCTATTTCTCCAGGGATAAATGTTGGTTTCTCTGGAGCATATCCTCTGCTATTTGTTTCCATGGACCTTTACAGATAGCAATTTCAATGGGCTGAGTAGTACTGCTACACTGTCCAGCTCTGCAGCTCTGAAAGTGTCTGTTTATTATGGATAGAAACGTGACATTAATCCTGCTCCCACTGAGATCTGCTACAAAATTCCGATTCAGGCCCCTGGAAGCAAGACTGGGAGATGTGACTAATCCCAGTGCAGTCTGCAAAGAAGGATTTGGGAAACTCGCTAGGAAAAAGACACATTTTGGGGCGTGCAGCCCATTCATTGTGGCAGACAAGTTTTTAATCAAACTTGCAGTGGAATCAAGTTATCTGACTATCTTTGGAAATCAGAAAAGCTGTATGTTCTGACTTGAGCCTTTTTCTGTCTTTGCAGATCCCAGAAGGAAGTATCATGTAAGGCTGCTGGCATATAACAGTATGGAAGAGGGTTATCAGGCAGACCAGACAGTCAGCACCCCAGGATGTGTTTGTAAGTGCCATAGCTGCACCAAGAATTCATTAGGACCTGAGATGTTTCAGGATCTCAGCAGCTGTTTTGTATGTGTTTTTAACCTATAAATAATCTATTATTTCAACTTAAAAGTAGAGAATGAGAAAAATCATGTTGGTGACAAATGCCATCCTAGTTATCCTGCATCTCTGAGACAGTCTCCTGTCTTCATGAACTGCAGCTAAGGAAAAAGAGAGTTCCCAAGCAGCAATTGCTGCCCCTGTTGAGTTGTCAGTATCATCTCATCAGTGGTGTATTATGTCCCTGGTTCCTATTTGTAGCCTTGATTTTCTTTTAACTAAACAAAGGAGTTTGCTACAGAAGTAACATATGAGGCTGTATTTGGTGTTAGTAGGGATCTCTAATAGCTTGACTTGAATTCCTAGATCTGAATACCAGGGAGGACTGAGTTGGGGGAAGATTTGGAACCTCTCTTTCAATCTTGTGAGCATCTCTATGTGGTTTGTTACATAATTCTTGCTTCTTTTTTTGTTTTAAACAGCTGTCCGTGATCGGATGGTGCCTCCTCCACCACCCCCTCACCACCTCTATGCCAAAGCCAACACTTCATCTTCTATCTACCTTCACTGGGGTAAGCCTGCCTTCACGTCTGCCCAGGTCATCAACTACACCATCCGCTGCAACCCGGTGGGACTGCAGAACGCTTCTCTGGTTCTCTACCTTCAAACGTGAGTGCTCTGCTACACAGGAGTCTCGTTTTCCTATTTCCTATTTCCTACACGTCCACCTCAGTTTTTACTGGCATCTTTTAATTGCCTTTTACTGTAACACCGTGTACCTGCCTTTGAGGACTGTGTGTTTCACTCTGACTGCCAATTCTGTTTATGGAGTTATTTTAAGTTTTAATCTTATCTTGGCTACTGTATCCCTAAATTCACCCTGCTATATCTGAAAACAACATTTTGCCCTAGAGTTAAAATAGAGCAGAACATTGACTCTACACATTTTTTTAATATATACACACCATTGATTTTTGGAGCAAATATTAAATTGCAGCATTTGAGTTAATTTTACAGTTTATAAGTTATGAAATGTGGTTGACTACAAGATGAGTAGAAAGCTTTTACATTCTACAGAGAACCCCTAAACATGGGGTGATAGAGGCTGTAAGTGCAAGGGCGGAATTGCACACACACAGCCTTTGTACTGTGAACTGAAAAGCAGATCCAAGCATAGGCAGTAGAGCCAACAGCTTGTGCCCTTTCAGCTGTGGGTCTGGTTGTAGTTGAAGCATTTCTCTAGCTTAAGAGGCTGTGTGCTATGGATGGATGGTAAAGGCTGGGCTGGGGAGACCTTAGCTCTCTGGGCCATGACGTTCTTGGATTTGCTTATGCCTCAACTTTGCACAAACCTGAGCTTAAGGTAACATAGCAAATAGTGTCCTCCAGAGAGCTCCAGAGTTAACACAAGTTATCAATGAATGTTTTCAGGCAGACAGTGCAGATGACCTGTGTGCCTGGGCTTGAGCTGGTTTGTCTTGTGTTGAACTGACAGAATCACTTTCCATGTCTGAGGGATCTCATGCAGGTTTGGGATGATCAAGTCAACTCCTCCTGTTAAATTTCCCTTATTCCTTCTTCTGCACAGGTCAGAGACTCACATGTTAGTTCAAGGTCTTGAGCCAAAAACCATGTATGAATTTGCAGTTCGGCTGCACGTGGACCAGCTCTCCAGTCCCTGGAGTCCAGTGGTCTACCATACTACTCTTCCGGAAGGTATGGGCACAGCTGCCTCTAAAAAAGAAGTCCTGTAAGCCAGTGGTCTATAAACAGTTGCTTTATTAATTTGAAGCAGTCTGAAGAAAAGTACTTTCTTTTGAGATAGATATTGCTATCCTCAAAGTAAGATAGAAAAATGCTCTTGGGAAAATCCACATGGTCGGGAACAGTGAAATTTTAACAATTGGCACAAAATCAGCAATCGTTTTTATATGAAATGCTGTATCCTTACACCATTAGCGACAGCTGAATGGAAATAACTTTAGTAAGAAATTTAAAATGTGTATTAAAGAGGTACAGTTGATTCTTAAGCATATACTAAAAAATATCTTTTAAAAACAGAAGTTTTAGAAACTGTAAGACTATTACACATGCATTATCCTTTCTGTTACCCTTGCTGCTCATTTGCTGCTTTGTCAGCATGATCAATGAATATGAAATAACTTCAGTTCCATATTCTCGGCATTGCGATATTTGGGAAAATAATTGCGTTTGCTTTTTGTCAGTATCTCTTTTCCCTTATAGTTGAAGGGAAAATATGAAACTTTTATAAACATTTGATCATTTAGAAATGAAATTGATTGAAATCATCATTTATAAAAATAGGAATGTTTACAAAGTCTAAGCTTTGACCAGATCAGAGTTAACAGGAGAGTGTTTGTTGAGAGGTGCTCAATAGCTGTTTGTTTGTATTTGTTTATCTGGGATGTAGCAGTAACCATAGGGTCTGCACATCAGTTTCTTTTTGAGCAATTTAATTGCATATAAATTAGCTTAATCTAATAGTATTGTGTTACTGTCCTCACAGCACCATCTGGCCCTCCGGTGGGAGTGAAGGTGACTTTGATAGAGGATGATACTGCTTTGGTTTCCTGGAAGCCACCTGACGGTCCTGAAACAGTTGTTACACGATATACTATCCTCTATGCATCCAGGAAGTCTTGGATTGCTGGGGAGTGGCAGGTGTTGTACAGAGAAGGTAAAATAAAATCATAAACGTACAAACTGCACAAACAATGGTGTTGCTTGTAAGATGCTCTGTTACTTTCAGCTCCCCTGGACTACAATAAAAAACAGAATCATAAATGTTCACATAAAAGTTATAATTAGTTTGGAATTATTCCCAGGATTGTGATGAAAATGTATTGAAAAGCAGCTAATACTCAGAAGGTAAAGGGAGAGGAACTGTATTGCTTTGGAGCTCAGTAGTACATGTGAACTAAAATGTCTCAAATCCAGTTACATCCATGTTAGTTCTGTTGTGATAGTGATTGCAGTGGTTTCATTTTGTAAATGCACATCTGAAGTCCCTGGGATGTCTTTCTCTCCAGAAATAAATTTATAAATTCGGCTGTGTGGGTTTATATGTTTCTTTCAATCATGGCCAATCTAGTTAGCTTAGTTTGCTTGATGAACTTTCCCCTACCCACAGCAAATAGCTCTGCAAATTCAATTTAGTTCTCTGGCTCTGCTCTACAGCTGAGCCTGGCTAGCTAATCTAACAGGAGCTCAGGTATGTTGATGTGAACTGCAATCGCATCTTTTTGATTAGATACAGAAATAGTCTACATTTTTATAGACATTTTCTAGAATAAAGTTACAAGCTTAAGAGCTGCTTTGGGGGAGAAAAAAGAAAGAAAAGAAAAAGGCATATATTCTTAGGCTGGTTTTCAAAATACACAGAAGCAGTATAATATTCTATTATTGCATTAAACCACAGTGGGGAACTCACTGTTACACAGTAAAATTACATCCTGAGTAGCTTCTTAAGAGACTTGCCTGGAAAGAAATACAATTTTGTTGTTTTGTTGCTGTTTCATAGCTGAAAGCTTGCTTGGCAGCAGAGCAATGCTTTAAATTTCCTTTACAGAAAATACACAATACTTAGTGATATTCAAAATGATTCGCAGAGGAAAAATTCTTGGTATCAATGAGTTCAAGGATGGTGGTTGTCCCTTATACTGCTCTTGAAGAGAACGTGAGGGCCCACAGCCCTTTTGAAAGGTGGCAGTTCCTTTTGCTTTGGCTGGGGTAGGGTATTGCTTGTCTGGCTCTGCTCAAGTAGTAATTGTCAGCTGAAGAAAATAACAGAAAAAGGACCGATTGCTTCAGCAAAATTTATGAAAATTAACTAGCCTTTAGGTGAATTCTAACTACAAGGGGGAAAATAGTTCATGGTTTCTCTCTACTAAAACAATGCAAGTAAAAAGTGACCTAATTTCACATTGTTGTATTAACCCATTTAACATTAACTTTTATGCACTAGAAGTATAGCAGATTTAATCTTAAATTCACAGAGAGCTTGCATTTGAAGAATAAATACTGTAATTATAGCACAAACATGCTGTATTTGTCGTATGAAGCACAGCAGTTAAATTGTTGTTTCAGGCATGTATTTCAGCTTAGCTGTGATGTGAAAGTCTGAACAGCATCTCAAACAGCTTTTTACCAGAGGTATTTCAAAGGAGGGGATGGCAATAATGATAAACATTTTCATGTGTTCCCTTACTGACAGTGTTGGAGGGAATGGGCAAATAGAGAGCTATAAATCTCAGTGCATTACAGAGTTGATCAACTTTAGAGTCACTCATTCCATATTCTGACAGCCCTATCGGGGATGGAGGCATGACACACAATTTGAGCATCTTGACACATGAGAGCAATCAGTGGAGCTCTTAGTTAAAGGAAGGGTAAAAAGCTCAGGATAGAAAATGAGTGTGTAGAGGAGGACTGGACAAATACTGTAATAGAGCCATGACATTCCCTTCACAGGGAGCTGGAGATAAGAGTAGGGCTTGGGGTTTTTTGTTTGTTTTAATGCATTTATTCTGATAAGATCAATTAACCCTATGTGATAAATGATATTGCTTTATTTTGACATTAAACTTGTCCCACAGATTATTTCTGAAATCTTAACCTCATAAAGTCCCCTGAAAACCAAAGGAAAAAAAAATCCTAGTTTAGGCTTTAGATTTCCTAATGAGATTTCTACCAATGCACCAACTTAAAACCTAAACCCCTCTCATCTGACCAAGCTTGTGTGGGATTTAAAGTGAACCTGCAGTTTGCTGCTGCTCCGTGGTGCGAGTGATCTGCCGTGCAGCTCCCCTCTTCTCCAGCTCCCTGCAAGTGGATCAGAAGTTACGGCCTTGGCGTGCCCGGTGGGCAGTAAATCAGTACAAAGCCCCTGCGTGCGGTAGCAGCGCAGCAGATTGGAAAGGAGCTGGTGGGAAGAGCCTCTAATATTGAAGCATGACTTTTTGCCCTTGCTGGTGCTAAATATTACAGCTCCTTTGGTTACAGATACCTCACATTTTACTTCAAATGCTTTCAGCTAATGGGTATTTTTTATGGAAGAGCTGAAATAGCTTTTGAAGTAGCTTCCCTTTTGCCAAATGTATAATCTTTTCTGTCAACAAAGCAGCCATATATTTTATATGCTCCCATGATGCTATGAAGTCTGGCTTCTGAAAATGATTTGAAAGCCGGAAATTTAGACTGAAATCTGAGAAAGTGAATAGAATATGTGAAAGAGAACAGGGGGTAGATTTGATCCTATAACTGCCACTGTTTTGGAAAGAAAATAATATATTTCTACAGCAAGAAGAAACACAAACGTTTTAGAAAGCAATTGGAATTTTAAGCAGCAATCTGCAGTCCCTGGACAGGCAAAGCTCTCACTGACTCAAGAATAGGAGTTTTGCTTGTGTAAGGACAGTATGAGCGAATCCTATTTATGTTCTTAATCTGTTTCTCTTGCCTTCAGGGATTTAAGGAAATGAATCCTTAGCATGTGAGGAAAACATTTTCCATAATATTTTTAGTAGCACTGCTTAGATGCACAATAATCAAGCAAGCCTACACAGGTCTAAATAGAGTTTAATTTAGTTTGAAAGTGCAGTATAGTGTACTCCAAATCTCTTCTGTCCATTTTCCCAAATAGACCTGAAATTTGATAAACTAAACCTTAATTATTTTGTTATGATGATTTATATTCACATTCATGGTGCAGTATGATTGCAGAAGCGGATTTAGGAGGCACAGAGATTAATATAGGAGTGACTGAACATCCTGCTTTCTGTGTCTGAAAGTCTGGTTAACTCCTGAGGTGCCACCTTACACACATGGTCACAGCATTAACACTGGCACGCTGCAGTTCATCTGGGGCTAGATTTGGAGCCAGGTTGCTGTGGAGAGTAGCCAAGAGACAAGTACTAGTCTCTTGATTTTGCACTAGGCCAGCACCTCTTTGCACCATGCCATGTTCAAGCAGTGGAGAGGGAAGAGCCCGAAGTGATCAGCAGCCATTCACAGCTGACTGCAGAGGCAGGTTAGAACATGTAGGAGTGACCATGGTCCTCAGACAAGAACTGGACGTAGCACTGGGAAGGATGTGTAGGTCCCAGTGCCTACATCTCAGCCTTTCCCACGGCATTTGTCTAACTGGAACTGCTTGTTACATCCTTCCATAGGAGCAATGACCATGGCTCTGCTGGAGAACCTTGTAGCAGGCAATGTCTACCTGGTTAAAATAGCGGCCTCCAATGAAGTGGGAGAAGGACCCTTCTCAAATGCAGTGGAACTTGCTGTCCTGCCAAAGGAGACATCGGAGTCTAATCAGAGGCCTAAACGCTTGGATTCAGGAGATTCCACAGGTCAGTAGTGATGTTTTAGTTACCGTGTAACTGTTTCCTGGACAAACCATTCTGCTTTTGGTGAGGCAGTCCTAACAGCGTGGTGCTTTTTCTTAAATGAAGCCAGTTTGAAATTTTACGTCTCAGGACAGCTCAGCGCTGGTTTCATTCTTTTGCTTAGAAGTTTGAAATTTGCCTTTGTAATGAGAAAATTGGACTATTTAGAGTCTTACATCAATGCCAACTTTGCAGTCACTCTATTCAAATATTTGCTATAGTAGGTCCCCTATTTGACTTAAGATAGCAAATATCCCTTAGCTGGTGAGAACCTGACAGCCCAGCAGAGATGAGCTGGCATCTCAAGTAGGATTGCTGAAATTTTTGCTGGTTCTTGAAGCAGCCCAAGCTGACCTGTCAGCAGTGATTTACTGGCATATGTTTTCACTGAAGAAGTCAGCCCACCTGTAGTTCTCTGGAGAAAACTGTGCATTACCTTGAGTAAATTTAGATAACTTCAGTGGTTTCTCCGTGTAGGAATGGAATAACAAATTGCCTTTGTCACAGAATAGGGTTTATCTGAGTACCTTCTCACTGTTTTTAAAGCCATTTGGGGATGGAAGAGCTAGTAATTATTCAGGTATATTACCCTTTCAGCCTTTGCTTGTTGCTACACACTGAACTGTGAGTAAAGCACAGAGATTTTTCTTACTGAGTTTCTCTTCCATCCTGAAATTCAGTGGTATTTTAGGCCTGGATAAGCAAACAAAGTAAGGCCTGCAGGATTAGATCAATAGGCATAAGAAGTCAAAGCATAAAAACAACTGAGCCCTCCTAGGGGACAGTGCCTGGAATTGCCCAGGGCTCTTCCCTTTCTTCTCTAGTGGCACCCCGGGGCCAAGGCTGGAGAGAGCTTGCTGATGCTGTAACGACCAGCAAGGTGTGTGCTGTGGGGCAGTCCCTTATTCCCCTCCCAACCTGCGGCTGCCTACGCTCCTCTGTCTGTGTTACGAGTTTTATTTTCAAAATTGGCAAAATGTATGACAGAGAAGGTCTGGAAATTGCATTAAAAGGAAGCATTTGTCCTTGTGGTTGTGATTGTAACCCTGTTCATTTCCTGAGCGGGAGCAGGGAGGAACTGTTCATATTTACTGAGCCTTTCCATGTTCTTTTTTCACTATAGCTTATTCTGACTATTACCATCTGGACCAGAAGTCAATGACTGGCATTGTTGTTGGAGTATGCATAGCCTTGACCTGCATCCTTATTTGCATTCTGATCTTAATCTATCGCAGTAAAGCCAGGTATGCTTTTGTTCTTGAAAAGTGACCTCTAAGTTCTGCTCCTGTATGATTACAAGTCACTCGGGACATGCCTTCTCCTCCAGAAGCTCTAAGTTCTCTGAAGCTCTCTGTGTCTTCACCTATTCTTATCAGAAATGGTAACAAAGCCCCAGGCTTTTTTGGTTGTTCCTGCACCATCCTAGACCCCACTACAATGGAAAGAAGGAAGAAGCAGTAATCGGTAGTGCTTTGACAAGTAAATATGAGGCAGGCATCCAAACAGAACCCTTTCAAGTCAGATAAGCATTCTGCTTTGCATCATCTGTTTTGTTTTGTTTTGTTTTTCCTGCATAACCCTCTGGCCTGCACAGTCTTGGCTTGCAAGACATTAACCCCTTGGTACTGCTGGAGAAGAGCTCCCTCCAGCCAAGGAAAGAGGGGACATGAAGCAGTTCCAT
>NW_010584774.1:913307-931666 GCF_000705375.1 Tinamus guttatus | reverse complement strand
GCTGTTATGGAGCATAAACTGGTTCAATGACTTTCCCCATAATTTGGGGATCAGAACAAATACATGATCTTTGCAAAAAATAAACAAAACTGCCTGGAAGTATATTTTAATAACAAGAACTTTGTAGGACACATGCAGGAGAAAGTGTGGAGGGGGAAATAGCCTCTATATAGCATGGCAGAAAGGCCTTAGTGTTGTTAGTGGTTACATCTTCCAAGTAGTATTACTGATCATGAAAATTCCTGTCTGCACATAAGCTATTGCCTAGTCTGTTTGATTAACTGAAAACAGATGTTACTTTTTTTTCACAAGGAATAACATTTAAATTTCAAGAGAGTTAACACTATCATATAGTAAAATGTAAATGTCAAAAGTATACCAATATTGCCAGATTAATAATAGCATTGCAGTTTTACCTTTAATTTTATGCATTTTTTTTCCTCTGGGTCAATTTTATTTTTGCTTAACATTGTGCAGGAAAACATCTGCTCCTAAACCTGTGCAGCAAAGCACTGACCAGCTGTCACATACCAGCATCTCATTAGCCAGTGCTAATGAGGTGGGGAAGAGTATTGAAGGAATTGCAGAGAATGAAGAATCACTATTGCCAATGATAGTGGGAAACAGCTTCATCGATGCTAAGGTACTGTGAGCTTAACGCATTGCCAAAACTGAGATCTTTCATTGTAATTCATCACTATTACTTATGATTTCTTACCAAACTTATCTAAACTACAAACTAATGGCAACTTTATTAATGTGACAGGCACAAGCGTAGCAACCCCACAGTCAAATTTTCAAGACTCATTTTCAAGTTCAGCCAGAGATCTACTTTAATACATTTGTCTTACCCTGTGCTCTGCAGATTGCCAAGTTTGCCGCTGGCACAGTGTCAAAGGATAAACACTCCATAGGCTCGCAGCTGTTCGGAGGTCCCTGCTGGCCCAAAGATTTTCTATTATAACACCAGGAAATAGATGAGGGCCCTTTTCAGCACCTAGACAAGTTAATGCTTCACTCTAGTCAAGTATGGCACTAAACAGATAATGAAAGAAAATATCATCTTTTCTTTATTTTTTTAGTAAGATAATATCTTTTGTAAACTTGTACTTGTTCAAATTGTAATATAATCTAGATGACAGGATGTGTCAGTGGATCTGTAGTCCCTTCCTGTAGAATCTCACAGTCCAAGTGTTCAGTCTGATAAAAACGCAAGTCTGCCCTACATGCAGACTTAGTGATTTGAGGCATATTCCATATACATTGCAAACCTGAAGGGAGCTGTTCCCTGGGGATATTTGAAAGAACTGGAAATTTGTGGAAAAGAACCCCAGTGGAAACACAAACCCTGTGTCAGTAAATGGTCACATCGTAAGTAGCAGAGTAGGAGCAGTGGTGGAGGGCATGTTTCGGTAGGGCATGCCCTACCCCTTGCATCTGCCCTGTGCATTTGCCAGGTTGAATAGATCTGGTCTTCTAATCGCTTTAAGCAGTAGAAAAACACTGAATCAGTATGAATACACAAAAACTGTCCGAGCTGTGAGATTTCCCTTGTCTCTCTTTTGAGCTTGGAGCTGATGGGTAGGAATAAAAAATATTTTCATATATCTTAGATGTTTAGTTTGCTTTCTTTCTCTATTGTAGGGAGGATCTGATCTGATTATCAACAGCTATGGGCCTGTCACAAAGGCCAGCTGCAAGAAAAGGTGGCTGTTCTTCCCAGATATGAAGAAGGTGAAAACAGAGGAGGTAACTGGTCCAGGCAGAGTTTCCTCCTGAGTTTGTAAAGAGGAATCTTAGTTTTCTATTTATTGAAAAGTAGAATTAGCCACCTAAACTTTAATGGATGGTTTCAGTGGCATTAAGATTGATGTAGCAAAGTCTTCTAGCAAAATCATGTGAAGAAGTTTTTCATTTCCTGCCACATGTTGTCAGATATTGTAGCTTTTCACAGTTAGCTGATTGCCTGTGCTCTCTCAGTGAGCAAAAGGATTCCTGTATACATCTGCAGGGGCTCAATATACATATGGGTTGAACATATATTTCTAAAAACAAATTAAACAGAAACATATGAAGACTCCCCCACTACTGTGACAACTATAACCCTAAGTTTGTCGAAGAAAAAACAAAAGAGTGAAATGAAATGATTAACACAAACTATCGAAGGATTTTGGAATCTGAGCAAAAAGTGTCTGGCTTCTGAAACTGTTGATCTGGCTGAACCTGCTATTTGCATGAAAAATACAGCAGCTTAAAAATGAAGTGTTAAACCAAATCCTGAACATTGTCATGCAAATTCACACCCACTAGGCATCTAAAATATGTTTATTGAATTGTAACTTGTATTGTACTCTTGTATATTTAAGCAATAGGAAGCCTTGCTATTCATGCTGTGAATTCATATTTCAAAATATTTGCAGGAGCATCTGTGTATTTCCAGTGCCTCTCTGAACAAAATATTTTCTATCATCCAAGAAGTAATGCCTAAAGAATATGTATGAGGAGATGGAAGAGAGCTCTACGCAAGTGTGTTTTTAAAATACCAGACAGGTCTCTCTAGTGAAATCATTCTTGGTTAGCCATGCTTGGCTGGAAGGGATTATTTTGTCTAGCGTGAAAGAGAAAAGTATAAGCAAGACTTGAGACTGATTCTTTTTATCTTCATGTAGGAAAGCCCAAATTGCTCTTCCAAGGCAATGTTGTTGCAGGCCCTCTGGCACATATACGTTAGGCAGTGCAGTGAAAACTCAAATGATGGCGCAGGTTTACAGAGATGGAACAGCCTTTTTCTCTCCTCTTTTTCAGCCTCAGGGAAGATTTGCCCAGGCAGTGTGTCTGTACCAGCCAGGCACCACTGTGCTGATCAGCGAGGATGACTCCCCCAGCTCCCGCGGCCAGCAGTCGAATTTCCAGGTGCCATTCAGTGTTGTTGCTGATACAGAACATTCAGCCAACAGCGAAGGAAGCCACGAGACCGGAGACTCTGGGAGATTCTCTCACGAATCCAACGATGAGATCCACCTCTCTGCTGTGACTGGCAACACCCCTCCCACCACCGCTCCTTTTGAAGGCAGTGACTCGGGCACGAACGTGATGAACCCTGCTTTAAGCAACTGCAAAGAGTGTCCCCTGCCATTCGCTGCTGACCAGCCGCCTACCTCACCTCTTCAGATACAGTCTGCAGTGCACAACTGACGTCCGTAGGCCCTGCCAAGCATTCTCGCAGGATGTGTCTGTTCGAAGGACAATGAACAGGAAGCCAAAGCTTTTTGTGGGGAGCCTGACTAATCTAGCAGGTGATCCCATATTTCTGTTGAATGTTTCCTTCCTTTTTTTGTTTGTTTGTTTGTTTTTAAAACTCACTCATTTTGAATGTTCAGTGGTGAACAAATATGAAAGGACAGTGAAGATTTCTGACTAGAGTTAAAAATGTATCACTGGAGCAAAGGGAAGGCTGCTGGCCTTTTTGCTGACTATCTACCTCAGTTTGCCGAGAGGTGAACTCTGAATGATAACTGCTTTACCTCATCTGTGTTCTAGTTCATCTCAGCTGTGGAACTGATGATACTTCCTAGTAGTGTTGCTTTAGTTTGAATTTCTTTCTTTGGATGCTGTGTGTAGAGTGTGTGTGTGTATGTGTGTGTGTGCGCGCGTGTGCGCACAGTGATCAGGGAGTTGTATAGGTAGATGAACGAGATTGTTTAGCTGAAGCTCTGTCTTTAAAAAGAAGGAAACCTCGGAGTATAAAATGCAATGATGGCTGTCTCAGAGGAAGTTAAAAACTGGGAAAACAGGGGTTGGTGCTTTCAAATATACAGCCGCATCAAATCTTTTGTATCTTTTGGCCTCTCATAGCCCCAGTAAGCCTAGGACAGTGCCTTTCCCCCTAAAACTTGTGCCAGCGACTCCTTAGGGCTCTGGGGACATGTTGACTTCCCCCAAACGACAAGACATTGCCTCTGTTGAGAGTTAATGCTAAAAAGCATGGCAAAATGAAGAAGTATTTAGCATTTCCAGCCAGCTCGTCTCTGCCTGAGAGTCATGGACTAGACAGTAGGGCTGAGTATTCCACTATCTCAGTACTTCTTGGCAACAGTGCCTTGAGTTAGAGATTATGAAATTATTGATTTGCCTTTTTAGTATTCATTAAGTTGCTTTAGAGTACAGAAGGATGCCTTAAATGCTTCTTAGCTGTTACCGGGTGAACTGTATGGTGAGCCGGTGCCCAGCGGCACAGGTCCTGCGAGCGCTGCCGCGTGTCCCAGCCCCGCCGTTAGGCCGCGGCGCCGCCGCTCGCCTTGGCCTGCTCTGCCCTCAGCCAGGCCGCGGCGCTCAGGGAGTCCCCCGACCATGAGCCAACCCACAACTCTGATGAGTCTCCCATGAGAAACAGAAAGTCAGAGCTTTAGCTGAAGAGTCTGTTGAAGGAGGTGAGTATTGCTACTGCCTCACACCCATACAATTCCTGTTTTATACTACCTCCTTTAAAAGATATTCTAGTGTTTTTATTCCTTTTTTTTTTCCTGTACTCAGGGAACAGTATGTTACTTTTGAGCTGCGTCACGGAAACGTGGAGCAAACTTGACAGGGTATCTTGTTTTGTTTTTTAACAGGAGAGAAAGAGGAGGCTAGATTCATCTAATGTTATATACTTGCCCATATCCATAGAGAGTCCTGTTCTCGCCTCCTCCTCTTTCCCCATTTTACTTTAAAAATAAAATAAAAATATAAAAAGAAAGTTCAAAGCTTGATGTTTTGACAAAGCAACCGTAGGAACTCCTGGCTCCATTTAAGTCTGTCAGAATTCCCACTGACTTAACTGGGGCCAAGATGTCCCCATTAGGGTAGGCAGTCTGGCTTTTGTATCATCCCTTCTGCATCAAAGGTGATCAGAAGTCATCAGTAAGCCCTACTGTTTTGTCTGTTTTATTTTGGTGAATCAGCCTGTAGTTACTGTAGATGTTCAGCTTATAACTGTTTGCTAGTTCCAAGCCAGACAGTCCATGTCCACCTCTTCATACTAGTGTTGATTCAGAGACTTTAAAAGTAATCTTGTACCAAAGAATTTTCTGTAGCAGATGCGTATTTTCCAAAAATGACTGAACTAGTTAAAAACTATAGGTTTGAAGAGCTGAATATTTTTTATTGTATTAGTAGTTACTAACCCAAAACAATAGGGCTCCTATTGATCGTAGCAGTCGAGTGCATAGATGAGCTGTGTGCTTCTACAATTGTTAACAAGAGCCTTTAAAAAAAGCTATAATAATACCAGCAGATATCTCCAAAGACTTCCGAGTGTAATTCTTTTCTTCAGCATGTAGTTGATCAGTAATACAGTATTAAATAAAATATTTTTGAACAGTTTTTATCTACTTGCTGAAGAAAAAGAAAACTTTTTCACCAAAGATTTATTTTTGGTCTCATCAGGCAAAATGTTTAGTGTACAGCAGAGAACTGTTTCTAGTTAGGTAAAAGTGTGAATTAATGGAAACTAGATTAAGAATGTAACTGTAGCATGAAGTTTCACACTTCATCTTTCTGATTAGCCTCTTTTATTAGTTTCATTCAGAAAGAGCTGATGGTAACTATTTGCTTCTCCAAAGACTTGTTTGCTGTGAGTACTGAGAACTTGATTTAACAATCGATTAAACTGGTTTGTAATTTCTGCCCTACATTGCAGGCAATATTCCAAATCCTAAACATTTTTTTCATGATAGAGATACACCTTGTAGTTTAATCTGTGAATAAGTTGAATTTCATGTAACATGGGTCTAATCGATGCTCTACCTTCAATAGTCAAAGATCAAAGTATTCTATTTATTAAAGAACAGCACATCAGTCAGTTGATGTTTTTTTTTTCCTTAAAGTACTTTCTAACAGCAAATAAAGAAAACCAAAGATATTTAAGGTTACCTCAGCATATAGGCAAGCCTAGTTAGACATTAATTATTCTGTTTCTTTTTTTTTAATTTTTATGTTAAACAAATATAATGTTCCACAAATATAATACGTTTCTTCAGAACCCCGTTCACATTCATAAGCTTCCCATTTATTTGTCATGCAGTTATTTCTAGATGTATTTTGATTTTTCTTCCAGAACAAAAAAATATGATCTAATCAAAGATTTGCAGCCCATTGTTAATTTTTCACAATATTTGCAAAAAAAGCATCTTATCATTGAGAAGACAACCAGTGTGAGCAAAGAAACCTCCAGAAAAAAATATATAATTTGATATTGTCTCTGCTGAGCTCAGTAGCAGAATTCCTCATGATTGAAACACTGCAAAATCTGACTTGAAGTGTAGATGACTTATGTCATTGAGGTGAAAGCATCAAATAACAGGTATGATATTAATGCATGAAGTTTCTTAAGTCATACCTGTTGCAGCCTAGGAAATCCCAGGTTTTTATGTGTAAACTTCATTCATTCCATTTGTCTAGGAAGAGCCGGCAGCACAGCAGGCAAAATGGGTACAGGTTTTCCAGTAATTTTTCTTGGTTATGTCTGTGGTCACTGGGTCCTGGAGAAAGCTTTATCATTTTTTAATTATGAATTTTACTAAATATGTTCTGGAAGATGAACATAAATATGGAATTTAGTGTTACACTATGTTAATTGATTTTGTTTAATTGTTTTAAGAATGAAAGAGCCATGGTTGGTGTAATGAGCGTATATGTAACCCCTGTATTTAAAAACAAGAGAAAATGTTACTGTTGATGTGACTTGAAAAGCATAAAACCTTACAGAGGAGATCTGGAAACTGGCTTTCTAGGTTCCCTGTGTTGCCCTTCCCATGCATCAGCAGCGCCCGCTCTGCGGGACGCGCAGCGGAGCCAGACGCCCCGTCTGCGCAGTCACACTCCTCACAAGGAAATAACATTCCCATCTCTCAGCAGTTATCCGGGATAACTGGGAATGTCTATGCCACTCAGAACTTGGCTATATCAGTAGATTTTTTTAATAGCTCTGTTCTTAAAAAGAAACTTGAAAGTCTACATATCGCTTAATAACTTTCCATATTAATTGACCATTTTCTGTCAAATTTATTGGATGTTAACAGAAAAAAAGTACTAAGATATTCCCATGCCTGTTTTTATTATATTTAATACTTCCCACTTTAGTTTTATCCCTTGTTTTAGACCAGGAGCTAAATCTTGTTTAGCTTCTTCAAACTGGGGTCCTTATCCTTTATCTTTTAAAGTCAGTGGGAGATTTCACTTTCATTTCTGTGATGAGATTCACATGGGATTCTGCTGATTTCAGTTTGCATGATCTAGCCAAAAAAAATCAGCTATCACTTTTTTTTTTCTTTTAAAGATCTTCTCAGCATTTTACTACTGGTAAAGGACAGAATTTCTAACTGTTAGAATTCCTATTAGCAAACAGGTTTTTGCAGAACAGCAAGTTACCACGCAGCAGGAGCCCACTGTAACTCTGCATGCATGCAGCCTACAGCCAATACTGAGTATTTCAAGGCAGTTTAACTCTGCTTTTAGTGCAAGCTAACTCAGATTGAACTACTTAACATTTGCTGCAGCTTGATCATGCGCAAGAATAATTATGATGGACTGTCTGAGTCTCAGTAATATGTTAATCTAAAGCAGTTTTTGAGCCCTGAGCAAGAGCAGGGCTTTTGCCCTTTGTTAAAGAGTGAAGTTCTGGCAGAACAGGTTCCTTTCCTAACAAGGGGGCCGCTTTTCAGTTCTGCAGGGCGCTGTGTGTTCAGCCCTAAACCTCCTTGCGACCAGTTGAAGAGATAGCTGTGCAGATGTAGCTCTGGTGATGTTCCACACAAGTCAATTTGCTGGATCTGCTCTGTTAAAATGGAAAAGCAGAATTTCACCCAGTATGTGCTAAGGGTACTTGTAAATTCCTGTCAGGCGGCGCCTCTTTTGTTCTGACTTGCTGGATTACAGCACTGCCAATGCACAGTAATTCCTAATGGTACAGATTAATTCCTAATGGAGACGTATTTGACTGTCTCCCGGAAATACTAAGCGCTTTTTTATAGTAACATAATTACAAATACACTTTTCATTAAAGCACATATTTTGGAGGCAGGGTTTAAAAGCACTATTCTTCAACCTGAGTCCAAAATCCAAACCACCTCATGTTAAAATAATCCCTTTTTGTTAATATAACCATTTTACAGAACCACAAATGCAATTTGGGTAAAGTTCTGCTCTCAGTCCTGATATAAATGAAGTTTAACCTTATTTCTGTGGAATTTTTCTAGATTTACACTACAACTTTGCCTAATTTACTCCAAGGGGACATAAGCTCATGCTTGATGTTTTGCTGCATCAGGCCCTCTGGTTCCACTGTGAGTTGAGCTCATTATGGAATTGCTCAGGCTCTCCCATGTTACATGTACTTGCATTGCATCTGCCTGGTGTGTTCTCAGTAAAGACTGAAAAGTATATGAAAAACTTATAAAAATGTTGCTTTTTGGTTGTTTGCCTTTTGTGTTTTAAGTGGTGAATGAATTGCCAGTGTGGGAGCCAGGTGTGTATCTCATACTGTGGTGGTCTGGATCCTTTCACTCCGTGTGCCATTTCCCTCTAAGGGCGGCAGTGGCCGACCGGCTGATGGAGGATGGAGCTGAATTGTATTAATTTTATATTTGTCTCAGGGGATCAGCTCCGTGAATTCCATTGCATGAGGAAGGCTAATGTTTGCCCTGATTTGAATGTAACTTTTTAATGTCTTTTAAAAATATATTTTGTTTAATAATGTGGATTTGTTTTTCTCTTTATAGCATTTTAGTGAATGTTATCTAGTGTGTTGGTTCTTTTTTTTCCCCTCCAGGGTTGTTTATATGCTACCCCAAGGTCATGCCAAAAATTAATAGAAGTTTAAATGCCAAATGTTTATGAAACTGCTGTCTGGATACTGATTGATTGCACAGTTTAAATAAAAGTTTTCCTTAGTAAAAGTGCGTCTTTAAAAGAATTTCATTTTAGTGTCTCTAATAGCTCAAAACAAGGAAGCTGTAGTAAATGGCTTTCAGGAGGAAGCAGCACCTGCCTTGCAGTGTTGGGTCTATGAAAATGTGCAGTTTTGCTGCGTCCATTCCCAGCTGCCTTCTGAAACCCCGTATCTTCCTTGGCAAGTCATGGCCGAGGTTCACCCTCCCTGCCCAGCACTCGGGTAGAACTGGTTTGTATCGTTTTCAAGCGTGAGGGTTGCCTTGCAGATGCAGAAGCGCACCATGGCAGCGGCACTGTGATTTGATGAGCCAGGGGCTCTGGGGAGGCAGCATCAACACGCAGAGAAACATTCCCTGGAGAACCGGTGCCTCGTGGCAGTGCCGGTGCGCAGAGGTTTCCTGTGCGTCTCCAGGGATAAGAAGTGCAGGTCCCTTACGGGGCAGCTGCCGCAGCTGCCTCCAGTCAGGGCATGAGCCTTTCCGCTCAGGTGCAGCTTCTGCTGCTGAATTGGGCTCCCTGGATTCTACACTAAAAACATGGTGTCTTCCTTACCTTTTAAAATCAGAGAAGACAAAGGAAATCTAAAAAGCCTCCTGCTGCTGCTTTATGAATCAGGGCTGCTCTTATCTGTAGAGTCTGCTTAGGAAACAGTTCTGCGCAGTGGGTAGCTTGTGTGGCCGTTATCCCTGGGAGTATTACAGAACCAGTTGGAGTGTCTATTTGTAAACAAACTCTAAACCAAAATTTCTTCTGTGTGTATATGTGAATAAACGCACAATGAAATACATTTTTTCAGAGGTAATTGAGAAAATGTGGCCCCTGCTGAAAAAAATAATCTTAGCAGTGCACTTATAAAAATGAATAAATGTTAAATATAACAGATGTGTTATATTTAAAGGCATAATGAAGCTTATCTAACAGCTGGGGAGCAATCAGCCTTGGACCATCCAGTGACATGAAACATCTACTAATGCCGTCTACCAAAGATGCTGATCTTTTTCTAAGAACAGCAGCAACCACCTGCAGTTCTTGATTATGTTAGTGCTGATTAGTACAGCTACATTTCTGCACTCTAGAATCTTCATTAGCAATAAATAAATAATAACTTACATCTCAAGGAGTCATCATTTCAAAGAAAAGCTTCAAAGTGAAGCCTTGGTCTGTGACCCGATGCGGTGCCACCCGCTTGCAGTCTGCCACCAGACAGGTGACCTCTCCCATTCAGCTCTGCGGGCCACTTCTACTGCATGTCCACATTAACTGACATGATAAAGTTATTTCTTTGTTCAGTTTATCAGGGGCATCAAGCTACTGTTTTCATTAGCTTTTTTTTTGTTTTTGGGAAAATAGCTTGAGAGCACAAAGACCAACCCTGTGCCACACGCTGCGGGTTGCTCAGCCCCCGGCAGGGCAGGGACGCGCGAGGGGCAGGATGGCGGCAGGTGAAACGCCCTCGTGCTAGGCCGGGTGAGCAGCAGTTGCTCGTGGGTGGACTCTCCACTTCGTCGCTTTGTCCTTATCCTTTCACTCAGCAGATAAAAGCGACTTCTGTCACGAAGCAGAGTCACAGGGACTGGCTGTCTCTGCACAGGGTACCAGGCCTTAGTGGTGCTGCGTGCCCCAAGGCCTAAAGTGATGGCAAATATGACTAAAACCAGCCTGGTTCTCCTACAAATCTGGTGCTCTGGCAACTGCAGGTGTGAAATTTCCTTTGAATCTAAAGACAGGCTGTTAGTTACCTCTGTTTTCCTTACATTTATTCCTTATTCTTCTGAAAATTTACATGTAAATCTAACTAGGTTTTCTGTTTGGGTATACATAAACAGTTGTCATCCGCAGGATGGTAACACTTGTTATCGTATCTTAATTCTAACAACTCTTCACCCAGCGGTGAAGAGGATGGGATTTTAACAGCCCTCACGTGTCTGCCCACAAGCATGTCAGGTAAGCAAAGCTCAGGCTTGACAGAGAGACACTCCAGTGTTTGTGGCTGAAAGCTCAGGCTTACTTTTCTTTAGCTTTCTTTAAATACTGTTATGGATTAGACTATTGCTTGTAGATTATAGTGATTTACACCAGAATGCATGTAGAAAGCTATGTAGAACATGCAAATAATTCAGCATCTAGCTGTATCTCACTGAAAGATGAAATGCACCGACACCCTTCGTCGAAAAGACCTGCGCTCTAGCAAGATCTGTGCTCTTGCTAGATCTCTAGCAAGAGTTCTGGGGCTAGCAAGGGTTTGGGTGTCAGCTGCTCTGTGAGAGACTTCTGCCTTTACTGTCATGGTAATGACAGCTATTTGGGGCACGCAATCTTGGTATGGCCTTGTTGAAGCTTCTAACATCAGCATTGTAGTGAGAGGTGCCATGAATCCCTGTTTGGCTACCAGAACCATTCGCGATTGGTGATGCTTTTCAGCAAAGTTGTTGGATTTCCTCAGGATTTCTCTGGAGAGATTGCGCACGCAACCAGAAGATGAACAAGGCTCCAGACAGGTGCAGGGGATGTTGCGTTCTCTGATCTTCTGTAGTTTTGAAGAAGGAAAGTGATTTTTGTGGGTGACTGAGAAGGTGTTTCCTATTATACTGCTGTGGATGAAGTGTGAAACCAAGACCCAAAGCTCTGGATTATGCTTTACTTGGAAATAAAGACTGGGAACTCCCCAAAGGTCATGTTAACAGAATGGTTTTGACTCTCCTCCTAGCTGCATGGCAGTATATTGAGAAAGAAAAAAAAAAGAAGAAGAGATCTTCATGAGCAAAGTGAGCAAAGCAGCAGCAGATTTCTGGCTGGGCTGCTGGGCTGTGGCACCACAGGAAAGCAGAGAAGGTGCTGCTGTCACTACAGCCTGTAACAGTGCAGGGTGCGCTAGGAAATGAATTCTCTGCTTTGCTGGTGGTCAGCACCGGGATAAAAGCGGCAGAGGTTAAAGCATGCTGGCTCCTCGCTTCTTGCTGTTTTTAGTGATATTAGCTGAAATCATTCCCACTCAGCTGCTTGCTCACAGCCTTCCTTATGTTAGGTTATACAATTTAATTGGAAGTAAGATAGTTTACAGCAGATTGTGAAGTAAAAATACAAATGATTTCCATTAAAATGACATCATTTGTGTTAGCAACCATCATACTTTGGAATAGATTCTGAATATTTAAGAGTCAATAACAGCTTGCTTAGTCGCTATCTAATAAAACAATCTGGCTTTGCTTTGCACAAAGCCCACAGAGCTGAGGCAGAATGAATTACTTGAAGATTTCCAGCTTCAAAGAGCAAGTTAACCCCAAGCTGGAGTTCTAAGTATTTCAATTAAAATGCTTCTACAAAATGAAAAGCAAGACAACCTTTAGTTTGTAAAAGAACAGAATTCTGATACTGGCTTTTACGACACTTCACATAGGAATGACTATGTTAAAGTGCAAAGTGCCCTCTTTTTAGTACTCCACCTCCCGCATTGTCATCTACTGTGGTAAGATAAAAAGTGGTGAAGAGGCTCTGGGAATGGGGAGTCCCTGCAGCACGGCCTAGCTCTAGGCAGCGGGTCAGAACCCAGGTCTACCCCAGGAGCAGGCTGAGCGGTTCCTGCGCGGCCGCTTCGGAGGCCGGGCCCCGGCCGTGCCCTGTGGGCAGCGTGCGCTGCCTGGAGCCCCGTCCCGTGGCTCTGGAACCGCAGCGCGAGCGCTCGGGGGGCGGCTGTAGCGTAGTCCTCTTCCAAGAGGAGCCTGCTGCAGCCTGCTGCAGTGTTCAACAGGGTTTTGAGGGGTTTTCACGGTGCTTCTCTTCCGTAGCCCACCGAGGTCAAGGCTCCCAGGCCGGCCCTGCAGATGGCCAAATGGCAGGATTCTTCTAGAAGAAGTGCAGCTCCCTGAATCCTCTACCCTGCACATTGCAGATTTCAAATTGTACCCATTAGGCATAATGCATGTCAAGCTAGTTAATCCAGTCTGGTGTTTACAGGCAGATAGCGCATATATTTAAAATAATTAGTTCCACATTCATTTTTTTAAATCCTGGATTTCCTGTGAATTTTCATCCAGGGATTAGGGAAGCTGCTCTCAGATGCAATGGATGAATGTGGCATCTATGTAACTAGGTCACACTGTACTTCGGTATATTTAGTTATTTGTTTTTGTGTTCTTCCCCACTTTTCCTATAGAATAAACAAATGACGTAACTAAGTTTGATTCCTAATTTCCTTGTAAAGGATGGCAGAATTCTGAGATTTCATAGTGGGCTTTTTAGTGCATTTTTAAACTGCGTGTTAATGATACATTTTCTTTCTTATAGAAGATTATTTTCTTGTTGCTTTAGCTGCCTTTTCCTTTAATAGTCCACAAATCCCAAAATTCAGACACTAGCTGGTTTCTGCTTCTTCCCAGCAGATCTCCTATTACTCATTGTTACTTGTTCAAAGTAGATTTCAGGGTGTTTGCTACTGTATTCCAATAAACATCAGCCTTAAAAAAATTAAATTAACTTATAATTGCTAAAACAAATTGTGTAGCACATACTGTCATGCACTAGTTGACTGTCTTCTAACTACCTTTCCTTCTTTACCTGCTTGTTGTGGAAATGCTCGGTAATCGTTGCACATATATGAGATCTCATAATAATAATATATGTAACATTAATGACATTTTTGTACTAAGATTTTGATTCTGGTTGCTGCTTTAATAATACAGCTGGCATCTGGGCATCCTGCTCTTCCCTCTGGATGGAGGACAAGGCAATTGGTACCATTTATCTGATGTGACTGCAAAGCCGTTCCTCTTGATGGACACATTTTTGCTAAAATTTGCCCCCATGCTCAACTCTTTACCCATATCCTTCCCACAGAGATCACATGCACCATCATCCCTAAAGCGGGAGAGGCCAAGCAGCAGGCAAGATTAATACAGCGGTTCTCAAAGAGAAACCAGAGCAGTAACATCAGACACGGCTGGTGTCTAAATCTAAGGTTGGAGGGTTGTAACCCTGAGCTGAGCAGCAGTGTTTTGTTTCACTGCTAACACTTGTTGGTTCCAACAGAAGATACTGGATGGCAAGTCAGTGGGTTCAATCTATTCCTTGGTGCGTTCCGTGCCCCGGATACAAACTCTGTAACGCTTAGCAAAGTCATTAGGTCTGGAGCCAACAGCTCATTCATAACCAGTTATTTCAAAGTCAGTGTGGCCTTCGCAGAAAACCAGGAAAGGCTCCAGAGAGAACTGAGTAAGTGCAGAAAATAAAAAACTTGCTTTGCATCAAATCATGGTAAGCAGGAAAATGGAAAGGATTAAAGTTGATAATCCAGAAAGAGTAAGAAATTGCATTTCTTTCATTTCCCCACAGAGTGTCCCCATTCCACTGCTCACTGCTCAACAGGAGGACACTTCGAGTAGGGAAATAATTCATGTTAAAGAACACCCTACAAAAATTTGTTAACAGTATCTCTTTCTCTTTTTAAAATATATTACCTTGATAGCCTTAACATGACAAAACTGAAAGTTCAATTTTACTTATCCTATAGGAAGAGGAGAAAGAAATATGTTCTTTGATGACAAGAAGATCAAATGAGTTCTTTGAGCACATATATAAATCCACTGGATTTGTCAAAACTTTTGTACTTATACTAAAGTACTATATTTCATACTAAATAATCAGATGTCCTTCTTCATATTGTAAATATTTAGGTTCTATATTTATTAATCTTTAACATACTGGTGAGAAAATCTTATAGTTTTAAAACGCTGGATAAATTTTAGGAGGTTTATCTGTCATGCATTGCACTGCAAAGTACTGTTGGCAAGAGTGTCTAAGCAGATTGAAACCTTTTTCCTTCAAATGCTTCCATGTTGTTTTATAACTGTCAAAAAATAAATAAATAAAATAATAAACAAAAAGAATGCAGTTGGCCATGCTGAGTTTAACAACTGCCCAATAATTTAACTAACTCCAGTATTGATATGACATTAGGATGCTCTTAGTACACATTTTGGGGACTGTTTTTTGATCAGTATGTGAATAATTTGTCTCAGGAGGTTTAGAAGAATGCATCATCAGCCAGTGATTTGCTATGTTGTTAGACAAAGGCATGATCATTTGCAAGCTTTTAACTCGATATCAGCTACATAATGTATAAGATGGAAGAAAACTAATGCAATTGGCTAGGGAAAAGCCTACATTCTTTCATTCTTTCATCGAATAATTGGTAAAACATTCTGTTCTTTGCTTTTTTTTTTCCTACAAATAGTTTTGTATTCATTTTGGATTAATGTTGAAACCTGATTATATTTTGTTTTGCACTTTGTATTATGCAGATGATTGCTTAATGCAAAAGTTCAGACAGTCTTAATTTTTGTTGATTAAAAGCAGAAATGAAACAGACGTCAGCTTGTGAGACCTGGTTTGCATCAGGCTAACAGCTGTATCATTCACCAGCAGGCAGTTTGCACTGAAATAGCTCCAGTGATTTGTGCTCCGACTCTTTTAGTTACAGTTCCAATCCCTGAGAGTGGCAGGGACTCCAGATGCGCAGTGAGTGCACGTGGAGGAGGCAGTACAAGCCCTTAGATGACAGCAGCACGCTGTGGATCCACGGCTCTGTTATTTCTCGCTCTCTGATGATGCAGTGCAGTGTTGAAAGTTCAGATGCTATGACAGTATCAGTGGTGACTGACAAAAGAACTTCCTTTACCTCCTGGTAGTTTGTACAGAAAAGCCTTTTCTATAGCCTTAAAAAAAAATGAATTCAGAAGGCAAAGTACTTAGAAATCACCTAAATAGTTTTCTATACATAATAATATTTTAAGGCCTAATGTGTCACATGTGATTGAAGTTGCTGTTATCTCACTGAATCTACCTTTTTCAACAGTCATGTGAACTAAAAAAATATTAAGCTTCCTTACAAAATAGTAATGGTTCACAAATGGGTACTCCAGCAAGAAGCAAGAACTTTAGTTGTTGTTAAGAAAAAAATTAGCTCAAAATCACAGAATCCTTCAGGTTGAAAAAGAATCCTCTGAAGGTCTCTACTCCTGGCTCCCGCACAAAGCAAGGTCAGCTCTGAACCCAGGCCAGGCTGCTCTGAGTTTAGGGTCCTAAAAATCCTAGAAAAGAACAGATTCCAAAACATCTCTGGCTCCTGGACCAATGTCTCATAATGATTTTTTTTTTACTGTCATATCCAGTCAGAACTTTTTGTTGTTGTTGTTGCTGTTGTTGTTGTTTTCAATTTATGACCATTCTCTTCAGCCTTCTGCTCGCACTTAGTAAAAAGCCTGGCTCTGTCTTCCTGGTAACCTCCATTTAGAGGTTCCATATTGGACGGCTGCTATTAGGTCCTTCCTAAGCTTTCTTAATTAATGCTAAGCTTTGAGAGAAAGAAATGCTGCAGTAATTTTAGGACCACAAATGGGCAGCAAAGTGAGCGGTATCGTAATCACAGTTTCTGCTGACTTCTTTGGCATGCTGGTGCAGGCACCCTGGGCATGTGAGTTCACTTCAAGCACTTGCCACCCCAGCCATTTCAAACACAGCTTCAGAAGTGAAGAGTCAGTTCCCCAGAATTTCACAGACCATGCAGTGAAAACCTCAGTGCAAGCTAAAGCTGAAATTGGTTGAACGGCAGAACAGATGTTTTTTTTTGGCAACTGGAGTACTGGGCAAAATCAGAATTCCCTGCTCACATCTCTGATGCCGACGATCTCCCCCTAGAAACCTTTACAGACTCAGTGACATCAATCTGCGCATTCATAATTACAGCCTACACGCTCGCGCCAGGCAGCCTTGCACAAAAGCTCGCGCAGTCCTAGGAGAATCATCTAGGCCTACAGCTACCTCCATCACAGAAAATGCAAATCTCTTCACAGAGAAGAGGCCTAACATCTTCCTCCAAATATAGACTAGCTCACACCCGCCTAGCTAGCTAATAACAAGCTATACTTCAGCAAGATTACACAAAATTAAGCAGCAGAACCCAAGAGAATACTGGCAATGTGCTCTGCTTCAAGGTACATGTGTTTGGGGATTGCTGCAAAGTAAGAGATTGTGGACAAATAAAAATGATGTCTAGGGAAGGACAGAAATGATGTCAAAAAGCTGAACTTTTTTCTTTGATAATTTTGAAAAAGAAATGCAAAACAGCGTAAAAGTAAGAACAAAAACACTGATCCTTTAGCCTTTATAAAAATGTCACTTTCTTCTGGAAAATGTTTTTTCCAAATACTGGAAAAGTCACAATTATCCATTTAATATATCGCTATGTGAAGAAATAATGCTGCTGTATAATGGAATATAAGGTATTTGCAAATACCAGATACTTTACACCTTGACACCTGTATCACAATTGAGGGAAAATAAATCTTTACACAGAACATATTTATGTTAATACAATTGTTTAACAGTTTTAGACGAAGATGAGGACTGTACTGTGGAAAATGCTGGAAAAATGGATAAGAAGCCCTCAGTGCAAAATTGGGGCATGTCTTAGGACAAAAGCTATTGTAGGTTGTATGAAAGGCTTTCAAATTTTTACAGAAAACTTGACTCCTCTCGCAGAGAATGTTGTATTTCCTACATGAATTTACCATTTTTCTGCTAAAATGTTCTTTTGCTTATTGCTGGCCAGCACAAAAAGAGTTGCTTTTTTTTCTGTACCTGCTACGAACTTATCTAGCTAAATCACTCATGAACCCTTGTAAGTCTCATTTTCTCATTTTTATTCTAGGTCCAGACCGTCTTCCTCACCTCTCTTTTGACCTTCTCAGTTTATGAACATGAAGCCCGGAACGCTTACATTTCATAGCCAGCCTCCTCCTCATCCTCTCTGGTGCTAAAATGGTGGGACTGAAAACTTTAGCTGTGTTTGCACAACTGTTCGAAGTATCTGTTAATATGGCACTGACATGAGCAAAGTGTTTTTTCCCCCAAATTTCTGAGGGGAGACCAGGAAGTTAAAGGCATGGGGTGACCATTCCTGTTCAGACACATCACCCTCCACCCCAGGGAGGTTTGTTCATAAAAGCGTGTGACACCACTAAACTGCGACCAGTCGGAAGACAGAAAACTGAAGGGAAAAATGCATGTATTTCCACAGAATTACAGCGTTACAGTGATGAGAGAGTTGACTGATCTCTCATTACGTTGGAGAGCCCAGAATGATTACTGACATCCTGATGGCCGCTGGTTGTGCTGGCGGGTCCTGTCTCCTCTGAGCGAGGCAGGCGGGAGCGCAGGCCGGGGGGCCATGTCAGCGTGGACCTGCCTGTGCGCTGCTGCCGGCCGCGGCGGCTCGGGCCCTCCGAGGGAGCCCTGCTCATGGCTGGCCGGCAGCAACGGGCACCCCCGGCCCCAGCATCCCCGGGGAGCCGGGACGTGCGAAGCTGCCACCAGCAGCCGAGTGTGACCCGGGCTGGGGTGCGTGGAGCAGCTGACCCTTGCACAGCCCGGCA
>NW_010584774.1:897436-912438 GCF_000705375.1 Tinamus guttatus | reverse complement strand
CGTTTTGTTCCTCGGAGCTGCTGCCCATTAGTATGCGGCGAGCGAGCGAGCGCGCCGGCCGCGCCACATGTGCGGGCAGCGCGGTGCAGAGCCCATAAATTACACTCGGGGCTCCGCTCCTGCACCTTTGACTGCTTCTCTAGGATTTGATTTTAGCCGGGATTTCTTTTTTTTTCTATTTTACTTCCTGCTACACGGTAGATTTCCTGATTTTCTTGCATTAATAGCGCTGTTGCACGGCTCTAGGGAGCTCTGGAGTACGCGTTTCTTTGAAATGCATCAGGGAAAGGGTAGATAGACGATCTCCCCCCTTATTTCGGGCTGCACTGTGGACTTCAAAGGGCAGTAGCAACTGTGGAGGTTCCTTATAGTGATTAGAAGCAGAAATATGTCTTTGAATGAAGTAATAGAAGACGGTAGGATTACTTAGTTGGATGATAATTGTGGCAAAATGATAAAATCTGGTATTTATTGCTTCTCTCTTTCTCTGCTCCTGCTTTGCCCCTGGAATTCTATTGTTCTTGATGTTTTAAGTTTTTTATGGCTGGGTTAAGTGGGGAAAGGTGAGGATCCTGCCGGCGTCCTGCCACCGAGTCACAGTTCACTTTTCTAAAACTATTCTAGTAACAGCTGGTTTGCAACCTTGAGAATGAGAGAATGAAAATATGCAGCAGTGTTACAAAGGAGACTGGGATTCATTAAACTCCTCCACTCTCAAGCCCTGATTCTGCAAATATTTAAGCACATACAGTGTTTCACATGCCTGAGTTATCCATTGAGTTCAGTGGGATTACTGCTCAATATCAAAACTGTTTACAGGGCACAGAATAGGCTCACTAAACCTGGTGAAAATTAGACTCTCTTTAGTTTCCTGTCTGTGAAAGAATGTGTAATTTGGCCATTTATATTTTTTGAGAAAATATTCTTCCTTATATGAAGCACAATGTAAAAAGACTGCAGCATTCATCCTGTAAAAACCTACAAATGGGTTTGTCAGTGAGTATCAAAGTCCACAGTTTATTTGCAGCATATTAAGCACTGTTTAAATTATATGCAAAAGCATAATTGGCTTATACTAGACTAAGTTGCAGTCTTCAGTTTTCCTGCCTGAAACTGGACATGTCAATCTTGTGTATATGCATATGTGAAATTGAAGAGAATGTGGGACTTACTTATCCATCTGAACTTCACAAAGGTTGAAATACCTTTTATCTGTGATGTATAAGAGGAATAGTTACTAGGTATATATTTTTATCTCTAAATTCATCTATATATATATGATGTCTCAGACAAAAAGAATATTATTTTTTCAGAAAAAAAGTCTCCCATTCTAAAATATCTTTTTTTTTCCCAAACAGTGCAAATATCACAACATTCTAAAATACTTAGTACTCATTTTAATGAAAAGTCTGTGCAGTAGGTACCAAAAGCAACTTTCAGGAAAGTTTATTTTGGCTGCATTAAAATAACCCTTATTCACTCTTCTTTGGAGGTATGCTAGGACTAACATTCAATTTCCTTTCATGTATAAATTAAATCATTATAAAATCCATAGGGGAAAATATAAATTCATAGGGCTATCTTAAATCACTGGCCTCACACAGTGAGAAATGAAAATACAAAAGCTTTGTTCAGTTTCAGACATAGGACCCAGTCCTGCAAACTTCAGCATAGAAGTGGCTTTAGCCATGTAAGTAATCCATATAGAAATCACTGGGAATTAACACTGGAATTCTAATACTTATGTGCTTGCATATTTGAAGGATCTGATCTCAGATAATAAATATATACTGAATTTTATAAAGTTTTAAGTTATAATAATGTAAAAAGAGTAAATGCTTTCATATAGTCCTCAACATTCTATTTGATCATAGACTTATTAAGAGCCAGTAACACAGAAATTGAATTTAATTAAAAGAAACTCAGGTATCTGTTATATTTTGCTATCAGTAATGCAGAGCCATAAACAGGAGAGCACTTGATGCGGCTGTGAAGATGAATATTCATAGTTCTGTCCCTTTGAAGTTAGGATATGCTTGTAAGAATGCTAGAGAAGAAGCTGATGGAAGGTGTGAGTACACAGCCAAGAGTTTATCAAGCAGATGATTTATAAGGTTGAAAGTTGAGGGACATTTGTATAAAACTTGATCTATATTAATGGGGCTGCAGTGCTTCATATCACTCTAAAGTACGTGCAGAATTTTGCATGCCAAAGCAAGGCGAAAAGGACTTGTGTTTCAGAGTAATCCCCAGTTACCCTGCTGGTAGGTTGTACAGTGATACATTATGCTCAAACATGAATTTATTTTCGGAACATGATCCAGACTTTATGACATGGTCTTTGAAATTCAGGCT
This sequence comes from Tinamus guttatus, assembly GCF_000705375.1. The sequence continues at coordinate 910,083 of NW_010584774.1, read as the reverse complement.
TAAATTTTGCCGGTAGTGATAGCTGTTGATTTGGGATGTCCATTTATCATCGGAATGCGTAATGAAATGCTTTGGGAATTACTTCTATAAAAAATGAGATTAAATTTCAACAGCAACAACCAAAGCTAAACAGAACTTATTACAGAAGAGGCAGAGCTGGATTTTTTTTTTTTTTTAGGTAGAAATCTCTTCAGTCAAAAAAGAAAACAAAGCTTTTGGGGGAGATGCTAGGAGTTAAAAATCTGTCTCTATAGGTAGTTAGAGAACCCCTTTCATCATCTTCAGTATTGGAAGTAACTCTGGGATATTTTAGTTCGCGTGCTATAAGTTTAGTTCTTTGTGGGAGTTTTGGTGTTATTTCACTGAACAGTCCTAAAGCTAGTTTAACTCCATGCTGGGAATATTTGTCTAATGTAGAGCTGTATAATTTTAGGCATTATGTGCCTTTCCATAATACTGTCCATGAGTTACAGGTATCTTCAGGTTGTTTTTGGTAATGAAGGGAAATCCATGTGTGCAGCATCGTGTATCTTGATAACATTTGGCTTGTATTCTCAATATGAGTTTTAAACAAGTAATAGTACGTTTTTTACTGTTATGGTTACATTGCTGATTTTTTTACTGTTCTGAGTAAAAAAGAATTATATATGCTTATTCTCACATCTACATATATATATGTATATGTCTTTAAAGTAAACAAGCTATGCATACTTTTGTCTTGGGGTCATCTCTGCATTCCCAAATGAAAGTAAATTGATTTGAACCCCACAAAGGGAAACCTACTGGGATAATGAGGAATATACTAGAATTTCTTCTTTTTCTCCACAGTCTTATTAGACTTTCATTTTTAAAAGTCATGACTTATACAACTTTGGGAGCTTGTCCCACTCTTACACAAGGTGGAGATGAATGTCATGTCAAGGATGAATATTTCTGTGTAATGTTCAAAGTGAAATCAAGTGATCTGTAAAATGAGCGTTCTTACCTCTTTTTGTGCCAGAGCAGCCATGCTTAATTATTCTATGAGCTTTGTGCACAGGAGAGCAGGATCTAAGGGAATCTGGCTCATTATTTTTTGGGAGGTATCTTTGTTTGATGGCGTTTTGCATTTAAAGAAATTTAGATCAGATAAACTAGAGATCTGCCTAAACAATATAGCAAGTTTTCAGTGGTTTTCCTTCGCAGACCTGCTAGTGTTTGCTTTTTCCTTCTCAGCATTTTGTAACATACTGTTGTGGGTTGGTAAAATGAGACTGATGAGTGTCATGTCTGTGTAAATTAAAAAAAGTGGTGAATTGTAGGCATCATTTTAAGCAATTGGTCTGAAAGTTTATGCAAAGAAGAAATACTTTTGTCTAGTGAATATGAGAGGTTAACAACCAAGGAATCAATAAACATAAAGTAAATGGAAATATTTAATCTTACTGTAATGAGTGTGGATTGGACATTAGAGTCCTAATGGTATCAGATAACTGTATAAGAGATACTCTACCTTTTAACTCCACGTGTGCTTCTTGAGGACTTATAATGTTAATTATTGGAAGTTCAGAATTAAAGTTCAGTAAAGTTCAGTAAGTTTTGTAATGTCTGTCTTGTGATACGATAGGCAAAGACTTAAAATACCATCTGTAAGGAAACTAATGCAGTGTTGCACTGATTGAAATTTTGTAGGTGGCGACAGTGGATTGGAAGGGTTAGGAGGACCAGGAGTGCAGCTTGGAAGTCCTGATAAGAAAAAGCGCAAAGCAAATACACAGGTAAACTGCCTCTGGTTCTTTTGATTTCTTAATAAATAGCGTGTCTGGATGTTGTTTTCGTTGCTCAGAATGTCAGTCCATTCTCACAAATAGAAGCTTTACTAAAGTATTTTTAATGTAAATGCTAAGTTGAAATCTCCGCTTTCATCATCCTTATGAGTCTTCATAGCCCTAGTTACTTTCACCAAAGTTATTTTAGATCTCTGTAGGTTGCCAAAGTCCTATAAAGGGAGGAGCTCAGTGAGACTGAAATGACTGTGTTTGACCATATGGATTTGATTGTGAGACAGACTCTTACTTTAATGACTTAGTAGCCATTGGCAGAAATCTGTACAAAGTGATTAGCTGCCATGAGAGCACTTTTCTTCTTACCCTTACTTCTATATATGTAATAGCTAATAAGGCTAAGAATGTGTACAGTTTGCTAATATTCTGTCCAAACTTTTGCCATATTTTCCTGATGCTTTTCAAGTAAAGGCTGTGCTGCAGGTTCGGCTGCTTTCCAATGAATCTCCACAATTTAGCATTTCTAAGTAGCTGCTATTTCCAGAAAAGGAATCCTAGATACAAAACACTTAATGCAATTAGATGCCTATGATACAGAATTTTCCTTTGTGTTCATTCAGCTTTATGATTGAGAGTACCTGTTAATTTTGTACTGCCCACTGAGAGTAACTTTATTTATGTAGGTCAAACAGTCACTTTCTTTTAGGCCTGTTATCCATTTAGATATGGATCGGTTTCCTTAATTTTTGTTTTGTTTTAAAATAGTCATGGTGAAACTTGTTCTGAGATAATTTCAGGCTTTTTGTGTCTTTCTGTTGATTAGAACAGAAATGTGGGGAAAAAGATTGTTTCTTCAGTCTTCACTTATCATTGCTTAGGGTGAATTGCACATTCTGTGAGTACAGTTAGCATCATGGACAGAGGTGAGAGTGAACTGGCTAGATGTTCCCCATAGGCTAGTCTAGAATGAGATTCAGTTGTACAGTCACTCTGATGACATCGAAGCAGTATCTGAGTTCCAAAACATGATTATTCCTTGTAACCAAATTTAATTGTATTTTCATAGCTACTAATGATATCTTCCAGACCATCCTGACAATCACTGAATGCCCGTAGGCCTAGGAGGCTCTTTTGTCTGGCACATAGAAGATAGAAAATTCCCATATGCAAACTACTCTGTACTTTTTGTGGAGGAGGAAAGGAGGGAAGGAATATCATAACATTAGTATTTTAATTTTCTATATCCTTATAGAAATGGAGTGTCTTCAGAGGTACATATTCAGTAAATTGATCCCCAAATTAAACTAAGGAAATGCTGTAAATCTCTTTAAAGCATTTGAAGTATTTTGTGCATGTGTTTAAGTAACACATTGTTTTCTCTGTTCCCTCTTGCCTTAAGTGAAGATGAAGTTACAAGTTATACATTAAGTAGTATTTTCAACAGCCTTGTTGTGCAAATGCACAATTCTTAAAATATTGACATTACTATAAATCACTGTGTTATCCAGGGCCCAAACTCTTCTCTTGCCTCCCCACTGCAATTTCAGGCAGCCTAACAGGGTGTAGTGGTGAGCTTTGCATAACAGCTGAGTGGTTCTTTCAGCAGTGGTGCTGCTAATCCAGGACCTATGTGGTTGGTCTTCTTTCAGGAACATATTAAAGCTAATGAAAATGTTGTATTTAAAATATTTTTAGGGATCATCATTTCCTCCTCCATCTGAATATGCTCCACCGCCGAATCCAAGCTCTGACCACCTTGTAGCTGCAAATCCGTTTGATGACAACTACAATACTGTGTCTTATAAACCACTTCCTTCAGGAAATCCATATTTTAGTAATCCTGGTTATCCGGGCTTTGGAGGCTATAACACTTTCAGAATGCCGCCTCACATGCTGCCCAGAGTGTCCTCACCATACGGTGGTTCTTATGCTCTCAGAAACCAGCCGCACCCCCTTCCTCAAAACCCTGTGGGAATGGGTTTTAGCCGACCCCACTCCTTCAGCTTTGGCCCACATGATAACCCAGGTTTTGGGAACCAACCACCTTACAGCGGTGGTCAGATAAATCAGAATGTTGGTATTCCTGGTCAACATTTCAGATCAAATCCTGCTGAGAACTTTGGTCATTCTAGTCAGATACCTCACCCTGATGTGCCGACTAACTTTGGTCCTGGAAATAATCCAAATTTCCCAAATTCTCAGCTAGATTCAAACCATTCTTTTGTTCCTCCACCAAACTCTTACAACCAGACAAAATCATCGGCACAAAAGCAAGACTTCAGTCAAGGTGCAAGCAAAGCATCCAGCCAGAACACTGCTACTCATCAGCATCATCACAGGACAGAGGACATTGTGAGTCAAGGTAACAGTGACCTAAAAAATGTTACTCGAAACAATGTGGTAAACCAGGATAACAGCCATTCTAATAGTGCTGATAACACTAATACTGGTCATTCAAATGGGACTCAGAGCAAGTCCCGCCAGCCTCGAGGTACCACCGAAGGATGCAATTCTGAAAAAGGCAGCAAAACACCCCTTCATCCCAGTCGTCATGGTCACTCATCCACTGAACCTGTCTATCCGTGTGGGATTTGTACACATGAAGTTAACGATGACCAGGATGCTATCTTATGTGAAGCCTCTTGCCAAAAATGGTTTCATCGCATCTGCACGGGCATGACTGAGTCAGCGTATGGCCTTCTCACAGCAGAAGCATCAGCAGTGTGGGGTTGTGACACGTGTATGGCTGACAAGGATGTCCAGTTAATGCGCACAAGGGAAACTGCAGGCCCCCCTGCGCTGAACACGGATGGCTAACGACATGAATTGGTGATAGTGGCTGAAATACTTGTTACAAAGGTTTGGTCAAATGCAAATTTGGTATGTCGCTTTCTGCAGACAATCAGTTCTGTTTGATTGCTATTTTTTTTTTTTTTTTTTCCTTAGTCTGTTTTCATTCAAACTTACATCTCAATTTTGCTATTATTAGTTTCAGGTGTGCAAATGTTCTACTGTTTAATCAGAAACAAGGAACACTTGATCCTGTAAAATGTAACTGAGATCTGATCAGAAGGATGACGTGCATATAAAATTTTACTGAAGACAGAAATATGCCAGTGTGAATAGCCTCTATTCACTTGTGCTAGTGTGTTAACTAAAACTAGCTTTTAGTGCTCAGTTTTGATGGTACTATACTTGCAGGTGCTCATTACTTTTTTTTATTATTATTATTGGTGAATGTCCATTACCGATAATCTTGCTAATCTTTCTTTGAAGGCAATGGAGGTGACATGGAGGAATGTGCTATATTAATAGTTTTTATTTTAGGGATAAATACAGAAGATTTCATCTGTCAAATAACTGAATCTTCATTTTTAAAATAATGCATTAACACTATTTTTAAATTTAACTTCATGCCTAGCAACACAGTGAAGCCCACTAACTCGCACCTTTATGCTTCCTTGAGAAGGCAGTGGAGCTCTGACTTCTTAGCAAATAGTTAATTGCTGAGGACACCTGCAAGGTCTTGCACTACTTAAAAATAGTTTAAAAATATGTTGGCATTTAAGCAGATAGAAAAGATCAAACCTACAAAGTTCAGTGCTTTATATCTAGAGAATACCAAAACTAGGGTTGCATGTGTAACCTTAATTAATGTGTCTTAAGCATATACATCAGGATACAGTCTCTGCTTCTTTCGTCATCGTTCAATCATTCACCTCTGCTCCTTTGTCATTGAAAATTTTAGTGTCCAGCGTTGATGCTGTCCAAGAATTGTGAATGAGCTAATGTAGAGAAAGTGCTGCCCATCTCCTAGGGCTTTGAGCGAGAGCCTGCTCCATAAACCTGAGCTTATGCAGTCCAGCTAGCATGAAGAAGGGTGTGAAGGAATGGAGTGCGCTCAGCACAGACTGAGCTGCAAGATAATTTGGTCAGCAAAGTCTTAAAATTGAAATCAGCCAGTCTTTCAGTTTGGGGGGAAACAGGAAAAATCCAGGGTGACAAAAAATATAACTTAGATTACAAGGTGAGAGTTTACTGCCTATCAAGGGTGAATATTTGGAAGTTTAGCTTTCTTGCTGGACTTGAAATCCTTCTAAAACACATGAATAGCACTAGAGCTTCATGTGTGACTGCAAGAATTCTCTTCTAATATGGGTAATTTGATCTTATTCTTGATCTCTTTTTTGTTTGTTTTGTGTTAGTATGGATGACTTGAACACTTTCGGCCTAAGCAGCTGGTGTGGTAAAGTGCATAGGCAATTTTGTTTTTACTTAATAAAGGTGGTACTCTGATAACAGACTCTGCTCGTAATACTCACCACTGACGGGAATTTTTGATTGCCAGTCATCTGAAAACTAAATAATATGGCAAGCTACTAGTCACATTCCTTAATGTGATGGAAGATGTTCAGATCTGTGGTGATTAGTAATGTAAGAGCCTATATAAAAGACAAATCTGTATATATAAAGTTACTTTTTACAGTAAAGTATTGTTTGAATTCAGTGGACCCTACTGTAGTAATAAAATTTCTTGGGAGAAACATTTTCTGCTGATACACATAACCCTGTTGTTTTAATACTGAGAACCTTTATATACCATCTTTTACCATGGAAACGTTAAGTGCAGTATCCCCCTTGTTTGTGTCTTGCCTCTCATTAGGAAAGAGAAAGTAATGTCCAAGGTGTGAAAGAGAGAATTTCTATCTTGAGGATTTCCTGTATGGAATCATAAAGAAAGAGGAATGCAAGGCTCCTGTATTCAGCACTATTTACTTTGTTTAGTACAGAGATTAAACTTAGTTTTGTTAGGGGTTATAATGTTAAATAAATTTAAAAAAAAAAAAAAAACTCTGAAAAAATATAGTAGTTTTCCTAGTAACTAACTGACTTCAGTTAGAATTTCCTTTTGATATCTAAAGTAGAAGCTAAGCCAAACCTTGTTTAGATAACTTTGTTCCTGTGGGAAATAACTTTATTTCTGTTACAGCAGTTTGCACTGCAAAGGTTATGGAGCTGATTCCGAATTGCAGCAATGTAAATCAAAACAGAACTTTGTTTCGGTGTTTGGAAATTCAGCAGAAGATCTGGTGATGTTGCTATTATCCCAGCATCTTGCTCGCAATGCTCTGCACCCCTGCCCCCAGTCCCTAACATGATGGGCTCTAGATGTTTCAGGGCATTTGTTCTCAAAAGTCCAATTAATGTTAAGATTTTGGAGCAGACACTATACTTTAAAAAACTATGTGTTTGTTAACCTTTTCGATCAATCCTATGTAAAGTTAGGCACGTGCTTTCTATATTAGTTAGCAAGGCATTAGAATACAAATATAGTGTTCTTATGAACTTTTTTTTAAAAAAGGAATATAATTTGATAAGGCCTAAATTGTGTGCATCTGAAAGTTATTCTAACAAATTATTTCAGTTTTTCTAAACTGGTACCCTGTTGGGTTTGTAACCCAGTGAATTTTCTGTGCATACCAACTTGCAGATTCACGACATTAGTAAATGCCAATTTTAAAATATCAAATAAAATGAAACAAAACCTGTTACAGCACTGATCATAGAAACAGGACTGAATAGGATCTCAAAGTCATTTAGCCAATATGCTTGCCCTACTGATACACTCCTGGTGTACCTGGATTCTTTACTTAGAGAATTACACTTTTTCTTTTCTTTTTTTTCTTCTTTTTTTTTTTTCTCTCTTCCCCTCTGGGTGTGTTGACTAGTAGTAGTTCAAGTATGCACAGGAAAAAGAGCAATCATGTCTTATTAGTACAGTAATAGGAAAATGTCAGCTGGGTAGAATTAGAAATTAGTTATAGAAATGTTGGTGGGAGGGAGGGTGGGCTGATTAGAATAGGTGAGTTTTTTGTAATACGCTACATGATACAACTTGTATTGAACTATCATGTGATTCTTTCATTATTAGTGATTTAGACTGCACTGGTGCTGCACACCAAAATATTGCAAGGATTTTGTAAATCTTAAACCTGAAGATTTTTGTGGGAAGGGCCTGTGTCCTTTTCAAACTGTTCTCTTTCATGCTTGGAAGTGTAGCCTATACTGTGCAAATTTCACCCTGTCTCACCCCCATTTTTTTTCTCCCTAGGCTCAATAAACAGCTGTAAACTGGATTGAACAGCCCTTAATGCTGGCAAACTGACTTGCTTTCTTTTTGTTAGAGACCAATTTTAAATGAGAAAATATGTAATTTACTTTTAAAATACTCATTTTGCTGTAAGTGTCAGTATAAGTGGTAGTGGTCATAGGCTAGAAATGGGGTATCAAAAATCCTGTTTCTTGCTGTTTTACTGATCCCTTGTGCAGCTTGAGGCGAATGGGTTAACGTTTGTGCCATAGTCTGTTCTTTCCTGAGACTGGACTAATGCTTCCAAGGGTGTTTAGAGGTTTAGTTACTACTAGAGATCCTACGATGAAAGATACTGAAGAAGTAAAATGTAATATGATGAAACTTTGCTCTATTAAAAAGAAAGGTATAAATTAGTTACTATATTTATGGGCTGCTCAAACAGGAACATGCTTTGTCACTTTGTTTTTCCTTTTTTGACTAAGCACTAATTCTGTAAGCACACTTTCAGGCTTCACTTCAAGCGTGTAAGACTTCCTGACAAAGTCAGTAGAACTGCATACAGAAAGCCAAGAACATTTCAAAGTGTTGGCAGTTCTCGGCCCGTGGCTTTTTCTGTAGATATTCTTAGGTAAAATGCTTTTGTGGTTTGAAATTTTTGCAAGCTCAGTGGTGTTCAAATGTAGCACCTCTAACATTTTTCTTTCTTCCAACTTAGTACAGATAATATACATCTGCATAAAATATATCCTTTTCATTTTATACACCAACATTGTCTGCCAGTAAAATTATCAGTGTAACATTTTTTTAAAGGAAGTCATGCTTCTTATCATGTTGTATGTGACTTAAATGACTGTTTCATATTAAAACTAATCTTTCCTTATGTACTGCTTAAATATACCTGTTTTGGGATATCAGTTCAGTACTTTTTATACAATCTTGAATGTGTTCCACATTGGTGACATGTATTTTTGCAACAGCTTTTTTTGTTTTAATTTTAAATTAGAGCATGTCTGAAGTAATACATGCATTAGTTCTGTAGTGTGTGGCAAAGTAAATGTATGTAATTCAAATTGGAGAAAAGTTTCCAGACTTTGTCCAACATTAACCCTGTGGCCAGGGATTAAATTACTATGTAATACAAATTATTTCATATCATGATGTGTTTTTTAAGCTACTCTATGAAGTACATGAAACATTATTGTTTATGGATTGGTAGCTGGCCTGATATCTTGCATAGAATGAGGTATGATGGATGGTAACAGTTCATGATAATTAAAACTGAATACCTTTCAGAACATGCAGCATTTATGTGCATTGTCATCTTGTTGCCATAACATTAGTGTGAGTTTTTTAATATTAATCCACTGACAACTGAGTGCACATTTGGTACTATGCTTATGGTTGTGGAGATTCTATTCTAACACTCCATAATTGTTTTAAAAAAAGTAATTTTTTAGCTATTGGATGTGAATAAATATATGCAGGAGGATGTAGAACTCGATGTATTTTTAAATTATTCTGCAATTGCTAAGTTTTGTCTGAAGCTTTCTATATTAGAATAGACTCTTCCTGAAATTTGGAAAATTAAGTGTACTTAGCAGAGATCTGAAGGCAATATAGCTTTGCTAGGCTACATCTTGAGTTATGCACATTCTCTTCTTTGCATGGAAATCCTATCATCTCTTGTTGGCTTATGCCTTACGTGGAAATAAGGGGTTTCTTTGTATCCTAGTGTTGCACATTATCATTTTTAAGTTAACTAATTGAGAATGCTAAGCCCTTTTCAGGTGCTGCCTGTAGCTTAAAGAGTATTCACTGTGCCCCTTAGTTTATTGGTTGAAGAAAAGCTTATACCAGGATTGTAGGGAATACCTATGTTTAACATTCATGATGGCTTTCCTTTTTGTCTCTTTTGGAAATAATTTCTGATTCAGCCTCATCTTTTCCCTCAGAGTCTGTGCACTGTACTTCAGAAATTGCTGTGTTGGCGACAGTTTGGTGAGTGGAGTCACGAGAGGTGTTGTGTCTGGTCCTAGACACCAACCTCATCTGCTGTTACCTGGATGTTTGACAGAGAACAGGCTCAGTCTGAACTTTCATATAATTTAGGGAGGGCAAACTTTTTAATATATTTGCTCTTTAATATTTTTGCCTTTCATTTTTTTTTCTTTTGTCTTCCTGAAATGTAAAATAATGTATAGTTGCTTTTTACTTGATAGCCAATCTCTCCACCAAGCCTTTGTTCATGGCCTTTAGAACAGACACTGTGTTGTTTAGAGCCTTCTAAACTTGGTATCTTTTTGGCATTCTCCTTTCAGCGTTAAAGGCTAGCTGAAAAAGGCAAGTTACCAATCTACTGCCATCCAAACAGTACAAAATATTAGCTGATTAAGATTATTGCCTTTTTTTTTTTTTGTTAATAATGATGTGATACATGACCCTTTAGAAGATATATCAGGATCGAAATCAACCATTCTTGGAAAATGTATATGGTGGATTTTGTCCAGCGCTGTATGTAACTGTTGTTTTCTGGTTTCAGTTTCCTTTAAAATAAAGCTGACTTGTGGGGAATTTGCCTGCTGATTTCATGAAGATGATGTAACACATAGATTAAATTTTCTAGTTTTTTGTCTGAGGATGCATTTGGATTGGGTATAATCCAGGGCAAGAAACAGTTTGAGATCTTACTCATCAGAAGAGACAGCTCCTACTTTAGCTCTTGGAGACATCTGCTGTTCTGTGGCGGCAATAGAGTAACCTGAAAACAGTTTAGAAGAGGTCTTGCACCCTGAGCCCCATTTCTTTCTCACTCGGGTATTGTTTTGCTGCACTGGTTGTAGATTTTTCTGCACTTGGAAAACAGTTATGTGAAGAATTACTTAATCCAATTTGCAAAATTAATGCTAAACTACTGAAATGTCAAAGCTAACACATGGTGAATCAGAACCTTAATTTTTAAAAGCAATTAGTATGGGCACAAGCCATACACTCAAAACAATGTTCACTGAAATAAAAATAATCTCGATATATTCCTGCTCTTTCTAAAAATATGCATGGGTAAGAGAAAGAAAGAAATGATAAAGGATGAGAAAAGTCGTTCACTAAATTATGTATAAGAAAATGTAAACTAATAGCTTTTTTTTTGTAGGTATTAAAGCCTCTGAAGCTGTTAGAAATGACCTAACACCTTAAAAAAAAAAAAAAAAAAGGCGTGTGTATGTATACGTTTATGTATACACACACACACACATCTAGAGAATCAGAAGGAGTATTAATAAAATTTGACAGGCATGTAAATCTGCATCCCTCAGAGCACAGGAGGCAATTTATCTCCTTTTTTCTTGCACTTTTGCCTGGTAAATTAGTATCGATGGAAGAAAGATCCTGAATGGACCTCTAGTCTAGTATTCTCACGTGGCTTATTTTGCCAAAATGTCATAGCAGAAGTTCAGTCACTTTTCCAAGTAAAAAAAGCAGTGTCGAATGCATATGAAGTTGATGATGTTTCTGCAGGTATGTATCAAGTGATTTAGAAAGCTGATCCAAGATTTTGTTTTGTCCTATTTCTCTACATGGTACATCAGCTAAATCAGCTACATGAACGTAGAATTTTTTTTTTCTCCTTACATGGTGGAGCTATTATCTATAATTTAAGAACAAAATACAGGTAATTGTATATATAGTATTCTTTTTGTCAAGAATAAGTAATAAACTGCTCTGTGTAGTAATTTCTCAGTGATTAGACTAAAGCAACACTTTGGAAGACTAAGTAGAAAACAGGATTCAACAGATCTAACAGTCCTTACTGTCTGTGAATGAAATATCCCAAACTGAAGGATACATTCTGGATGTACATATCCTTTCTGGGCTGGCAGGGGATTTGAGTGACTATTGCATTACTTTTTTTTTTTTTTTTTTTTTTATCAAGGTGTTATAAATAGCAGCATTGGTTAAAACAAAACCCCTTATTTTCCCCTGCCTTTCCCCACTTAGACTGAAATCTATCTGTGGAAGATGATGAGACTTCTTATTGCAAGACTCTTATTTAGGGATGCAGATCTGCCTTAGAAGTCCTACATCGTGCAAGTTAAAAGTCATAAAGGGTGCCTTGCCTTTCAGTTTATTTATTTTTAACCTTAAGCCTTTGGGTGCTCTTAGAATGAGGATTTTAATTTGCATCCGAGTCCAGTCCATGCAAGCAACTGATGACATTGATCGTGGTGAATGCAGGTGGAGAATAATCAAGCAATTGTATCAACGTGGATGCATTTCTTGCTCTGAATGTTTTAAGCCTCAGTGGTTCCTATTTCTATAGGCAGTGAACTGCAGTAGTTGCTCTCAGTAACCACCTGCTTGGAATATAGCGTTAAATCCTGCGCTCTTTGTGGTGTAAGTTGGACCTTAAAAGGACAACTTGGCCGTCTCACTTGGTGTGTGCAATGTTAGTCTCTGGCCACAATAGAAGAAAAGAAGGGGAAGACGGGGTTTCCTGCCGTTTGGCATCTGTTTATTTATTTATCTATTTATTTATTTATTGCTTTTTATTATTTATTTATTTATTTATGAGGATAAGAAGGCTTCGGGTATCGTTTGGCTGCACTGGTTGTAGATCTTTCTGCACTTGGAAGAAGATTATGCAAAGAATTATTTATTACAATTTGCAAAAGTCATACCACTTATCTATCTGCGTGTTTCCTTTTTTATTTATTTAACGCGCTAGCCGCGCGCCCCGCAGGCCCGCGGCCCCGTCTCGCGCTTCCTGGGGCGGCGCTGGGCTGCGCTCCCCCCCG